>JAQFVV010000203.1:1239601-1272101 GCA_028023455.1 Epiperipatus broadwayi | reverse complement strand
AGAAATTATTTACAGTGAATTAATTGCTGATTCAAAAAAGCAATTAGTTTATAATAGTTAAACCAAAAAAGTGAAAAAGTTTCTTATGAGTAAATAATATGTAAACAAACTTTCTAAAAAATTTTTTACTTATGTTTACAAAATCAAACATGTAATGTATATTTTGTATTTAACAAAACTAGAAAAAAAGTAAAAGGAAGAATTGTTCCTGTAATTAAAGGATAAAAATATAGTTGCACAAACGATCAATATCATTATCTTAGTACAAAATTAATAAAGAGGCATCTTTAATTAGTAAGCAGCCCTAATATATATGTATGGTTTTCCACCATTAAGCATGTCTTATAGGCGCTTCTCATTTATGTCGCCATGTCTGAAATGCTTTTTGGGTTTTAATACAAATTTCCTCTTTTGAGATTTTAAAAATAAGGTTTACTTTAGCGGCTAATGGGGAGCCAAATCATGATAAGTTTATCATCCCCTCCCAATGCCAAATATTTACCATTACCTGACCAGCGAACACAATTAACACAAGCTAGATGATTGTCCATTTGACAGAGAATTCTGGGTACACTATCGTCTTTTTCATCTTCTTCATTACGTACAGGTGCCATATTCCATACCACTACACGACCTGAGTTTTCTCCCTGGCCTCCGGTAGCAAATCGTGAACTGTCAGAATGAATATCTATTGAAAATATAGGTTTCCCATCATGAGAAACCCAACTGGGTTTTAATAGTCACATTTTTTTCCAACAAAAAAGGATAAACAGAATTTTTCTATTAGTTAATTTTGTTTAATTTGATTAATCCAAGAAACAAAGACTTAGAAATACATTCTGTAAATATCTATTGGAAAATTAAATGATTTAATATAATTTTGAATATAAACATTTTAAGCAGAAATACATTATTTATTTTTAATCATAAATTCCATATATATGTAATCACATGATAACAGCTCAAACTTATCCAAATCATGAATCTTTGATAGACACCTCTGCAAGTAAAAGATTGCTGTCACTCTGGTCTAAAATCTTAATATAGACAAAAAAGTTGCCACATGAATTGTAACAGATTGAGATTTTTTATTTTTTTACAAATTTAAATAAGCCCAATTAATCAAGAAAATATAATCCATTTGGAAAACATTAATAAATAGTCATTTTTAAAACTTACAAATTTCATTGCTATTCATTATTACTTTAATAGTAAACCTAATTTTGCACAAATCTAGATGATTTTATAAATGTAATCAGGTATCACATGATAATAGCCCAATATTATCTAAATCATGTTTCTATAAGTAAAAGATGGATTCCTATCTTTCACTCTGGTTTAAAATTTTAATACAGACAAGAAAGTTGTTTCATGTATTGTAAAACATTAAGATTTTTTTCATTTCTAAAAATTTAAATGAACCAAATAATGAGGCAAATATAACCTGTTTTAAAAACAGATTAATAGTTATTTTAAAACTTACAAGCTCCACTGCTATTCATTGTTACTTTGATAATGATCCTTATTTTGCCTAAATGTAAGTGATTTTATAAGTGCAGTCACATGATAATAACCCAAACTTATTTAAATGATGAATCTTCAACCAATTGTCAAGGCAGCTTCTATAAGTAAAAAAATGTATTCTTACCTTTTACTCTGCTTTAAGATCTTAATATTTGGACTATAACCATTTGAAATTTTTATATTTCTAGAAGATTTAAATAAACCTCTGTTAAACAGAACAGATTGAAAGGTGGGAATCTATTTTTACTTATAGAGGTTGCCTTGACAACAGATTGAAGGTTCATGGTTTATATAATCTTGGCATAATGTCATGTAATTATATTTGTAAAATGACTTAACTTTATGCAAAATCATGCTCATTATATATAGATATATAAGAAAGCAGACTAATTTTCAAAGACTGAAAATATAAATTATCAAAAAAATCAAGAATGAAATAGTACGCTGCTTTGCTTTAAACCTTGGATTTGAATGGTTTAATATATCTACAAATGTGATAATGTATACATATATTAAGAGTTTGAATTGTATAATTAAATGTAATATTGCATTGAAGTTTCTTCCTACTTGGATAATTTTTTTTATAAAATTCATTATTCAAAATAATTTAACTTTATATCAGATTATTTATTTGTTACCATTCTCTCTTTTATGCTTTTTTAAAAAAGATTTCAATTGTGTGGACATTTAATCTTGTATTTTTGAAGTAACCTTTTTGATCGAGATGATTTCAGGTATGATCTGGACAAAATGTTGATAACAATATTACTATTAATTACATGTGGATGAATCCTGATAATATTATATATACAAATTTCATATATCTTTCTGTTGACTGGATATCTGTTTTTTTATTTATTCATCTTTACACTTATTTACCCACCTACATAATTTTTTGTCACTATTTGCTTATCTACAGCTAGATGTTTCTATTATTTATACACAACTGCAATTTGATTATGAATTGCAAAGATGACATTCACACAATTAGCTTTTTCCTCAATAAATTGTCATTGATTTCTTATAAAATTTATTGCAAGATATTTGTAAAACTTGTATCATTTAAGTGTATTAACTAAAATCTTTATTAGCCTTTTGCACTACTGATGCAGTATAATGGTATTTATATTTTTACTTGGAATCACTCAGGGCTTCAAATATTTTTATGATTATACTTTGTTGATTACAAAATTCCAAAATCAATCAAATATTTTTATATTCTAAAAATAAAAATTGTATGTGAATATAAATTTTTGTTATCCAGTATGCTTTATTCCTTGAGATTTATATAAAAAAGTGTTCTATTTTGTTTTCTATTTGTTTAAATTATATTATTATAGTGTCTCACTTATTAAGTTTGAAGGATAAGTATAATAAATATGAATATGACCTATTTATATAATTTGTAAAATTGTAGAATGATTATTACTTCATAATCATATTTGAACATAAACAGTAATGTTCATTATAGTTAAATTGGAACTAAATCAACATTTTTTTAGAAATGTGACTTTTTAATTTTTATATATTAGATTTAATTGCTAGTATATAATATTTGGGTACAACTTTTAGGAACTGAAATTGTTTTTAGTATCTAGTTTATGTCCTAAATCATTTATTTATTTATCAAAGAAAGTTATATTTTAACTTTATACAAAACAATAAAGTTTATTATTATAATCTTTGATTTATTTCTTGAAGTTGGATATTTTTAAACTAAAAATTGAATATATTTTAAAACTTAAATATATATCATAACAAATTTAAAGATTTTTTAATTAGAAATATTAGACTAAAATTTTATAGATTAATACGTGATCAAATTTTTATGTATATACTGTTTTTACTAAAATGAAATAACTGTTTTTGATTTTAAATTTCTGTCATTCTTTTCTTAATTAGTTGCCATTTGTTCGGAACCAATGAATTTAAAAGATGGATTTTATCAATTTACAAGAGGTTCCGGTGAAATTGGATCTGTAATCAATTATCATTGTCATAAGAATTATAATCTAATAGGCAGTAAACAATCTATGTGTCTTCCAACTCAAGAATGGACAAAAGTTGATGCAGTGTGCAATGGTAAATCTGAAATAATATTTATTTGTATATTTTTTTACCATTTATCAGTTATTACATAATATTGTTTTTCATTTTCTAATTATGTGCTTTTTATTATTCAGCTAGTATTAGATGTTGATATTTTTCGTGTGCATGTATATATCTCTATATAATAGGCTTACTGAAAATAATTAAAAAATCAGGCTTGTTGACATCAAAGATTCAGATTGTTAAAAATCTGTACATTAGTCAAGCATAAAAAAAAATTGACTATTTTTAGTTGAAAGTTATTTTTTCTCATCTATCCATTCCTCAGTAAAATTCTAGCTAATAAAATGTCTTGATGTATAAATAATTTGGCTTGATTTTTATCAAAAAAAAAAAAACAATCTTACATAAATATTAGAAAGTATATTTTATTTGGTGTATATATATAAATATTAATTTAATGCAATTTTTTCATGCAGTTTTAGCATTAAATTTTCAGCTATGATATAATGAATCAAAGTACAAATTAAAAAGCACTGTTGAAAAGTATCTATAAAAACAGATTATCTATAATAAAATCCAAAAGAGCTATGATTATGATATCATTTATTGAAAGTATGCTAAGCATGAATAAAAGCTAAAATTTATAAACATCTATCTATCTTTTTTGTGTTAAATATCTGAACATTTATATAATTAACAACAATTCTATTTAAATATTATCATTTAAATATATAAACTGTGAAATTTTTTTTATTTATATATATATTGTAACGATCCGGAGAAAGGGACTTAACGTAAACTGCACTACGGGGTGCCATCTAGGCATTTGAACCTAGAAAAATTTATAAAGTAGGCAGATACGAAAGTCAAAAAAAAAAAAAAAAAATTTTTTTTAAATTTTTGGTTCCGGTCGTTAGCCCATGTCACTAGCTCAGTGGAATAGCAGAGATTAAATAATATCATATCTTATCTAATTAGATTTCAACATTAAAAAAATAAATAAAATAAGCCACTGCCAGTAATTAACATACAAACATTTATTTATGCACATATATATAAGATTTAAAATTATTTTAGTATTAGTTTTACATTTTAACATTATTTTTAACTTTGATTTTTGACTTTAATTTACATTTAATTACTATTATATTCTAATTTTACATTTTAATTAAGTTCGCACAGATAAATTTATGAAAGCTTGTTTATAATGTTGAATATAGATCGGTTACATAGATTTCACGGTCAAAAACATTTCAAAGTAAACATAAACGATCAAAATACAAAATTATTGATTACTGACAATTGCGGAGGGAAATTTATACGTAACCCATTAGTATTCACCATAAGATACTTGCATTGTCACCAATAACTTAAAAGACATCCGAATAAATACATTTTAGATACTCACCGTAAGGTATCATTATTTATCGAATGTCTATATATTTTGATCAAATATGAAAACCCAAAACATACTTAACCGATAACCAATCCATGCAAGCGTCTATAAACAACTTAAATTTAATGCATTTTTATTTAGGGTCAAGTATGAATAGACCACATAGATTTGCATTTGAAAATAAAATATTCTATCCCTATTTAACCTTAGGCTAAAATTCGCAGTCAAACTGGCATCAATTCATCTGATATATCGATGTATTCAATGTAATAAAATACGGCAGCACAAAAGGTTAAGGGAAGAAATTGCCTCTTATGAGATAGGAATATTACATCTATCTGCAAAGAAGAGCAATAAAACAAAAAACTCCATAGAAAGGAACTGCGGTATCCGACTTATAATTCCTTCCATAGGCAAACGGAAGTGTGCGGCGTATGAAGTGATTCTGCCCGTAGCGAATCAATATTACATCTACTAATCACACCAATATATCCAATCCATTGACCCAATTTAACCATGAAACAAATAACCTAAGATTACCCTCCCCTAATATAACTTTACAAATCTATACAGCCATTCACGCCCGACTTAAGTTTAACATTTATATAATTTAACTTAACGGAAAACAGAAATCATAATAAAACTTAAAGAACAAAATTAAATAAATGGAAATGATTTTAAATAAATAAATAAAAAATACATCAAATAACATTATTAATAAATTAAGTTGGTCAGATAGGATAATATTGCAATCATCTAAATATGGAAAATTTTAATTTAATGTTCATTATTTATAAAGTTCTTACGGTTTAAAAAGTTCATCTTTATCCGTTGCTTGCCATGAACGTGAATTCCCCCGCCGTCCTAAGATTGGTATCCATTTAGCCGTTGTTTTATTTATTCATTCGGAGGTTTTTTAGTTTAATTGGTCCTCAATGTAGGAAACGATAGTTCATTTCTCTTTCTTTACTAGCAAAACTGAAGGGATTGAACGTGCGTCCTTCAATATCTTCTCCCGCACCTCCGCACTAACATCTATCTGTCACATCGTAATAATCATAATAACTCACTCCCTAATAATTTTCAACCATGTCCTTTTATATTCATTTGAAGGATTGCATTTACATTACGTCATCGATGCGATGATCCTTTTCGTTGAGGTCCGATTTCCCAATGGATTTATTTCATTTGCTAAAAGTTTCTATTGTTTTCCTCTCTGACCGATGTTTTTACATTTAAATGCCCAAGGCTGGTTTACATTTAACTAATTAACAATCATTTCCATTTCTGATTAATTAACCTGTTTTCCAAATCAAAGATATATTTTTATCTCTAAATCTTTTTAAGTTTTTGTTTTAAAATATCTTTTCTATTTTTAATACAGTTTTATTTTAATAATTTTTTTTATCTGTGCGATTTAATATATACGAGTTTAAGATGATATTTAATCTCAATTTTTAATTCTAAAAGAGAATTTTTAAATGCGAACTTTTTGATTTACTTTCATGTTTAATAAATATAAAAAAAAACAATGTAACGAACGTCTGTGCTCGTTACAATATATATATATTATACCAGTTGAAAATGATTATGCATAAGGCATGAATAATTGCAGGAATAGGATGTGGTAGATGTATTGGGGAGGATGAAATGTGGTTAAAGATGGACACCATATTTTCAGAAAGCATCCTTTATTGTTACAATATTAGATTTTTTGGATAAAATATTTCTTCATCTTTTATTCTGATTTCAAAATAATATACCTTAATAAAGAGAGTTATATGATTAAAAACCTGATCATATTGATCCAGTTGACTGCCATCAACCAGATTCAGAAGCAATCTGGATAATGTAGTAGGTCAATCATCAAACATTTTCATCACTCTTCTTTTAAATATATATATATATATATCTGTCTAGCTAAGGATCTACAAGTTATGAAACATTGAAATGTCAGATAACTATTTTTCATGAGGGAGAATTACGCTATATTGCACTATTCACTGTTTCCCTTTCATTTCTTTAAATGTCACATCTAATGGATAATAATAGATATCTTTGTGCTGATAATCAGTTGCTAGATCAAAAACCCTGCTGTAGCTGAATTTAAATGCTAGTTAACATTTCTACATTGATCTGTTTCTAGAATAATAGTTTTAATGCTTAAAAACAAATAATTTTATTATAAAATAAAAGTAACTATTGACTATTTATTATTATTAGTCAAATATAATTAAAGATATTTTGGGTTATGTATAAATCAATCCTATTATTTGTCAATCTGTTGAATTTACAAATAAATATCAAAATAAATTACACAAATAATACTATGTTAAAGAATTTTTATATTATGATTATTTAAATGGAATATTAAACATCACATGATCACCATCTCTTATGCACTCTGGTTGGATGGCGCTATTGTATAGAGAGTTTTGCTTGTTTAAATATAATACTATTAAAAGGTTCTAGCAATCTTTAATTGTATGATATTTGCACTTGATGGTATTTCTGAGTTAACATGTGGGTGTTTGAAACAATTGTCTTTTTTTAATTCGATAGTTTGTTATCAAACACATTATCAACTATATATGACAAATAAAATAGTAAGAAAAGATAACATTTTACAAATAGAAATAGAAATAAGTGCTTAATTAAATAATCAGATGCATTAAATTAGATATTATCTTTAGTTCAAATATAAACTTTAAACTGTATTTATCTAGAGTGGATTGTGTCAATGTTTGTGGGTGGAATAAGTTTGACACTTGTGAAACGGAGAGTTTTGCCTGTTTTAAAATCATAATGTAACAATTTTCAACCTTAAAACTTTAATTTGCAAAAGATAACATTAACAAAATAAGTAAACTTCAATAATTACTAGTAGGGTAAATATTGTTCTTTCTCTTTTGAAACAACTATTTTGTTTGACAAATGGTAAAATATTCAAATTAAGATCTTTTTTTTTATCTTTTGAAATATGTTCATGCTATTCAGATATATATCCAGTATAAAGCATGAGTATTCAAATCATTTTGAAATTCTCAAAACAATTCCATACCTGAGTAAAAAAAGCATAGAGAAATGATGTCATATTTTGTTTGTTCCATTTTCCTGGCATATCACACTGATCGTGATTGTTATTACTATTCATCTATTTATGCAGTAAAAATAGTGCTATTATTTATATACATGCATAAATATATAAAATATGTGTATTGGATTAATTTCAAATCTAACTTATTATTTTAGTACGCAGTCATTTAAACTTTGAATCCATTTATTTAAAAAAAAATGTTTTAAGTTTATTTAAAACAAAGTGCTTTAGCGTAAATTCAATATCTCTAAAATTATGATGGTGAATATTTATTAATAGTTTGTTGTTTGTTTATAAGCAATTTAATGGCATGTTTATAATTTCAAACATTTTAAGATAATACAAACAGATTTTGAAATTAAGATTTTACCAACAAAAAAATTCAAAATTGAAACTTATTTTCATGTAAAACTTATGCATGCACTCATAAAATGCAATTTATATTATTATACAATTAATATTTACTAAGGCCATAAAACCTCAAGAGTATGTGTGTGAAAATGCGAAGGTAGGGACCTCTACAGGTCTTAACCACAAGCTTATGCTTTGGAAGAAAAGAGGAGAACCCTTTTTTACTTCAACCTACTTTTATATGAATAGGTAAAGCTGAAGTGGTTAGATCTGAGAGAATGAAGCTTTTCAATACTTCACTGATTGAGTCCACAATTCCTATTATACATTAGTACTCTCGAAATCTTTCGATTTACAATGAGTCAATGGAAAGATCTTATAGTTAGAAATGTATTACGATAATTTAAAGTTGTAATTATAAATTTATTTAAATGCACATTGATTACGTAAGTATTATTTACTAAGGCTGTAAAACCTCAAGAGTGTTGATGTTGTTGTCTTATGAATAGGTGAAGCTGAAGTGGTTAGATCTGAGAGTGTGAAGGTATTCAATATTTCACTGATTAAGTCCACAATTCCTATTACATATTAGTACTTCACATTTTCATGTGCACACTCTTGAGGTTTTACTGCCTTAGTAAATATTACTTACGTGATCAATGTGTGTTTAAATAAATTTATAATTACCATATTATACAATTATAAACAAATAAATATAATAATGCACTAATAATATAACAAAATAAAATGCAAAGACATTTTTGTTTAGAAATTTAAAAAAAAAAAACACATTTGTTTTTAATCAATGAACATTGCCAATTTCTCAATAAGCTTTGTGATAAATGCTTAGCCGGAGAAAGCATTTAAAATACCTCTATCAGGAAACCCCCCCCCAACCTCTGACCATGGTTTCATGCTTTGGTACCCCCAGAGAAGTGCTAGAATAGCTTCAGACATGGTCAGAGTTTTAAGGGGGGGTCTTCTTGACAGTTATTTCAAATGCTTTCTCTGGGTAAGCATTCATCACAAAGCTTGTTCAGTAATTGGCAATGCTCATTGTTTATATCTTACAAGCTTAAGAGAATGGGGCCATGTACTCAATGATTACATGTGTTTTTGTTTTGTCATTCTTTTAAGGATAATTATAATTAAATTCCATTTAATGAAAACAGCAAATATTTATAACAATATTTGTGAAGATGGCATTCATTTAATAGATTTATTTCTCATGAGCAAAAAATATTGGACAAATTATTTATTGAAACAGTTAATATTAATTATAATGTCAACTAAATATTATTTACACATTTAGAATAAAATTATTCAATGTTCTTATAAACATTATTACAAATATCTTATTTATCACAGAGAACAATTTATAAGCATGCTTTGAAAATAAAAATATTTAAAATCAAATGCATTTCATAACTTTCTCTTTCCCAGGAATAATAATTATGAAAAACATAATAAAAATGTAATTCTTAAAGTTTAACTTTATTTTTCAAATTTTTATATGTTTTTAAAAGAAACTATTTTTGGTATTGATTAGACCTACACACCACTTGATGGCATTATTTATGTGTAAAATCACATAATAATACCATTTAAGCGGTCGCAGGACATATGTTACATCTAATACATTCTGTATGTTGTATTAGACATTACACATAAATATTATGACCTGCTTTGTGCTTCGTGAGTCACTTTATGTGAATTCTCACACATAAACTTTTTTTCCTGATTTATGTGAGGGTGTGTAGGTCTCAACTGTTTTAAAATTTTTACTTTGAAATGTTTTTTTTTTTTTTGGTAAATAGAAATCATGCAATTTGACTAAAATAAAATTGTCACAAAGTTCAATTCATCATGGAGAGAAATTTGAAGATGACAAAAGTAATTCAAATGTAGGAATGAACCATATTTTGAGAAGGTCACACGTCAAGTAGCTTCTTGTTGAGATAAACAAAATGGCGCATTTTAGCAAACAAATCATCTGCTTGAAAGATTTGCCATCAACAGAATTCGAAGCTGTTTCATTTCTAGCAAGCAAAAAATGTTTTAATAAATGAGAAGACCTGCATTTGTGGATCGTCGATGAGAATTTATAATACAATACAACAAGTCAGTTCAGATTTTCATCATGTTCATGAAATCAAAGGTGTTCTGTGAAGAATGGGAGTTGGTTTGAAGGCTCAATAATCCCCTTATCTAAAGCACTCCATGTTATCTATTACTGGAGCCACAAACATTTGGCAGTAAAAAGCATCTGCTCAGAGCTTGATTTATTCAAGAATACCATTTTGTATTAGAACAATGGGCTGCGTGAGCTGTGCCATGAGAGCCTGGAAGCCAGACCTTGCCATCAAATAGGTGGGCTCGGTTTGACTGTCGACATTGACAAGACTATGTGGAGTCATCATAAAAACCACCAGAGCCATGTCCTTCCACAGCAGTGAATTTTTGGGGGTGTATGTTGTGATAGCAGGGAATGTTTTCTAACAGTTGTTCCTTCCCGATTGGCATCCACACTTAACAGGCCCTGAAAGACTACGTGAAGCCTCAGTCAATTATATACTCTGATTGTTGGCAGGGCTACAAGATCATAGATCTACAGGCTTTTAACACCTGACAGTTAATCACTGTTAGAACTTTGTGGACGTGACCACAGGTGTTCACATACAAAATGTTGAGTGTCTTTGGGACCTGTTGAAGTGGCAAAACCACAAACAACAGGGAATTTCCAGGTAGTTGGACAACTACCTGGAAGAATTTATTTGGCATCATCTGCATAGAGGAAGACCTTTTTCTGTCCATCCTCTCAGAGATGTCTGTGAGACTCAATCCACAGCCGCAGCTTCTTTAGAAACTTGTAAAAATGTTTTTTTTTTGCTTTTTTTTTGTTGTTGTTCTTGTTTCATTTGAAATTTGTTTCATATTTTGATTAATAAAAAAAAAAACACTTTTCATTGCTGTTTTTGTGTTTAGATGTGTGTGTGTTTGTCTTATAAAAAGCATTATTGTTTCTTAACGACTAAAGGATTCATACCAAATAATGATTAAAAAAAAAAACTAACCTTAAGACAAAAAACAGTTGATTTCATGTTTTGATTAATAAAAAAGCAAAACAATTTTCCAAAAAGCAAAACAGTTTTTATTGCTCTTTTTCTGTTTATATGTGTGTGCATGTCTGGATTCTAAAAAAAAGGTTGACAATGTTTATAAAAAAAAGTTGAACCAAAAATTAACCATAACAACATCCCCCCAAAAAATACCAAAAACAATTAAACTACCTAATCAAATTAAAGCAAGCCCTGTAGTGTTACATTTTATGTGTGTGTCTATATTATAAAAAAAGTAAAAAAAAAGGTTGACAATGTTTATAAAAAAAAGTTGAACTAAAAATTAACCATAACATCAAAAAAAAAAAAAAAAAAAAGACCAAAAACAATTAAACTACCTAATCAAATTAAAGCCAGCCCTGTAAAGTTACAAGCAGTGTCTGTATTATAAAAAAGTAAAAAAAAAGTTCAACCAATTCCCATTTTTCACAGAACACCTTTGATTGCATGAACATGATGAACATCTGAACTAACTTGTTGTATTTGTATTATAAATTCTCATTGATGATCCACAAATGCAGGTATTCTCATTTATTAGAATATTTTTCACTTGCAGAAATAAAACAGCTTCAAATTCTGTTGATGGCAAATCTTTAAAGCAGATGATTTGTTTGCAAAAAAGGCAGCATTTTGTTTGTCTCAACAAGTCATTACTTGATGTGTGACCTCAGAATTCAGTTCGTTCCTACATTCGGACTACTTTTGTCACCTTCAAATTTCTCTCTAGGATGAATTGAACTTTGTGACAATTTTATTTTAGTCAAATTGTGTGATTTCCATTTACCAAAAAAAAAACAATATTTAAGTTAAAAACTTTAAAACAGTTGACATCTACACACCCTCACATAAGACAGGAGAAAAAGTTTGTGTCAGAATTTGCATAAAGTGACTCATGAAGCACAAAGCAGGTCATAATATTTATCTGCAGTGTTTAATACAACATACAGGGTGTATTAGATGTAACATATGTCCTGTGACTGCTTAAACAGCATTATTATGTGATTTTACACATGAATAATGCCATCAAGTAGCATACAGGTCTAAAGGATTAATGCCAAATATTTTTACCAGAACTATTTAATATTTTTAGCTGCTGAGTGTGAAGATGCTGAATTTTTATCAAATGGTCATTTCAAATTTGTGAACAATAGCAAAGTAAATAATAAAGCAATTGGAAGTGAAATTATTTTTTTCTGCAATCCTGGATATATTTTGCATGGCAGTAATACATCTATTTGTCTTACTACTGGAAAATGGTCAAACGAAATTAGAATTTGTGACAGTAAGTGACTCATTTTAATTTTAGATTATATATATATATATATATATATATATGAAAGAAACAAACAAAGCCTAATGTACATATAATTAAGAGTAGAAAACCACCATTTTCAAATAGCACTTTGAATGCTGAACAGATGATTAAGAATAGAATGTTTTCCCTAATTTTGCAACTTTTGAAGAATAAAATCTTTGTCAGCATCAGAGAAATTAATTTATTAGCCAGCTGAAATATGGCATTAAATAATTATTAGATTAATAATCAACCAAATAAGAATGGAGGCAGAATCTCTCTCTTAACAACCTTGTTTTAATAATTAAATATAAGTTATTAATTAATTTCACTCTCAAATTTCACCAATGTTGTCAAAGGTAAGCTTTTATACATGAAAAATTGCAAGAATGGATGTTCTATTCGATTTTTGATCCTTTGTTCAACATTTAAAATGCTATTTATGTGTATATTGCCTAAGGTAAGGCTGCTTTCCCTCTCTTTATATATATATATATTAGAATCTCAACAAACTGAAAATGATAATAGTTAATATATATTACTGATTATTTAAAGCTAAATCTTGATTTTTTTATTTGATTTGATTTAATGATTTATTTTGTTTTTTATCTGTTTCTGAGCACTCCATTTTGCAGCAAACATATGCACTGTTATGAGTTCTATACAAACATGCAAGGAGAAATATAACATTTATTAAATTTTTATCAGAAAAAGGATAAAAGTAAATTTTATTTTAGTACTCTTATCTACTAAGAAAAGAAAATAACAAGTGTGATATTGTGTTTGTGGAACTTATTGATTTAAAATAGATCTATATATAAATTATTATTGTTAAAAATAGCAATCTATAATTTAGTAAAATTTTTTGAATTTATTATCATATAATACTACACTATTTCCATTATTGTAAAAATTACTTTTATACAAAAAAAATAAAGTTTATAGAACTAAATTCTTATTTACAAGTATATAGTTTTATTTATGGTATCGTCTTTTTGAGATAATTTTTATAAATATAGAAGATTATATTTATAAATCTAATTCAAAAGAGACTTTTTGATTTCTCTCTGAATTCTTAAAAATTGAAAAGAACAAGTTCTTAAAGAACATTTCACATATTCTTATATTGCTGTGAAGTAGATGATCTGCTTACTAATATGTGCCATCCCGTATATTAAGTTTATTTATTTTTTACATCTGAGTTTAAAACCAAGAACAAATTGTAGTCTTCTTTTCATATGCCTGAATTATTGCTTGGGTATTTTTGAAATCAAAATGAATGTATGTAGTAGTACTCATTCTATTTTTATATTTAAAATGTAAGAGGACCATTATTTTATTCTGGAAAATTGTAATGCCAATACAGTTTTTAGTGACTGAAGATAGAGGATGTTATGAATTACCAGATTAAAGATTTAAACTGCCATTTGGAGGTCTTTTAATTAACAATCTACAATTGTTGACAGTTTTTATGTGAAAGAAGATAGCATAATTTTTAAAAAGGATTCTCTTATATTAAATAGGATATTATCAAACTTTATGAAGTTATAATAAAAATACAATTGATTTGAATTATGGATATATATTTTATTTTAATGGCATAAATATTTTAAGTAAAAAAGAATTGAGATTAATTATACATGTAAAATAAAAGAACTATGCTGTGGAAATTATTTATTTATCAAATGTAAATAATTCGGATTTGTGTTTAATAAATTTTTATTATGATAAAATAGTTTTTTTGTATAAAGTTATATAATTATAAAATTCGATTAAATATTTATTAATTAAACAAATAGAGAAATGCCTATTTACAATATATACAATTGTTATCCCTTCACCTGATATTGTTGACTTGGTAGAAAATTTGAGTGCTGTGCAACTATTAATATAAGGGACTTCAGGTACCCTTCTAAGTTTACTTATCACCTTCAGCTATACATGATAGCTTGCCTCATATAGGTGCAGCAACACATTCAGCTGTCTCTTGACAGCTTGCCTTGTGTCTGACTTGGGTTTTAGCAGCCTTCCATTTTTACCATGAACATGCTTCTGAATTAATCATGTAGTTGACAATGTGCATACTGCCATTTTGGTCTGACAGTCAATTCCTGTTATCACCCATTACCTTGACTATTTATAATGTTTCCTTTCGATAATGAAAGAATCAGATTCTCTGAGCATCATCACCAATTGGCCTGTTACAGCTATTAGCTATGTGTTATCTATTCACATATCTATTAGCTTGTTGTGACATTGAATAATTATTCCAATCAAGGAAAGATGGAATTTTGACTAATCTATTAGTTGAAGCTATGTTGAGATATAACAAACAGATAACAAAAACAGCAGTTTACCAATAAATTTTCATCTGGAAAATAGTATACAAGTATTTTAAATGATTTATTTAAAGATCTGAATATCTGACATTCTGTAAAATGGTACAGTAAGAAAATACAGCTGTGAAATAGCAATATAGCTCTCTCTCTCTCTCTATATATATATATATATAGTACTGATTACTTCTATCTTTTGATTATTGAGGCACCACTAGATCACTAACTACCTAGGAAATTTAATTTACAGTGATCCAAAAGTTAACGATGATGATAAATGCTATCAGCTAGATCCAGGGAGAGAACACAGACAAACACCAGCTAAATAATTGTAAATTATTAGAAAATTTTATTAAATCCAAAATATTTGTCAAACAATATATGAAAGTTTGGCCTGGATTCCTCCACCTGATTTATCAGAGAGTGTGAGTATTATAACATTAAACACCTTGGCAGATAAGTTCATTTTCTCACCTAGGAATTAAAAGGGATTTATAATGTCTTCCCAACAGTGATTTAACTAAAAAAAATTCTACTTTCCTTTATTTAGAGATTTCAAAAAAGAATGATTTTGCACAGAAGTCAATGAACATAACAGGTGAGCTTTCCTTAGCATGGCAAAATATTGGGATCTAATAAGATTGTCATTTGCCTGCAAACACTAATGAGTAGACATGTTTAGGACCCCCAAGGCTGATTTTGACAAGAGAAAAGGAAAAGATTACAATTTTATATTTTACTTTGATACAATAATAAAAGTTATTCAAAATATATTTTCCATGATTAATTCCTGGGTTAAAATACATTAAGATTATATAAAGTTCACATATACATGTGTATAAATATATATATCAATCAGTCATTAATTTGCTCATCACTGTTTAAAGTTTACTTTTTTTAAAAAAATCAGTTTCCAACTGGTAACTGTTTGATTAATTATCAAAATCTTTAAATTTAGTTTATAGAATCATCTATTAATCCTTTACTTTTTTATTTGCTTGTTTTTTTATTTTTAATCCAAGCAAAAATTATTTGCATTTTAAGTTATATATTTTAAATGTCATTTTTTAAAGGAATTACTAAAAACAATTTTTTCAAAAATGCATCTGTGGATTGCTCCTTTCTTTTAGACATTTAAATTAAGAAAATTATTGATTTGTTTTATTTTAAGTTATTAAGTTATAATTTTAAAAGTTATTTTAAGGATTTTAAATGAACTCACCAGTTATATATACATTTATCCATGCTTCTGTGCATATAAATACATCAGCATACATATAATTACTTCTTCAGCAACTGATGGGATTCTTTTGGTGAGCTAGTTTTTAGTTCATTATGAAAATAGTATAATCCAGGTTTGTTGTCATCATCAGGGAAAAGTGTAATCAGGTATGTTGGCATTCCATGAAGTTACTTCTATCTAGGGCTTGCTGAGCTTCAGGCTAGCAAAATGTCTTATCATTTAAGACTAATGATTGATTTGAAGTGATGCTGGCTTTAGGTGAATCAAAATTCCCCCATAGAAACAATAGACTGCTGCTGGATCTCCTGCCTTGACTTCAACTACATCTAATGGGAGCTCTGTAAAAATCTGCCAGTGATCTCTGTCCAACTCTTACAAAAACTATAAGCTAAACTGCTCTTTTCAGAAACTACTATCCAGACTGTTTTAATATTTTATCCAAACCTTTTATAGTCTTGGTGAAGTGATAAAAACACTAAATTTAAAAAGTGTTTTTATCTCTCTAATCCCTTTTGAAAACAAGTTTGGAAATTTTTATAAAAGTGTGATATACATGTTTTCACTTAGATAGAGAATTTTACACAAGCATTAATTAAAACATTAAAAAAAAAGATAACAGAAATATTTACAATTATCATCATCATCATCATTATCAACCATTATCAATCCACTGCAGGATGAAGGTCTCTCCAAGTTTAATCCATCTTCTCCGATCTTTAGCTTCTCTTCTCCACATCACCCCTACACATTTTCTTATTTCATCCATCCATCTTACATGTGGTCTCCTTCTGGGTCTTTTACAATCTCTTGGAATCCAGTTTAAAATTTTAATTGTCCATCTATTATCATCTCTTCTAGCAATATGTCCAGCCCAACTCCACTTCAATCTTTTAATTTTTTCAATGAGGTCAGTAACACCTGTTTGTTCTCTTATCCATACATTGCGTTTTCGATCTCTTCTTGTTACTCCCAACATACATCTCTCCATACTTCTTTGAGTGGTCTGAAGTCTCTGTATTGATCTTCTATTAAGTGTCCAAGTCTCAGATCCATAAGTAAGAACTGGTAAAACACATTTGTTAAAAACCTTTCTTTTCAAACACATAGGCATATTTCTTTTTAATATCAAGTTATTTCTACCAAAAGCACTCCAACCAAGTTTAATTCTATGATTAATTTCCTCTATTATGTTTCCATCTGTATTAATAATCTGACCAAGGTATTTGTAACTCTTAACTTCTTCTAATTCATCATAATCAATCTTTATTTTCATATTTTGAGCAAATCGATTAAACATTACTTTAGTCTTTTTAACATTTATCTTTAGTCCTACTTTCCTACTTTCATCTGATAACTCCTGCAACATTTCCTGCAGCTCGGAAGCATTATTTGCAAAAAACAACTACATCATCTGCGAAATCTAAATGACTTAAATAATCTCCATTTACTCTCACTCCTTTAGTTTACCATTTTAATCCACAAAATACTTCTTGCAACACTGCTGTAAAAAGTTTTGGAGATATGGAGTCACCTTGTCTTACACCTTTCTCAATGTTGACTTTCCCAGTATTGTTATGTAACCTAATTGTTGCTGTTGCATTTTTATAAATATTCTTTAAAATATGACAATATCCTGGATCTATACCTTGATGATCCAATGCTTTAATCACTGAAGAAATGTTTATAGAATCAAATGCCTTTTCATAATCTACAAATCCAAAACATAATGACAACTCATATTCATTTGTCCTTTCTATAACTTCTCTCAATACTTGAATATGATCTACTGTACTAAAACCACTTTTAAATCCAGCTTGTTCTCTTGGTTGGTGAAAATCCAAGGTTCTCTGTAGACGAGTTGTAATTATCTTGATAAAAATTTTATATAAAACTGATAAAAGGCTGATAGGTCTGTAATTTCTAATATCTTCTTTATCACCTTTTTTAAATATTAATATTATTACTGCATTCTTCCAATCATCTGGTACATCTTTATCATTTAGACATTTGGTATATAACTTTGCTAATATTTTTTCTGTTTCTTCACCTGCTTCTTTTAATATATCAATTATAATTCCATCATTACCTGGAGCCTTTCCTTTTTTCATACATTTAATTGCATTTCTCACTTCTTCATTTAAAATTCTGGGCAATTCGGAAGATGTAATAGATATAGGAGGTACTTGTTCTTTATTACTATATAATTCTTGATAAAAATCTTCTACCAATTTCATAATGTCATCCCTCTTTTTAGTAATAATTCCATCTTTTTTCCTTATTGCAGATATAAATTTCCTACCAATACCAAAATGTTGTTTTACATTCTTAAGACTTTTATTTTCTTCTATAGCTTTTCTTGCTAGTTCACAGTTATACTTTCTTATATCATTTTCAACTCTTTTCCGCACCATTTTACAAAATTCGAGATATTCAATTCTTTTTAATGCATCATTCTTGCATATCTTCATATTCCTTCTTTTCTTCATAAGTTCTCTAGTCTCAGTAGAAATTTTATTAGTCAATTGCTGCTTTTTTCTACCAGCTATCTTTGTTGCAGTTTTTAAAAGTGTATCAGTTATTTTCATATTAATTTCATTCAAATCTGAATCATGTTCAAAATCTACTAATACTTGAAACCGATTTGTAAGTTCTAATTTAAATTCATTAGAATGTTTCTGAAGATTAGGAATATCAACTGTAAATATAGTTTTTCTTAATAATTTTTGTCTCTCTAGTTTTACATTAACATGTATCTTACCCCTTACTAATCGATGATCACTTCCTGTGTTAAATTTATTAAGAACATTACAATCTTGAAATATGTATTACCTGTTAGTCAAAATATAATCCAATTCTGCTGTACCTTCATTTGGATGCTTCCATGTCCATTTCCTTCTAACATTTTTCTCAAAAAAAGAATTCATAATATAAAGTTTTTCCTTCTCTGCAAACTCCACAAGTCTATGTCCTCTCTCATTTCTATTACCATAACCAAAATTACCTACAACACTTTCATCTTTCATTTGTTTACCAATTCTAGCATTAAAATCTCTTATAACAATTTTAAAATGTTGTTTACTCTGATCAAAAGCCTTTTGTACATCCATATAAAAATCTTCTACTACTTCATCACTGTGAGAACTTGTTGGGGCATAAACCTGAATTATCTGCATTTGATATCTGCTATTAAGTTGTATAACTAATCTTGCCACTCTGTCTGATACACCATCAATCTCCACAATATTGTTCTTCCACTTTTTATTTATAATGAATCCTACTCCACTTGTATTTCCAATATTTGTGCCTTTATAATAGAGCATATGTCCACTTTTTAAATCAATTGTCTCTTCACCTTTTCTTCTAACTTCACAAAGTCCAATAATATCCCATTTAATATAAGAGAGTTCTTCTTCTAATTCTTGCAATCTTCCTTCACTTGAAAGTGATCTGCAGTTGTAAGTACCTAAATAAAAAGTCGTCATCAAATGGCAGCCTGGGTCCGCCTCCAGGATATTCTTAGCACCCTCCGCCTTCGGCCACCAACCGCTGCCTTGGTTGGTGACTTTACAGTCTCCTGGGATTAAGGGCCATGCTTTATTTTTGTCTGTCATAATTGTATAATTGGGAAAAATCTTTATCATTTACACAAACATTCATTCTGCCTTATCAGGCACTGAGAAGAAAGACCATGGTGTTTCTTGATCTTAAACTCAGAGGTAAAAAGCCAATAAACTCACCACACTGGCTAATGCATGTTGGTAAGCAGCCCATCCATGTTCATATACTATATGAATAAACATATAGTAATAACAGCTGCAACGACAAGAACGTATGGAGTGGACATTAGGAATTTGCCCTGCTCGGTTCCTTTAAGGCCTCCAAGAGGAATCAAAGGGTCTCCTTTCAGTTAATAGCAAACTCCTTTCTGCAGCCTACAATTATCAGTTCTATTTTAAAAATAAAACATACTTTTTTTTTTTTAATTTCAAAATCAGAATAAAAATATTGATTTTTATTAGACCTATTTAAATCTATTTCATAATAGAATTTTATTTTAAATGCAGAATTATTTAATCTTTTACTTATTTCAAGAAAATGTAGGAAAAAAACAACAAAAATTAATGTCTGTGTTTATTTCTATTTTTCCTTTATATATATATATTAACCTAAATATATATCAGACCCCACAACCGTCAGGCCCCACGACTGAGCGGTCACTCTAGCCCAATCATATATCAAGCACCAGTTGGACGGTCACTTTAACCCTCATCTATAACCTCCATCTTCTTCACTTATTTATAACTGCCCAGGCACCAATTCTATACAAGATAGAATAAAATTTATCATTGTAAATTGTTCTATGGCTTAGCTCATTTGAGGTTATAGGATATGGTCGTTACATATGAGGCCAACAAGGATGATAAAATGTCTATAAACAATAATACTATAAGATTAATTCAAATATGTTCAGAACATCTATTCAATACCAAGACTAATGCAAAATTGACAATTATTACATTTATTATAGGATAGATAATGATTAGGACCGGGTACCTTTATATCCATATCACTATCTATTCCAAGCAAAGTAAAATGTATTATTGGCATTGTAATACTGAGATTTATTACCACCAGACAAATTAAATAAAACCTGACTTATATTGACAAACTTATATCTTCTATAACTATGTTATATTAACCAGATGTGTGTGTGTGGAAATGAAGAATCGAACATAAATAGTCAAGCAATTCATTTGGACTTTTAATTCATTAAAAGTATTTATTTAAAAAAAATATTTTAAATAAAAGACAAAAGAAATAATTATAATAAAAAAAAAATATTATTTATGCACCTTGATAACCAGTTACATCTCTTCTAAGGTAAAATCAAAATTAACTACTATTTAGTATGTTAATCATATATATATTTGAATATGTGCGTTTGATTATATTGTAAACATAATGTATTCATGAAATATATTTTATTAGATTACTTATAAACTTGTATGATGCCACAAATCAATCATCTTTTACATATTATAAAAAAAAATTATTTGACACTTATCTGTTACAATCGGTGTAAGTCATCTAACAGTAACTATACAAAATAAATAAAGGCAGGGAAAAATAATAACCAAACACTTATACTTATATGCTTAAGAATTAACGAATATCTCCAAACTTAATCTACATAATCTAATTATCTCTTGACCATCTCTATCCTCAACTCACATTCAATATAACTCCTATATACCGAACTTACAACAGATAAGGTTTTAATTCTTTATTTTCTTTTAAATATACTTCATTAGCTAAATTGCATAATAAATACAACATCTATAGCATCACGCGCACATTCGAATATCTAGCATCACCTATTATATATTACATGGAAAAATAAAAGAATGTCAAAAGAAGAAACTTGCTAACCTACATGGGCATATCAAAAATCATAATGTACCAAGCAATGTAACAGCTTCATCTGTTAAAAATCTAAGTTCTAAACATCTAACAGATACTGAAATTTCTGTTCTTGAAAGAGGATTAAACTTTGCTGTAACACCATCTAATATCCCCTTATTAGATATAATGGCAGCCACTGAGGAAGTCACTCAAAAATTGCCTTTTGAAGAAGCAGTAGAATTGCGCTGGAGAATAAAAAGAACACTTGACAAGCAACAAAAATTGCAGTCAAACATATCCTATGGGGAGAGGAAAGCAATTAAATCTCTCAAAGCAGATAAATCTATAATTATTCTCCCTGCTGACAAAGGCAATGCAACAGTTGTAATGGATACAACTGATTATGACAACAAAATACAAGAACTCTTCACAGCTGGCCAATATAGAAAAGTGGCAAAAGATCCGATACCAAGTACATAAACAAAGTTACAAGCATTACTCAGAAAGCATCGCAAGTACTTCACTGATTCAGAAAAAAGTAAAATAACATCATATTTCAGCAAAATTCCTCATCTTTATGGTCTACCTAAAATCCATAAGGATCATGTTCCATTACGACCTATTGTTAGTTCTAGAGATTCACCTTGCCAGAATTTGGCAAGATTTCTTCTCAAAGTTCTATGTCCTTTGGCATGCAAGACCCAATTATTTGTCAGGGATTCTAGACACTTTGTAGAATTAATCAAGAACATGAAAATTGAAAGAACTGACTTACTGGTAAGCTTTGATGTGGAAAGTTTATTCACAAATGTACCATGTGAAGAAGCATTGTCTATTGTAAGAAAAAGGTTAAATGATGATAATAGTTTACAAACCAGAACAGCTCTTCCTATTGATAGCATAATGGAACTATTAACTTTCTGTATAAAAACAACCTACTTTCAATATAACACAGAGTTCTTCCAACAAAATCAAGGAATGGCTATGGGCTCACCATTGTCTCCCCTGATTAGCAATATTTACATGGAAGAACTTGAAACCACAGCCATAAAAACTACTCCTTATCCACCTAAAGTTTGGCTTCGCTATGTGGATGATACATTTGTTGTATGGCCACATGGTGAAGCATTGCTACAAACTTTCCTGACACACATCAACAACATATCCCCTTCAATTAAATTTACAATAGAACCAGAACAAGAACAAAAATTGGCATTCTTAGATGTTCTTGTGACAAGTCTCCCTCATGGCAAAATCAAAACTACAGTTTACCGAAAACCTACACATACAGGAAAATACCTAGCCTATACATCTAATCACACCAGAAACACAAAACATGGAGTTATACTATCACTGTGGAACAGAGCAAAAGAAGTTTGTTCAGAAACTGGTGATTTGGAAAAAGAAAAGATCTATATAGAACAAACTCTTAAGAAAAATGGTTATCCATCAGCTGTTATTAAGAAAACATTAAACAGACAACAAAAAGAACCATCAAGAGAAAAGACAATTATTGGTACTGTAGTGTATCCATACATTCCAAAAATAGCAGACAAATTAAGGAAAATCTGCAATCAGTATAACATCAGAACAGCTTTTCAGAGCCATACCACACTACGAGGAATTCTAACATCTACAAAGCCTAAACTTGAAATGCTGCAAAGAAAAAACTGCATCTATGAAATACCATGTGAATGTGGAAGAACATATATTGGTGAGACCAGCCGCCCCATTCAAAAGCGCTTGCAAGAACATAAACTGATGATTAGAAGAGAGAAAACAGATGTGTCTAAGGTAGCAGACCATGTATGGACCAATGAACATACGTTCAATTGGGAAAATACAAAAATATTGGATAAAGAAGAAAAGGTACAAAGAAAATTTAAAGAAGCTGCTCACATGACAATGGCAAAAAATCCCATAAGCCAACCTAGTCTGACTATACATAATGTATGGAAATCACTAATCAACTTTGCTCTGAGGAAAAAGTGGAGAAATCAGGAGGAACCTCATAGATAAGTATATGAAATTACTACATACTGTTGCCTTTGGCAGGATGGCTCAGTTGGTTAGAGCGTTACCTTAAATTTCAATAATCAAGAATCTAAGGACCCAGGTTCGAATCCCATGCTAGTACTGTCACTGGTCAGGCCAGCAACACCTGAAGAAGAGGGGAGAAAAATACCTCTCAAAATGTTGTGCGTATACTAACTTGTTTGCTGTGCTATTACTAACAGTTAGTGCATATACTAACCTGTTTGCTGTGATATTATTAACATTTGTTTGCTGTGATATTACTAACAGTTGGTGTATATACTAACCTGTTTGCTGTGATATTACTAACAGTTGAATGCATTTGGAATATTTAACTAAAAATTAAACTTTTCTAAAGACATTCAACACACATATTAGATGATGGAAATAGTCCAATATAAAAATACAGCTAGAACACCATCATCACAAACCTTCAGAAAAACACCTATTATATACTTTCTAAATCATATAAAATAATAAATTATCATACTCTAATGATAATGAAATTACATTGTTTGTTTTTTTTTTGTTTTTTTTAAAAGAACACAAAACAAAACAAAAAAAAAATGTTTATACATCTATTGTAACCAAAAAAAAAATATTTGTCAATATCCTATTATTACATATTAAGTGTTTTAAAAGAAAATTGAAGGTTGAAAGTTAAAGAAACATACATATTAATTTTAAAAACAATGGTAAATTATAACATAAAAAAAAAATGTCTATCTGATTGTTAAGCATAACTTGTTAAGAATGATAAGTTTTTTTTTTGTCCTAGAATTCCGTGACGGGCGTTAAAAATGATATTTGCATGCATTGACATTATTTCACTATATATATGCGACCAGTAAAGTTATACGGTAGAAAATGATCCTCTGGTTATGAAATTAAGTAGATAAATTTTTTTATTTTAAATTTTAATTTGCAGAAGATTGATAAAAAATGATTAGAATTTAATATTAGGTGTTTGGTTTTAGCATCTCATGAAAAAAATTGTGCTAGCATTATTTTATACAATTTTGCCATTTTAATATTACTTACTTTTGGCAATATCTTGAAATAAATTATATTACTTATCTTACTTGACATCAAGGTAATTTTAAAAGTAGTGAATGGACCGTTGCCTTGGCAGAAATTTGAAGGCTGGCATCCCTCTGGGTCTATCTCTTCATGGTTTTATTACTCCAGTAGTATAATAGAAATTTTCCATAAACATATCATTAGAATCCTTGCGATGTTTTTTTAATATTTGTAATACTTTTAGAGAGTTATTGATTCTTTTAAGTTTCCTTTTTTTCTTCTTCCTCTGAGCCCTTTTTTTTTTTTACTTTCAAGTTTTACACTCTATATTTTTCTCCCCTCACGCCCTCTGTGTTTCTATGACAATCAACTTTGGAAGCTTGCCAGAAATATTATTTATAAAAATTTTAACAATAAAATGTTTAAATATAATAAACATAGTAATAAGAAAAATATTAAATACTAATTATTAATTTTAGAAATGTTATTTACTATTACAAATAATCTTTATCATTTTTAAAACATAAGATTCTAAGACAATATATAATCAGTAACTTATAAATAAAATATATTAAAGCAAATTCTAATTAATAATATATTTATGCATCTTCCTATTGTGATATGTAAATCCTTTACTATACACAAACATCTACCACTAAACATATAGTCCAAAACTCCACCAATCAATATACCCATTTAAAATTTTGATTTTGTTAAAATCCTAACTTCAACTAGCAAATTACATCACAATTTAAGTTTAATTTTCCTAAAAACTCACTTTTAAATATTAGATTATATCACAATTCATTTTTCTCAACTACTTACTTTCAGCCATTGTTAGCACAAATGTGACCTTCCCACATTTCTTTCTGGTGCCAACCTGGAAGGTTACAATCCGTCCCCCTTATGAAAGAAAAATGAATTGGATAAACAACAATCAATATTAATAACACATTAAATTTTACATTAAGATCATTCCTCAATTAGAAAATTATGTTTGTCGAATAAACATAAAACGATAGAAACATCTAATGCTTTTATAAACACATGTTTATATTATACTTTAGCAACATTATATAAGCAAAAAAAAAAAATAATAATACTTACATTCTATATTGAACAATATGTATAACTTTTATTAATCATGTCTTGCAGGACATGGAACCAAACTGTGAGCATTATAGGTTACTTTAAACCTTGTGTTTATATTCTTGATCTCCTTTCTTCTAACAAGTTTTTTTTTTACAAGATTTCATTTTCACTTTACTACACCTAACTCTAATCTTTTTAATATATCTTACTTTATTCTTCACTTTCTTGAGATGATTTATATTGAATACTTCTTCATTTACTCCTTTGAGTTTGATCTTAGCCTTTCCAACTTCTTTTTCTTCATCAACAATCTTCCTACTAAGATTTAAATCAACTATCTTTTCATTTATTAATTTAAATTTGACTTTTGCCTTCCCAATATCTCTTATACAATCTACACCTTTATTAAGATAACTTATCTTAACCTTTTCTTTACTCATCTCTTTGAATTTTACTTTATGTTCATTGTGATTAATTATCTCTCTCATAAAATCTACTTTAGTTTTCTTCTTACTTTTACATTTAAGCTTTACTTTGGCTTTGCCTAACTCTTTTTCTGGATTACTAACTTTTATAAGAAAATTTAAATCAGACTTCTCTGTATTCTTAATTTTACATTTTATTTTCACCTTACCAACTTCTCTAGCATGACTAACACTTTCTATTAAACATTTCATACTACATATTACATGTTTAGTATCTCCATAAAATATGTTTTTAAAAACATTCACCTTCACCTTATGTTCTAAATAATCAAGAACACACTTTGGAATTATGTCTTCATTTTTATTTTTAACTTTATTACCTGTAATATCAGTAACCTTAAGCAATTCATTTTCCACAATTTCTAGGTATTTCATGTCTAAGAAAATTATTTCTGTCTTCATGAATTCACTAATCCCTTTATTCCTATCAAGACTTTCTTTAATATCTTCAAATATATCCACACTCTTATTTCTGTCTAATTCCAATTCTTGGTCCCCTATTTCTCTGAGTTTTTTATATGCCCTTAACTCTTCTTTGGCTAAACTAATATTTTTACTAACTAGTTTAACAGTCTGCTGATTTTCTTTCTTAAACAGCACTATTGAATCATCATCAGATATTTTAATTTTCTGAAGGGGATTCTTAACATTTGTCTCTAACAATATTGATTTGATTACCTGATCTTTTATATTCTCTTGCATTTCTAGTTTCATTTTGGATATTTCTAACCTTGCTTCTAGCTTTGTTTCTAATTTCACTTCTAATCTTATCTCTGATATTTCTGACTTATTTCAATTATCCTCTCCTCTGATTTCTTTTGGCTCAATTTTATTTCTATTGCTATCTCTGATTCCTGACTTTTTACTTTCTTCTCCACAACTTTCATCTGCCTAACTATACTAGTGTTTATTTCTACCATTTCTGACTTTATCTTGATTCAACTTTATTTCTTTTAGTTCTGATTTCAATTCTGTTTGTCCTGACTTTAGTTTTTCTCTTAATTCTAATTTTAATTCTACTTGACCAGACTTTAGTTCTGCAAACATCTCTTCTGACTTTTGTCTATCTTCTACTCATCCAGATTTCAGGTCCCTTTAATTCTGATTTCAATTCTGCTTGTCCTGACTTTAGTTCTTCTCTCAATTCTGCAAATATCTCTCTTATCAACATTGACATATCACCATCTGTGGTTTTAGAGATAGTATCTCTCATCTTACTAGACTCTCCATATGATATATCAATAGCTTCATTTCCTGATTCCAGTTCAGGGGACATCACAACAATGTCTGGAGATGGTGTCTCTTGAGACCCACCCAAACTATCGCATAAACTAAATTCTTCCATTTTATAATCTCTTTAAAAATTTATAAATACTATTTAAGAAAACAAGGTTTAGCAGCCCCAACCTCCACCAAATCAACGGTTCAAATTCACCACCACTACATAAAATGACATAAAATTTCCACAATTTCATTTTTCCATATAATGTTCGATTTTCCACACACACATAGATAAGAAGACATTAAGTTTTAACTAGATACAATTAATCTAAACATAGCTGGAATTGTAAATTAAATGTTATATGATCCACTATAGTTATATTGCAAACTACACCAATTCAAACAACTTATAAAAGACCAAACAATTTAAACATGTTCATTTATTTATTTATTAATTTTTTTATGCTGTATTGGGTGCATTCAAATATTATAACCAGCATTTATAACAAAAAAATTCATAACCAAAATCAAATTAATGATGACATGCATTTATTATGACGACTGATATACAATTTTTACTTAAATATGGTAAATGCCAATCTTTGCATAAGAATATAGAAAATAGGCTGTTAAGAATGAGCTATATATTCAAGTTATATATTTATCCATTCTTCTAAAGATCCAACAGATACTGACAGCCAAAAGAGTTATTAGCAGTTTACAATTTTGAGATGGATAGAAGAACTCCATCACTGCTCTCAAAACATACAATGCTCCATGAACACTCTGATGATCATCTCACTTTAACCACTCTAAGCTATCACAACCCATAAAATTTTACTACAAACACTATCATAATGCCCTGCTTACATCCAAGTCTTAGGGGCTATTTATAAAATATTGTCTTGCTCATCTCTCTGGAGTCTTAGAGATAAATATTACATGTATATTACAAAGAACTATGCCTGCTCTTTCTGGAGTCTTAGAGGCAAAATCATGGCAGGACTACTGTTAACTGCTTCATGATAACTAACAACTGATATCATAATTTGGGTTGGAGCAGTGAATGAGAACAATCAATCATCAGTGTCATGAATACACCATATACTTAAGACAATAACAAAAATTCTCCATCCATCACCAAAACTTGCAACACAACCAACAAACTCCAACAATCAAGTATGCTATCTAACCTTCAAAATTATAGACTTTCTATAACAGAAGTGTTCCAAATATGAACAATATTAACACTTTATAATTTAATACTATCAATAATTCTATGTTTATCTAGCATCAGTACTATATTTAATTGATAAGCAAAAGATATATATATTTTAAAAAAAAATTGGCATCAACTTTAACATTACTCTGAATTGTGATATTCATATAGCTTTATAATTGAAATTAAGCTGTCTCATGGCTGTATTTATTTATTTCACCTAAAGAAAATGGTTTTTTTTTTAAACTATACATCTTACATTTATATATCTATTACACATCTTTCAGGTATTGGCTTATTCCAAACTCTACTTTGCTTATTTCAAACCTTAGTTAATGCTCCATTTACCCATAGTTCCAATTTACTCTTACTACCTTTCTAACACTTTAATTTTCTTTCTCCTTATTGTCATGAACACATATTAAGAAATGTATAGTATATATACAATGAGATAGTACAAGCTACACATATAATTAGTTTATATATATATAAACTATCTTATTCTTTTTTTAATAAATATTTTGACTAACAATACTGTTTTACTCATATAACCTATGGTATTTAACCAACAAAATTAATTAATGAACCTACATTTAGATAATCTTGGAGACATTAAAATTTAAGCCACCAAAAACATAAGCACTTACAGGGTATGGTATTTAATTAATATAGACCCCAATGATTGAGCCAACAACAAGATATGCAGTCTACAGGATGTGAGATTTAATTAATCAAGGCCCTAAATGTTTGGGTCGCCACTATATCCATTAAACCAACAAAAGATAAATATTCTACAGGATATGAGACTTAACCCATGTATATCAAGCCATCCACATTGCATGCCACCAATTAACCGTAAATATATCAGGCTATGAGACTTAATTAAACAGGGACAGCCATTTAACCCTAGCAGTTGTGGCCTCTATATATATAACAAGCTGTCCACGTTGCACGCCACTTTAACCTAAATATATATCAGACCCCACAATCGTCAGGCCCCACAACTGGGTGGTCACTTTAGCCCAATCGTATATCAAGCACCAGTTGGGCGGTCTCTTTAACCCTCACCTATAACCTCCATCTTCTTCACTTATTTATAATTTCCCAGGCACCAATTCTATACAAGATAGAATAAAATTTATCATTGTAAATTGTTCTATGGCTTAGCTCAGTTGAGGTTATAGGATATGGTCTTTATATATGAGGCCAACAAGGATGATAAAATGTCTATAAACAATAATACTATAAGATTAATTTAAATATGTTCAGAGCATCTATTCAATACCAAAACTATTGCAAAATTGACAATTATTACATTTATTATAGGATAGATAATGATTAGGACCGGGTACCTTTATATCCATATCACTATCTATTCCAAGCAAAGTAAAATGTATTATTGGCATTGTAATACTGAGATTTATTACCACCAGACAAATTAAATAAAACCTGACTTATATTGACAAACTTATATCTTCTATAACTATGTTATATTAACCAGATGTGTGTGTGTGGAAATGAAGAATCGAACATAAATAGTCAAGCAATTCATTTGGACTTTTAATTCATTAAAAGTATTTATTTAAAAAAAATATTTTAAATAAAAGACAAAAGAAATAATTATAATAAAAAAAATAATATTATTTATGCACCTTGATAACCAGTTACATCTCTTCTAAGGTAAAATCAAAATTGACTACTATTTAATATGTTAATCATATATATATTTGAATATGTGCATTTGATTATATTGTAAACATAATGTATTCATGAAATATATTTTATTAGATTACTTATAAACTTGTATGATGCCACAAATCAATCATCTTTTACATATTATAAAAAAAAATATTTAACACTTATCTGTTACAATCAGTGTAAGTCGTCTAACAGTAACTATACAAAATAAATAAAGGCAGGGAAAAGTAATAACCAAACACTTATACTTATATGCTTAAGAATTAACGAATATCTCCCAACTTAATCTACATAATCTAATCGTCCCTTGACCATCTCTACCCTCAACTCACATTCAATATAACTCCTATATACCGAACTTACAAACAGATAAGGTTTTAATTCTTTATTTTCCTTTAAATATACTTCATTAGCTAAATTGCATAATAAATACAACATCTTTAAAATAATAATCTATAGCATCATGCACACATCCGAATATCTAGAATCACCTATTATATACTTTCTAAGTCATACAAAATAATAAATTATTATACTTTAATGATAATGAAATTACATTGTTTTGTTTTGTTTTTTTAAAAGAACACAAAACAAAACAAAAAAAAAATTGTTTATACATCTATTGTAACCAAAAAAAAAATATTTGTCAATATCCTATTATTACATATTAAGTTTTTTAAAAGAAAATTGAAGGTTGAAAGTTAAAGAAACATACATATTAATTTTAAAAACAATGGTAAATTATAACATAAAAAAAAAAAGTCTATCCGATTGTTGAGCATAACTTGTTAAGAATGATAAGATTTTTTTTTTTATCCTAGAATTCCGTGACGGGTGTTAAAAATGATATTTGCATGCATTGACATTATTTCACTTCTGGTTATGAAATTAAGTAGATAATTTTTTTTATTTTAAATTTTAATTTGCAGAAGATTGATAAAAAATGATTAGAATTTAATATTAGGCATTTGGTTTTAGCGTCTAATGAAAAAAATTCTGCTAGCGTTATTTTATACAATTTTGCCATTTTAATATTACTTACTTTTGGCAATATCTTGAAATAAATTATATTACTTATCTTACGTGACATCAAGGTAATTTTAAAAGTAGTGAATGGACCATTGCCTTGGCAGAAATTTGAAGGCTGGCACCCCTCTGGGTTTATCTCTTCATGGTTTTATTACTCCAATAGTATAATAGAAATTTTCCATAAACATATCATTAGAATCCTTGCGATGTTTTGTTAATATTTGTAATACTTTTAGAGAGTTATTGATTCTTTTAAGTTTTCTTTTTTTCTTTTTCCTCGGAGCCTTTTTTTTTTTTACTTTCAAGTTTTACACTCTATATTTTTCTCCCCTCACCCCTCTGTGTTTCTATGACAATCAACTTTGGAAGCTTGCCAGAAATATTATTTATAAAAATTTTAACAATAAAATGTTTAAATATAATAAACATAGTAATAAAAATATATATTAAATACTAATTATTAATTTTAGAAATGTTATTTACTATTACAAATAATCTTTATCATGTTTAAAACATAAGATTCTAAGACAATATATAATCAGTAACTTATAAATAAAATATATTAAAGCAAATTCTAATTAATAATATATTTATGCGTCTGCCTATTATGATATGTAAATCCTTTACTATACACAAACATCTACCACTAAACATATAGTCCAATACTTCACCAATCAATATACCCATTTAAAATTTTGATTTTGTTAAAATCCTAACTTCAACTAGCAAATTACATCACAATTTAAGTTTAATTTTCCTAAAAACTCACTTTTAAATATTAGATTATATCGCAATTCATTTTTCTCAACTACTTACTTTCAGCCATTGTTAGCACAAATGTGACCTTCCCACATTTCTTTCTGGTGCCAACCTGGAAGGTTACAATA
>JAQFVV010000203.1:930000-1239101 GCA_028023455.1 Epiperipatus broadwayi | reverse complement strand
AAGGTTACAATATATATATATATGCACACACAACTATGTTGCTGTGTATCATGTAACCCAAAATGGTTACAATATCTAAAATGATTTTTAAAGTAAACATTTTTTAAAGTTTCTAAAATATTTGCCAATTTTTAAATAATCATAATCAAATCTATAATCAAGTCAACCAAACTGTTTACTGTGAAGCAGTCAATCTTAGCTTAAGATTGTGCTTCATGTTTCCATCTACTAACCTATGTTTAAATCCCTATTTTCCATCCTGCTCCTTTTGTCATGTATATATATTTCATGTATATATTTGAGAAGCGCGCCTAAATTATAAAATTTAATGTTTCAATAACATGTTTTAAAATTATTATTAATTCCTTTTATTAATTATTCGTTCTATTTTATTAAAGTATTATAGATGCGGCTCAAATATATACATAAGAGCAAAACTTACTAACAAAATATTGATGTTTTAAATATTTCTTATATGTCATTTTTAGCTTTTTCTTTTTAAATTGCTTGTTTTTCTATTAAGCTATATATTTTTTATAAAATTCAATATGCAAGATGTGACTGTTGTAATTGTCCAAAAATAATTAAAGGGAGGTATTTTTTAATTAAAGTTTTACTTAAAATAAATGGGATTAAGTAGATTAAAGATTTACATGTGTTAAAAACATGTTGTCAAATCTATTTCTAATCTGGAAATAGATTTGAATTTATTTTTGGACGTTATCTTACAATTGCATCTTCAAAAACAACTGATAAAAGAAAAGGTATAAAATGACTGAATTTTGAATCAGAGAGAGGAACGACTATTGAAAGAGATTAGCTATTTTAGAGAGAGGTATTATAAACATATTTTATTTTTGCTTGAAACTTAAAATGATGTAGCAGTAAATCCACCCTCTTGCTGACCCTGGTGGATCATTCTTCCCGCTAATGTACCATCTAACTGCTGCCCTGAAAGAAAGTAAAGATCCGATAAAGAACTTTAGAATGCTAATAGAAGTTTCTTGCCACTGAAGTACTTGCATTTCAATTGCTGTGCACGTGCCATACTTTAAAATGGATTCTTAAAATTGCAAGGTAAATTTCCAAGCCGCCACCTAATAGTCAATTTAGTCTAAATAATCTGTCAAGATCTCTTCTCATGTCTTCTTTAACTTTGCCTTTTTATATATATATCTGTGAATGTAATTTTGCTCTCAAATGATTTCTTTATATCTAATCCTATCTCATATGCTTTTAACTTCTTTTTAATTTTGGTGCGGTCATTTATTTATATATATTTATTATTTGATTTATATATCTGCTTGCTTATTAATATGTCAATCTAAAACAATCTGACAAATTGAATTTTTTAAAAATCCTTTCTATTTTTTTTAAGTAAACCTTCACGAAGCAAGTTATAAACGTCCATTTAAAACAATGCATTATTAATATACTCACCAGGTTGTTTTACGTGCGAACATTTTATCTATGTTTTAATATAAAAATATATATTTTTTAACCCTGAAAATCCAGAACTCAAGCTAATTAACGCTCTGAAACATTTATTTTATAATTATTTATTAAACGCTGAAAGAGTGACTTGTAATTTGTTTTCTATATAACTGCTAATCTTACTTCATTTTTCTTAAAATTTCAAATCTTGTATTTAAATATTTCGGTTATTGTAAAATCAACGAAGATGGGATTGTTTTATTTTAAATAGCAGAAAAAAGATGGGGAAAAATCTTAATGTTTCTTTTACTAGGTAAAATCTTAACATATATTTTAGTAAATAAAATATTCTCTCTCTATATATATTATAATTGCATGGTGCATTATAGTATTCAAACAAGGGTCATTTATTTTAAAGCAGTAAAACTTTTCAAGGTTGTTAGTGACATTTATCATATCGTACTGCGTTCCTGACATATAGCCGATCTTCATGATTATATATCTGTGCTTCTTAATCTGGGGGTTACGACAAGATCGAACCCATAGATTTCTTCTCATTCCATAGATAGTTGATCTATCTGGAACCACATTTATTCCATATAAAATGCCTCTGGCAGTGATCCCGTAAGTTTGGCACATGCTATGCATATTCACTTAATAGATAAAAGGGCCTCTCGCGTTGGTTATACCCGCAAAAGTCTGGGCCACGCTATGCCTATTTACTTTTCTCTAAGCACTACCCAAGAAGGGGGTGTGAGATTTCATTTTTCATCCAGAAGCATGACCTTTTCCTCTTAGTTATTTTAGTTATTTTAGGCTATTATGTCAGCACTGCAAACTTCTTCGTATTATTATTTCTTTTGCTTCATGACCCAGTTTTAATGCTCTAATATTAAAATTGCGCTCTGCTTAATATATATATATATGCCAACTACTTCTATTTTATTCATTAAGATTATTTCAATCATATACAATATCACCGTCGTAATTTATATATCTATTTAAGAGTATCTATATGCCTTGGGGAAAATAAAGCGTTCGTCTTACTATTGTTTAAAATAATTTTTCAATAAATATTTTTGTCATAGTTCAAATATAATCTTTTAACTGTCTTTTGTTTATTTTCATGACCTCAATGGCATGAAAATAATTTATATCATCACATGATCACATTTCCTATACTAGCACATTAATTGTTGATAAACAGAGCAAAACTCTCCATACAGTATTGCCACCTGTGCTAAACAGAGTAATCAATGGATGCCAGAAGGCTTGTGCATAAAATCCCTATCTAATGCCTACTCATCCAATATCCCCAGACTAGTTTCTGGCTTGTGGCCTTCGTCAGTGAGGAGCTTTGGATCTGAGAGCACTGCATCTAGATCTTAGGATCTAATGCAACCCTCTAGCAACCACCTTTTATCTCTACTTAACTACTAAACTATGAGAATGAAATTGAAAACACAAAAAATATTTTCAATCTAAGCTCAATAGCTTAAATAGTCATATGGGTCTGAACTCAGTTCAGCACCCATACATTTTGGTGTCTTTGGCTCTTTTACAACCATAGCCACCACTATCCTATTAGGCAGGATTGGTGTTAAACCATTAAGCAGCACATGATCACATTTCCTATACTAGCACATTAATTGTTGATAAACAGAGCAAAACTCTCCATACAGTATTGCCACCTGTGCTAAACAGAGTAATCAATGGATGCCAGAAGGCTTGTGCATGAAATCCCTATCTAATGCCTACTCATCCAATATCCCCAGACTAGTTTCTGGCTTGTGGCCTTCGTCAGTGAGGAGCTTTGGATCTGAGAGCACTGCATCTAGATCTTAGGATCTAATGCAACCCTCTAGCAACCACCTTTTATCTCTACTTAACTACTAAACTATGAGAATGAAATTGAAAACACAAAAAATATTTTCAATCTAAGCTCAATAGCTTAAATAGTCATATGGGTCTGAACTCAGTTCAACACCCATACATTTTGGTGTCTTTGGCTCTTTTACAACCATAGCCACCACTATCCTATTAGGCAGGATTGGTGTTAAACCATTAAGCATCACATGATCACATTTCCTATACTAGCACATTAATTGTTGATAAACAGAGCAAAACTCTCCATACAGTATTGCCACCTGTGCTAAACAGAGTAATCAATGGATGCCAGAAGGCTTGTGTATAAAATCCCTATCTAATGCCTACTCATCCAATATCCCCAGACTAGTTTCTGGCTTGTGGCCTTCGTCAGTGAGGAGCTTTGGATCTGAGAGCACTGCATCTAGATCTTAGGATCTAATGCAACCCTCTAGCAACCACCTTTTATCTCTACTTAACTCTCAGATCCAAAGCTCCTCACTGACGAAGGCCACAAGCCAGAAACTAGTCTGGGGATATTGGATGAGTAGGCATTAGATAGGGATTTTATGCACAAGCCTTCTGGCATCCATTGATTACTCTGTTTAGCACAGGTGGCAATACTGTATGGAGAGTTTTGCTCTGTTTATCAACAATTAATGTGCTAGTATAGGAAATGTGATCATGTGATGCTTAATGGTTTAACACCAATCCTGCCTAATAGGATAGTGGTGGCTATGGTTGTAAAAGAGCCAAAGACACCAAAATGTATGGGTGCTGATCTGAGTTCAGACCCATATGATTATTTGATTGAAAATATTTTTTGTGTTTTCAATTTCATTCTCATAGTTTAGTAGTTAAGTAGAGATAAAAGGTGGTTGCTAGAGGGTTGCATTAGATCCTAAGATCTAGATGCAGTGCTCTCAGATCCAAAGCTCCTCACTGACGAAGGCCACAAGCCAGAAACTAGTCTGGGGATATTGGATGAGTAGGCATTAGATAGGGATTTTATGCACAAGCCTTCTGACATCCATTGATTACTCAGTTTAGCACAGGTGGCAATACTGTATGGAGAGTTTGGCTCTGTTTATCAACAATTAATGTGCTAGTATAGGAAATGTGATCATGTGATGCTTAATGGTTTAACACCAGTCCTGCCTAATAGGATAGTGGTGGCTATGGTTGTAAAAGAGCCAAAGACACCAAAATGTATGGGTGCTGAACTGAGTTCAGACCCATATGACTATTTAAGCTCTTGAGCTTAGATTGAAAATATTTTTTGTGTTTTCAATTTCATTCTCATAGTTTAGTAGTTAAGTAGAGATAAAAGGTGGTTGCTAGAGGGTTGCATTAGATCCTAAGATCTAGATGCAGTGCTCTCAGATCCAAAGCTCCTCACTGACGAAGGCCACAAGCCAGAAACTAGTCTGGGGATATTGGATGAGTAGGCATTAGATAGGGAGTTTATGCACAAGCCTTCTGGCATCCATTGATTACTCTGTTTAGCACAGGTGGCAATACTGTATGGAGAGTTTTGCTCTGTTTATCAATTTATATCATATGTATCATGAATTTCAGAATGCTCCCCTAAATCATATGTTAGTCACCACGTTTCAGAACCGTAAATCAAAGTGTTAATGGCAGTATTATCATAATTCTTTCTAATATTCGATTGGCATTTTAATATTGGACCCACCAAAGATGTGTGTTTATTTATAATATATCATTTAGCTAATAAAGAGCATATGAGAACTAATAGCGTGAATGACACTATGTAATCTCTTGCTCATTCACGCACATACTAATGTACTTAATTTATAAATGTAAATAATTTTTCATTATATTAAACTATATTTTATTGTCTAACTTATTTGAGTAGTTCGAATTCCTTTTCCTTCACTTCCACATATTACAGCCATGCTTATGTGTATTTTAGTATAGTCATAGTTAAGAGATGTCTCATTGTCTTCTCCGCTCTCCTAGTCGGCCGGATTTAAAATTAATTCTTATGTGCCATCACTATTGTGTCATTCATTAGGTGTTAGATATGAGACTTACAGAGAGGGTTCGAATCCAGGCTAGTCCCTGACCTAAATCTTGGGCTTGAAGTACATTTTGTGAGTTCCAGCTCATGTTAGATGGATAAACATATTTTGACCAGCACAACTGTTTTCAATGATTTATCACTGAATAAATAATCAAAACTTATTAATATTAATAATAATAAATACTTCAGCATAACAATCAATGCATTAAGACTATGTATTTAATTTTTTGTTATTGTTTTTTTTGGAGGGGGGATTATGCTGATAAAGATATTTGACATTTGGATTTTAAAAAAATCCTGCTTTATTATTATTTATTTGTATTTTTTTAATTGAATATAATATAATAAATACATATAATTGTATTATGACAATGTTTTCATGAATAATTTGATATCTGCTAATGTCCTGATTTATTTTTATTTTTATCATTAACATAGGATTGAAGTGCACATTGCCATCTCTATTTAATCATGGATTTTATAAAATTATCTCTGGTAATGGTGATGTTGGCAGTGTGCTTCGATTTGTATGTCAGAAAGGATATAATTTATTTGGTCAATCTGATTCTACTTGTCTAGAAAGTGGGCAGTGGTCTAAAGAAGAACGATATTGCCAAGGTATACAATTTCTATTACTCTAAACTATAACTCTTTCATTTTAATTTTTTTGAAATTCAGGTGTTTTTTAATATAATGTATCAATCTTTGCAAATAACTTTTTTAAAAAAAAAACAATATTATATAGAGTATTTCAATATGAAGTTTTTCTGTATATAAACATATATATTTGTTACATGAAGGTCACAGAAATAATAATATGAATCTATCATTTATACACGAGAATATTAGAATTAATATATATTTATTATTAAAAACCTAAAGCTAAACTTGGGGTCATTTTGATGTATATATTTGTAATTGTGTACCATCTTTCATGTTTATGATCTGGGTTCAAATCTGAGTAAATTATTTTTTTCAATAAGATTAAATAATTTTTAAGCCAGTCTTATCTAAATAAGCCATCAATTATTAATTGTTTAAATGGGAAACTGCTTAAATCTTCAACCCAGCATTTGAAAAGCCTCATGAGTACTGGTTTCTTTTTTATCGATTTTCTATGAAAAACTATTAAAGAGTCTTTGCTTTGCAGTGAGTTACAGGCTCTGGACTTTTGTTTTACCAAAGTATATGTTGCATCTATTTTTTTTATCATCAACTAAACTAAGACTTTTTTTCTAATTTTACTTGAAAAAACAACTTTACTATTATAAAAAATCTATATATATAAGAATAATAAAATGTACCACAATGTAAGATCACATTGAAACTTATGTTAAAAAATACAGTAAGAAGCCATAGAGAATACCAATTACATAAAGCACTACAATTAGAAATAAAAGACCCACATATACACGTGTTAGATTTTGCAACTTATCAAATTTATTGGGGTTTAAATCTAGTATTATAATGCCATAATTAGTTATAAATTTATTAGGATTTTGTAAGACAGTGCTTGTTCTTTTTGTATTGTGACTAAAAATATATATAATTTTCAAAGCTCTATAATATAAAATTTTATATTATAAATAAACTGAATTTATTCATGTATTATATAGAATACCATATGTTTGATTTATTAATTATATGTTGCTTTTTAAAACCAAAAATAGAAAAATATCATTATTTCTCCCATTAAACAAACCAATAAGTGGAGCAAAAAACGTTTGTTAATTAAAAATAATTACTTTCTAATATATTTATTCATTAGTTCTTAAAACTATTTATAAAGTTATCATATACATAAATTAATTAAAAAAATTTTTTTCATTCCGAAGAAACATCAATAAATAAATTATAAAAATTGGCATCTAATTGTATAAATCATTATTAAGCCTGTGATCACTCTTTTAGGCAAAAGATTTGTTTTATGATCAGATTTGCCATTATCATTTATTATTAAAAATCTTTATTATTATTTTTAAATTATTTGGTCCTTATTATAGTGATAGTTTTTAATATTCAAAATGAAAAATTATGGTTTTATTTACTAAAAAGTAAATACAAATACTGTTACTAAAATATTGTGAATCAATCAAATAAGCTCAAATGTGTACTTAATAAAAAATATACTAAAGATATTCTCATGCATACATTAAGTTTTATTGTTCTGTAAATGATTCCAATAATAGAAACACTAGAGTTAAAATTAATTATAAGAGATTTGAACACAGACGTTCAAGCTCCCTTCAGCTATTCACTCATACAACTAATAATTATATCCCTTATAATTACATCTAAACTCCAAGTACTTATATATACATTATGCTTGTATTGAAATATTATAGAGTTAAAATTCAGAATAATATTTTTATTTACAAATGTTTTTATAAGATACATTATTATAGATCTGAAATAGGTTCATGGTGGGTTGCATTATATTCTGCTGGTTGCCTAATCCTGCAATAGGTCATACTTTATATTAAGAGGGGAAACACAACAGAGAATTTACTGTTAATTTAAAATATTTAAGAAATAAATATAAGTAGGAGACATAATTTGCAAATCTATTTTAAAAATGTATTATTATGTAGCTCCTTCCCCCCTTTTTAAAATCATATTCATATGCATTATAATGTAGGCATAACTTAGACATATTTTGAAAGAGTATTTGTGAAAGAGACATCAGTAGGTATCACAAAAATATTAAAACAGTCAATTATACATTGGCATCCAACAAATTGAAATATGTGATATCGCTGAACATTATTGTAGAGTGTATTTGATAAAATTAAAATAAGAATAGACAAATTTTCCTTTATCAAAAGATAATTAAAGATTGACAGAAGCAGCCATATTCTTTTATTTGATATGCAGTACTTTTTTATTAACCACAAATCATAGTCAAATTTACAATATATGTTTTGTTTTAGTGATATTTCATAGCAACAGAATTGGTATTATGTCCCTTTGATTGGCAGCTTGCAATTGTATCTTTTTCATTGATAATAGATAAGTCCTTATCAGACAACAATGTAGTTTCATGGATGATTATGTTGTTATTTATCATATTTATTTTTATATGAAGTATTTTGCATGAAAGTCAACATGTTGGACAGTTGTACTTGCTACCAAGGTGACAGATCAATGACATATGACTGCATTTACAGTGCCACAGTAATTTTAAAGTCATAATGCTCTGTCAGATTTTCAATGATATGGGTAGCTGAATTGGAAAGTGGAGAAAATTGAAATCTGGCCCTTAAAATTTGAAGATTAGCTATCTTAATATAAACCAAACACTGATTATATGTTAATGATAATCTAGACCAATTGATGAGTGCTGGTTCAGCACAATATATATAGATATATTGGAGGTCATTTATCTTTTTCACAAATACGTGGTCATGTTTCAGTTGTATAAGATGAAATGGATAACTAAAAGGAGCTTGAAAGTCTGGTTTCAAATCCCTTCTAATGAATACCTAGCTTAAGTATATATACTATACTTGTAAAATTTTAAAATAATACATTATATTATATACTTTCTTAAAAAACAACATTACTATATACATGATTGTAGAAGTTGATTTTTGAACATTCTATCCATTAAATATGTTAAAAAATCCATTATTATTGCTATGAAATTATGTGACCAAGTAAATTATGATATCCACATATTCATTTTTATGTTATGCTGCAGGTTTTTCTGTATGATATATCATGATGGGTTACATAAAATAGCCAGCTATGTTAATTCCTGTTGTGTCCTCTGTGAGTAGTGAATTACATAAATAATGTTATCATTTTGGAACCATCATTATGTCTTTTTATTTAGTTCCCTGCCTGTTATTATTTCAAGATTAATGGATTAAAGTCAAATAATGAAAAATGCAATAATCTTTGATTTCTTGATGTAATTATAATATATATTGACATTATATGAACCTGAGCATGCAGAAAAAAAACAATCTGATATTAAGTGCATCAAAATTGATGAGTGTTTATTGGATTACACTTGTCACTCAGCAGTAAATTCCATTTTTATATTCAGTTCATTTGATTATATTTCCCACCTGAAAATTAAGATTGATTCATTTTAAAAATCTATGAAAACAACTTTTGATTTTACAAAATAATAATAATAATAATTCTACAATTATTTTACTATTGATATTTTTTGAGAATATAATTTGCAATACTGAAGCTGCTTTTAACCTTGTAGATTAATCCATAGTTGATCTTACAAAGATAAAACATTTCTAATATTTTTTATAAAACCATCTCAAAATAAAAAAGACTAACTATTTCAGTTATTAAATTATATTTAAAGAGAAACAAAACCATACAGCTTACTTTGAAAAAACAATCAAGACTTATTACAAATTCTGCAATTGATAAATGCCCATCATGTTTCAATTTCAAGATGTTGCAAACAATACACATGAAAGATATCTACTTTTTCCAATTGTGAATGCAATAGATTTTAATATTTACAAGTTAGCAAAATATATTCCTAATCTAACATAATTAGTAGCGATATTAATAAAATCTTTTGTTAAAACCTCAGCCCATTTTTATCATTAAAGATTTAGAATTTTGCTTAATGTCATACTTAACAATCATCCTTTATTAATTTTTTTATTTCTAATCAAACTGTTCATGAAATATACACATCCCAGATTTCATATTGCAACTCTATCTGATATGTTACTTTTCTATTTTTTGGTTATTATAAATGTCACTCTGTTTCTGCTTTCATTATTTTGTGCCTTTATAATAGAAACTGAGGATAGTAAAATATATTGATATTGAACTGAAGTTGGATGTATATAATTGTTTAAACAGGTTGTATTTCAAAACCTTAAGCAGATTTGATATTTAAGTTGTTAACTAGAATGATAATATGGAATTGAAAGAGGACTATATTACTTTCAAATTTGTATCTCAAACCTCACTGATAAAGGCAAAAGCTAGAAACTAGTCTGATGATGGGGATTTAAAATGCAGTATGGTATCTTGTAGGCATTAATACTCAAGCTTATAATATATAGTATTAGAATATATAACTACCCTTGCTTCATCATATATGAGCTGAAGAAAAAATGAGTTGACATTATTAACTTAATGCACTACAATATTAAAACAAGGTTTTAATCATTCTGAAAATTAGTAATATTTTAGTATTCTTGAATCCGTTAGCATCCATAAGTCCTTTATGGGATTTGTGAGGCTCTTTATATGGATATAAGCAATTACTACATCATTGGTCAAATAGATAAGCATGTTAACTCATTAGGAATAATCATCATTATTTGCATTCATTCTACATGTTTTGAGAACAAGTCTTGATATTGATTTCACTAAAACTAAAATCTTACTCAGATATGATGCACTTACACATATATGTAGAGTCCAATCCAATAGTCTATTGAAATTGTAAAAAAAAAGACCTGATATATTAATAAATGTAATAAAGTGACAAAGCTTTATTTTATTTGGTGAAAAAATTATTAACTATGTCTATTATAAACAAAATATGAAAAATTATCAATCATTGTCTTTTTTTTTTCAATTTAACTTCTCAATCAATTATTTTGGATGAAATAATAAACAGTTAAATATTGTATTAGGAGATTTATAGTTTATATTATCTGCAAACATATTTAGTATCCATACTATCCAGATGAATGCAGTTCAGATGCAACTGAAATATTAATGCTATAATAATAGCAAGCAATGATACCTAGATAGACTGCCATGCTAAATAACTTTTTATAGTAGAAAGACGAGTAATTCTTACTATATTATTGGTCTTTTTTATGTAGAAACATCTAGAACAGCAAGAATAGTGATCTCAAATAATAGCCTAAGTATGTTTTTAATGTAAATTAATTTTCAAAGATTGATTATTAAATTTACAGAGTAAAGTTTTTTTCACTCTTTTTAAAACTCTGCACACAAACAAACTAATTTCATATATGTAATGTCAAATAATACTTTATATTGAAAATATATAAAGTCATATGATAATTACTGAATATTATTAATTAATATTTGAATTGACATGTAGTTTCCATATTCAATAACTTTTGCAGTAGGAAAATGACTGCCTCCTATAGTATATTTGATCTTATTTTTATATAATAAAAATCACTATTTTGGCTGTTGTCCTTTTAATTTTATAAAAAAGATCAAAAATACAGTAGAAAAAAGTGTATTCCTAATGTAAAAAGTTATTGAACATGGTAGTTGAAAGACTGTTTAATTATTAATTAATAGTACTTAGAAGTTATCATCTATGGTATATTTTCAATATAAAATATGACATCTAATCACAAATCTTATGCAAATAAATATTAGTCATGTTTAATACATGGATAGTATTTTAGGTTTCTGAAATGCTAGTCTTTTCAATATACTTTTATTAAAAGAACAACAGGGTTTAGCAATCCTGCCAAATTTTAAGTAATGAGATTTAGAATAACTCATTGTGTTATCTTCTAGCTAAGAATAGTTAATATACATTTATTATCCAATACTGGATGGCAAGTGAGATTAACTATAAGCTGGCATATTTGAAAGAAAATTCTAAGCCTGATGAAATAAGCTTACAAGTTTACTCAACCACGATTAGAACTCAAATTATAAACATGATATGCAAATGTGTTACCATTGCATCAAAGGACATTTCTTAAATTAAGATGTATTGAATAAATAATGAATACATGATTAATTTAAATAATTTTGGAAAATAATAATTTGCAGTCTTATGAAAAAATAAAATGTAAAATATCAATATCCATATTGTATAACTTTCTTTGATACTTATTTACATACTTCTATATCAATCTATTATATAATCACCTACTGTCATCTTGAGCATTTAAAATAGTAATGTGTGATTAGAACTCCCTTTCCAAATCCATGTTGAATTTTGCCATCACCAGTAAAAATTAGGAGTCAAAATGTGTAGTAATACATTTAGGAGCTATCTTTTACACTTTATTCTATTTACCCAATAGCTTGAAATTTATAAAACTTTTAAGGCTTTGAATCCAAACCAAATCATATATATTGCACCATTTTCAGTCTATTGAGGCTTTATATATCATAGATTGCTAATGTATTTGTTAAGCAAGTTACATCTGCATTTATTCATTTTTGATATTAGAGATCTTCACAGAAGTAATTACAAATCCAGACTAATTCACCTAATTCATTGTTTGTTTGTTTTTTTAATTATATAATAGCTCACTGCACCAGTTTTAAATTTATTTAGTTAGTGCCAGGATTATATAACATACTGACCTAGGATGATTAATAAATATAACTGTTTCAATTAATTTTGGGACTCAAGTTTTTCTCTTTTTTTAATATTAATTTCCCGAGGTTATAACCTATAAAGCAGTATTGGCATTGAAAAAAAAAAGATAAACTCAAATACCTTTGTTGGCATAATTGAGTAATTACAGCAACAAAAAATAGATATACAATGAACCTATTATATCATGAAAAGTGATTTATTGAATTTACACATAAAATTAATAATAAATAAGTACTAACAGAATCACACACACATTAAACAGATAGGATATATAATAAACAAGTAATTAATATTTTATATGAAATATTAATGTAACTTAATCAGTCTCTTTATCAGGGGTTCATTCACTTTTCAAAGTTGTCTTTTCTATTTAGTGTCTTTATTTTTAACTGTTAGTTTATTCTAAGGTTATGTTTAACACTTTCAGATAGTATAATGATTTATGTTACCAGTAAGTTTCTTTGTAGTCAAAATATTACTTAATAAGGTATCATGCATGGTTTTGTGTCCGAAAAAATCTGTGGTTTATAATATGGGTTTCCTTTTTGCAAAGTTGTTCACTTTCTGATTTAGGAAAGGCGATGGTTCGAATCAGGGCATTAGTTTAGACTTAATATGGAAAGGACATATCAGGTCATGCTCTGTTTCTACTCAGACATTGTGTGACAATTCAACACGCAAGTAAATCTCTGAAGAAACATTTCTATTGGGACTTCATTTGGGATTATACAAAGTTCATTTTAACTCAAGCATTGACTCTCTCCACAACCAAAAAATGAACAAGACAAGTCCCCCTCCAATAATCTTATTTCTTTTTTATATCCCACAATTTTCATCTACCACACAGATTCTAATCTCACCTCTTTTCTATTGTACCAAATTACTTTTTAACATTTCTTTGGAATTTTGATTTGCAAAGTCTGTTTCTGATAATTTCCTCAGTGGCCATTTTTGATTAAAGGCAATTAGCATTTTCCTATAATTAAAATTACTTGCCTTCAGATTTTATTTTGATTATCAATCTGGGTGTATTCTTATTCTTTTTTTTTTTTTTTAAAAAAAAATCTTCATTGTATATAAAAAGAAATTACTTATACAAATGATTTTCTCTCTTTTTTTAATATTTGGGATTTCCAATGTCAATATTCTTGTACCATATGTATATAAATGGTACAATATGGATATATAGATCTGGCACCAGGACAGTTTTTATAAATTTTGGTAACGTCAGTTTTATGCCCTAATACCTCTTTTACTTTTTTTGGTTAGAAAGGTGAATATAAATGATAATATCAAATATTTTTTCATAAACTTATTTATATGCTTTAAAGCAGTGGTTGGCAACTGATGGTCCATGAACCACTGGGGGTCCATGATATAATTTTATGGTCTACAGAGAAATTCAGATATTATTGAAATTTGCTAAGCTCATTTAATAAAATTTTTAAATAAAAAATAAATTTTGCTTAAGCCATATTATTATATGTAAAATAGAACAAGAACATTATATTGCTAATTGATTTGTTACAAAATACTACTGCAACTTGCAAAATATCTACCTCAAAGACATTTAATTAAAACTGCTGCTTTAGAGTAGAATAAAGAGCTGTTCTTGGAATAATGTGAAAAAATTATGTGATATAGTATTAATATTTCTATCCATGGGTCAGAAGGGAGATCACTGTTGGTATAAAATTATGATATTTAAAGTATTCAAGAAATTTTTTGTGCTACTGACACTTATGGCCTACATTTGGTTCTTTACAAATTATTGTTTGTGTTTTATTTTCAAGAATGATCTGTCAGAAAAATATTTCAAAAACATAAATAAAATATGTGAACTTGTCTTGAATGCTGCTTTGTATGAAAACTGGAGAAATTAACTGAAGACTTAAATGTGTATCTTTAGAAGAAAATTAAAAAATAAAATTAAAAATATTTTGCAATATTAAAAGAAAACTTCAAAAGATAAACAGAATTGAACTGTGCATATTTTTAAAAGTTGAGAACCAGGGAAATAAGTTATTAGACAAATGTGTAAATAGTAAAAAATAATGGGGGGGGGGGGTAGTAGAAGATTTAAACAAAAATAATAACTGTTTTGAGAATCTTATGAAATAACAAGAAATAAAGTTAATTTATTTTTCCTTTATTTTTGACACTTAAATCCATATTAACCATATAAACATGTGACAAAAATTTATAGCACATTATGTAGTATTCATTTAAAGATCGCATGATGCAGTTATAATGAATCTTCCATTTCTTTTATAAGATCTGGATTCTAACCCAAAATGTGAACATTGGAGAGTATTTTCATGTTCTAATCAGACAATTTTTAAAGAAGATGGCACATTAACAATCTAGAAAATTATCCTAATAATATTGATTAATAAATGGGTATGTTAGAGTATAAAACTAAGATGGAATCATCTAGCAATTGACAATCCTAAGAAGAAAAAATTGAAGTTTTTTTAACATGCAGTGGATTATTTGAGAGTTATTTTATATTGATAGAATACTTTTTAGTTACTTTTTTAATGTATTTTTTTTTATTAATAATGATTTAAGGAGTTTGGTGTGAGCAGCCTCCTGCATTGCACAATGGTTTTTATGAATATTTGAATGAAAATGGTATAATAAACAAGAAGCTTAAATATTCTTGCAATGTAGGATACTTATTGATTGGCCTACCATATTCTACTTGTCTAAACAACAATCAGTGGTCTGCAGAAGAGAGAAAATGCCAAGGTAAATATATATATATTGTTTTCCTGGAGGTTTGTGATGATAGTGTTTTAATTGCTAATTATTTATTTTAATATTTTAGTTTATCTAGTATTTATAATTAAACAAATTTTTCTCAGATATTTTTTTATTCTTAGCTACTTTTCATACATTAGATATTAGTGATCTTTATTAGTCTGATCTTTGATAAGCAGTGAAAAAGCCAGTAGATACTTGATGACAGAGAAATAAAATTATGTATAGTGTTATGATTATATAAAAAAGTATTTTGGGTGATGCAGTTATATATATATATATATTAGACAGTGTACTTGTTAGAGTATTACAATCATTTGTTATTATTTATTTTTTCCTTTTTCCATTTTGTAAATAAAATAATAAAAAGGTTTAAACGGTTAAAGATTGTTCATAGCATTTTCTTTGACATCTGATGCAATTTGAATTTTTGAAATTATAATAAAGACGAAGAAAATGATTTATCAAAATCAGGAGTTGAAAAAAAAAATTTAAATTAACACAAATAAAAATTCTTTAAATTTAAAATAGAAAATAATGTTAAATAAAACAAATTAATTGCATTTTGCCTACATGAAATAATTTTAATCATAAAGTATGAAATAAAATAATTCTAATAATTGTTGAATATAAATAAATTTAAGAATTTTATATCATGTTTCATAAGATCAATTTTAAAAAATAATTTTTAAAAAAGATTTGAGAAAATAATATTTTGATAGCATAAAAAATTATAGGGAAAAGTTAGATATTATATTTTTACTACCCAGATTTTGAATTATTCCAAATCATAAATATAAAATTTATAAAATAAATGTTAAAAACATTTAAGACTTTAAATTATAAAAAAAAAAACTGACTTATTTATATTTGAATTCAGTAAATTATAATTCTAAGGCAGTAGCTAATTTTGCTTATACTGAAAGTTTCTTATATATGTAAATAGAGGGATTTGATCTCAGGATTTTTCTGTTTATCCATTCTCTACTCTATCTACATGTGAAAAAGATACATGATCCCCAATATATGTATTTCATGTGGACCCAGCCCTCATCATTTGGGCCAGATCATAATCTCCTATACATATATACAATCAGTGCTCAGTTTATATTAAGATAGTAATTTCTCATACTTTAATGAACAGGTTTTAATGTTCTCAACCTTCCGACTATTAACCATCCATTATGAAAATTAGGGTAAATTTGTTATAAAAGTTTTAAATTATTGCATTTATCACTATGCTATTTATTTCTAAATACCTTATTATTTTCTAATCTGTAAGATATATTCCCAGCATTTAATTTATTAAATATGTTTTAAATTATTAAACTATGAAACCAAAATTGTGACATTGTAATTTTTTTAAAAAATATACATTTTTTTAAAAATAAATAAATTACATTCATCTTAAGAAAGTCTAATACTTAGGCCCACAAAGTAAAAATCCTTATATATATATTATATTAAAATAAATTGAAAAATCTTTTAAAACAATTTCTGAAATTTAAACAAACATATCTATATGTTTTTTTTTTTTCCAATTTATGATTCATGTAAATGCATTTTGCAGTAAATGTAATATTTGAAACATGGAACAATTTTTTCTTGGGATTTTTATTCATCAAATTGAACTGTTTCCAGAAAATTAACGTGACAAGTGAATTCTTTATTGAAGAATACAAAATTCTCATAAAGAATAATAATAATAACATTTAATTAGTATCTAGCATAATAAAACTATTTATATTTTTATATATTGACAATTATTCAGTATATATATACATTATTTTTTTTTAAATTTAAAGATAAATTATGCATATACTATACTTATATTTTAAATTACAGGATTAAATAATATTAATAAATCTAAGAGGTACTGATAGACATATCTATAAAACAATAAAGAAAATCATTATTTTTGCTAACAGAAATGATTCTCTTTTGTTAGCACAAAAAATGCAAATAACAACATGTAAAAATGAATTGATTTTTATTGCAAATATAAACAACAAATAAAGTAAAAGTCATATTTATTTAATTATTGTCTACATTTGCAATATGAGTGTTTTCTTCTGAGTTTGTTGTTTATATAAAGTTTTTAGCAGCTAGAAAAAGGTGATCATTTTTACTTTCAAAAATAAAGCCTTAGGCATTGCCATTTGTGATATTTTTTTGTGTTGTCCTAGGAGAGAATCCAAGCAGCAGCAACAATACAAATAGGATCTTTCTATCACCTAAATTTAAAAAGGAAAGTCAAAATTCCTATTGAATTAAAAGAGAGTTTTATGACGATTGTACAAATGAATATGAGATCAACAAATATATTCTTATAAATTATAAGCTGATCATTTTTTTGTCTTTATTTGACAACTTGCAATGATGATTTTAACTTTTTTTGCAACAAACATTTTTCTCTAAGAGTCATAAACAGTTCTCCAAATTATTCATCAATATTTTTATTCTATGCTTAGCTATGACATTCCCAATGAAGCAATCAATATTGCACCTCTTAAAAGTGTTTTTTAGATGGTCTTTATAATGTGATCTTCATAATGTAAATTAGGAAACTTCTTTAATTGATAACAATATTTGAATTCATACTAAGATACTTTTTAAGTTGTGATTTTATTCTTCATTCAGTTCACATGCTCAATTAAATTAAGATATATATTTAATATAGTAGCAATATATTAAGAGAGAAAAAAAGATTAATCTTATTATCTTGTCTAATTATTTTTCATATTTTCAGAATATTATGAAAAGTCCTAACAATCCATTTCATACTTCTAATTGATATATTTTACAAAATATCTTTATATACAACTAATTTAGCTGAAATAGTTCTATGCATATAATAAAATACTGCTGTAGCAACACTACATTGAAATATGTGTTACACTTAACCAATTATGTCTTTCTGTCTAAAAATTATCAAAGTTATTTAAACTAATGTACATTCTTAAACTAATGATCACCCAAATCAGGTATTTTTGAATTATTTTCATTATAGTTATAATTAGAAAAATTATCTAGATTTTGTCAATATTAATTACTGAATCATTTTCTAAATATGTTGCAGTCAAAATATTAAAAATATTCTGTACATCATTTTAAATAAGCAAGAGTAGTTCATAATCTGTATAATGTAAATTATATAAAAAAAATCTAGTATTCGTTTTGATTATATTGAATTTACATTAAAAATCTTATCAATTCTTTATTACATATTGATGATTGCTTTATTGAATCACTTATAACTGTTCCAACAATCGTTCATAAAAATGACAATAAAGGTTAGATTTATCTCATATTAATAATATATATATTATTGTCTACAAAATTGTTTTAACATTGTTTTATAAATAATAATGTGATTTTTTTTTAAAAAAAATAAAAACAAATAGTAATTGAAACAATAAAATATTCTAATCAATTTTAGCTATTTGATGTTTAAAAGCACTTTTATTATTTAATTTATTTTTTTAAGCTTAAACAAAAAAAAAAAAGAGACTAATAAATAAGATTGTGGTGGAACATTTCTAAATTTAAAAAAATTGTACATATAAAATTTTAAGTAAATAGGTTATATGTGTGTATATATACATTTTAAAAGAAGTACATGCTATTTTTTATTACTAGAAAACTTTTTCAATATTATGCTTGCCAATGGTAGGTAGAACAGGTTTTTAATTACTATCTTCAAGACAAAAGCCTATCCAATATCTTTGTACAGATGTTTTTTTTTTTTTAAATTCTCTGTGGCTAAAAATAGCTAAATAACTTTTACAGATATGGATTAATTATGTATTTCTACTTGAAAAAAAAAAAATTTCTATGTTTCAACCATATTCAGACTTTTGTTTGTGGACATGGCAGATAGATGCACTAATCACAATTGTGCAAGCTTTTTTATACAATGATATATATCATTGCTCTCTTCCTCAATTTTTAAAATTTGATATATTTTCACAAATGTATTTTTGAAAATTGTTTTGAATTTCTTGTTTGTTGTGTTATTTCTTTTTTTACACTTTAAAATCTTACAAAATTTTTATTATGTTGTAAACTTTTGTTATTAGTAACAAATTAAGAAAATATGAAAAATATGTACCATTAAAAAGATTAAATCTTTACATAATTTTTATGTTTTATTCATAATGATTAATATTTACTTATTTTTATTTCACTCTAGAAATTGTTTGTCCATTTCCGCGTTTAATTTCAAATGGAGTGATAAAATATTTAATAGGAAATGGTTCAGCATTCACTGTAATTAAATTTAGCTGTAGAAAAGGCTACAAATTAATAGGAACAAGGTATGTGTCTTGTGATTTAAATGGAATGTGGTCGGAAACTAATCAACAATGTGTTGGTAAGTTATATTTCTTCATTAATAATAAATTCTTTATTTTATCAGTTTTTTTAAAAAAATATTAATGCTTTATTTAGAAATTCAATGTGATGAGCCACCTTTATTAGATAATGGACATTTTCTTATCAGTTTTGGATCTCGAAGATATAAGACTGTTGCAACTTATGACTGTAATAGAGGGTATAACTTAGTTGGAGTAAAATTTTCTATATGTGAATTCAATGGAAAATGGTCCTTTGACTATCGAAAGTGTGAAGGTAATTATAATAATAAAGTGTTTGTTATAATAGATCAATATTGCTAATATTATAATCTAAAAATAATTTTTAAAAAATATTTTTTATATATATGTGTATTTATATAATTGTAATCTATCTCATAAACATGTGACATGAATGTAGTTTACTTTTTATACTCTAAATTTGTGTGATGAGTGATTCTCAAATGTCATAGTTAATTGAACTTTTTGCTTTATGAGGAATAAAATTAATAAAAATAATGTTGTTAATAAAGATTAATGAGACTACTTTATAATAAAAATATAATTTTCATTTATATAAAAGAGCTCCTCACAATGAGGACAGATTGAAGAATGGACATCCTACTTTAACAGGCAACCCCGATATCAAATACAATGTCTGCACAAAATATATATGTTTATAAATGGATATGTGGACCACAAAGGATAGTAAATATAAAACTATGGCTGTTTAATCATAATAACACCTGTAGGCAGTATTTGAACATTGTCTACCATATTGAAGTCAAATATGGCTCAAATTGTCTTTAAGAAATTTTATAAGTAGAGCTTATATATCATGTGTATATCCTCTATAAGGATGCGAGTTAGAAATTTTCTGCAGTGGTCATCATTCCATCAGTACAACAAACAAAAAAATCTTCCAGAAAAAGTTTATTTATGAGCATCAGGTAGCAACTGACCTCAAGCACCAATCTCACTAATGCAGCAAGAATTATACTTTCCCTACTATCCTAAATGATCTTAAATATTTTTAATCAGGTCCCCAACCCTAGCTAACTTGTTCTCAGATCTGGGAAGAAACCTATCAGATGAATGGAGATATATGATGAAATTTGTGTATATGAATGATCTTTTTTTTATATGGTGAAATTTGCATATAGGAATGATCTTTTCCCCCTCTTTCTATGTCTCTCAAACTATATTGCATATAATTTAAAATTAGCTGCTTTGACTTTCCTTCCTCTAAGCATTCATTCCATTAATAAGCAATAAAATTTCATCGAACTTATGGTTCGAGTTTAAAATATATTTAATATATGCACCTATTCATATAAGATATCTTTAGCTAGTTTTGTAAGGTATGTTGACAGGAAAAGAGAAATAGGCAAATATAAACAATAAATCTTTTCACTAATGTTCGGCAGATGATTACAGTTTCAAAGTAAGTACACAATTTTATTCTTTCTTATTTTATTAAATTAAATATTCATAAAAGAAAAAAATATATAATTCGCATATCAAATCTAACATAAAAGAAAAATAAAATTTACTCAGTATAATAGATAATATAAATATGAAGTAGAATGTAAAAGAATACAGTTAGAGAATACAGTGTAATAAATATTTTTAACAATAAATAAACATTTTTCAGGGTAATGATAGGCCATTCTAAGTTCACTTAATGCAAAGAGAATTATATTTATCTTAGGGAACCTAGAATTTTAATAAAGATAAGTATGCTTCCATGTACACTTATGTCATTCTGAGTTAGTGATCCAAAAAGAAGAAATAATTTTTTTTGTTGGAGAAAGGAAACTGTCTGCTATTGGCATAAGTCTGGAACAAATGTCCGTTTTGTGGCATTAACCTGAAAACAAAGAATTATGATGATGGCTATTAACAAATATTTTAATGGAAGTTTGATCAGCATTTGAGATTCAATATTTTTCTTTTCCTAGGCAGCAAATCTACAAGGTCCTTGAGGTTCTCGTATGGGCAGGCAGTGAGCAGAAACAGCTATATACTTAGAATGTAAAGTGATAGCCCTACATGTATCTGGTTTTACCCCATTATTAAGATTGTAGACATTTTCAATAAATTAATATCAAAAAACACTTTTTCTGTGACTTAATTACTTCAGCAAATTTCAGTAGTTCATTAGAATAATGAGAGCATAGCCATATAAATTAATACATGAAAAAAAAAAAAAATGTATATCTTTTCTTTCCTCGTGTGGCAACCCAATTATATTATCACATTTTAAAATTATATAATAGCTGATAGAGTACAATTAATAACTGTTTACAAACATGAAATTTATGAAAATAAAACATTGGTAAAAAGGTTAAACATACAATAGTTTGATGTTATCCAGATATCACAATGCATCTGATAATTTTTTTTTATTTTTCATTATTAAACATCAATTATTAAGAGTTTGCATGCACATCAAAATTAATTCACTATCTAGCCAAGTTTCAATTACGTAAGCCTGTTTACATTACTTTTTAAGAATGAAACATTTTAATTCTTTAAGATAGAGATAATATATTTCTAATAGATATTATTAATAATGTATTAAAGTACCTGTAATATTTCTAAAAGAAGAAAAACTATCAGAATCATTTTATATATGAGTATTGAAGATATTACTTGGATATAAATTGAGAAATATTTTTATTTTGAAAATGTAGGTGAAATAATTAGCTGATTTGCATAAATGAAGGCAATTATATAAAAACCACATATGTATTTGGCCTATGGGTAGGCTATCATTTTGTAATAGACTTTTTTAAGTGCTTGCTTTAACAAATTTCAATCATGCATGGTATTACTGTGGAGCTGTGCACTAAGCAATATCAAATTACATTAAACTCACTGTTAAAATAGGCAAAACTCTCTCCACACAGTAGTGCCACTCAAAACAAGACAGAAATCAATGGATTCCAGAAGGCTTGTGCATAAAATCCCTATCTAGTGCCTACTCATCCAATATCTCCAAACTAGTTTCTGGCTTGTGGTCTTCATCAGGAACTAGCCTTGGATCTGAGAGCACTGCACCTAGATCTTAGGATCTAATGTAACCCTCCAGCAGCCATCTTTTATCTCTACATAACTAAAAACTATGAGAATAAAATTAAAAACACACAAATATTTTCAATCTAAGCTCAATAGCTTATATAGTCATATGGGTCTGAACTCAGTTCAGCACCCATACATTTTGGTGTCTTTAGTTTTTTTATAACCTTAGTTACCACCTTCCTATTACTCTGTCTTGCTTTGAGTGACACTAGTGTATGGAGAGAGTTTTGCTTATTTTAACTACAGTTATGAGCAAGCATGGTAGATAGTGATCATATGATACATTAAACTCAATGTAAATATGTTACTATAGCCTGTATTTTTCCACCTTACTAAATATTATAATATGAATTTATATACTGTAATCACTTTTTGTTCACAATTTAAATACTATACCTATTCAGTTCGGTACTGTCGTTAAAAGCATCTTTTTTCTGAGCATTTTTTCCTTCAAAAATTATTATTCCAATATATTTTTTCATAATGTAGAAATGTGCCCAGGCTATGGAAACGCCATCATATTTTATTTAAATGACTGCTTTAACAAATTATTTCCTTTGCAGAAAATTCTTAATAAAAAAGAATTACAGTTTATTAATAGCTGAAACAAATAATATATTTTTGACAAATATGCCCTCTAACGAAGAAATGTTAAGCTTGAATATTATGTGACAGCATTACAGATATTTACACATTTTATATATAAGATGTAAATAGTTAATACCAAAGAAAGAGAATATTAAATAACACAATATGTCTGCATATTACAGAAATAAAATGTTTTTCGGTGTATGCATGTATGTTAATTCACTATTAAATGAAGATTAGAACTTTTAAGCATTAAAGATAATTTTCCCTGTTTCTTTAGTTTGTCTTAAAACAAAATTCTGAAATATATTTCAATTAAAAATATTGTTAGATGGAATACATTTTGATTTCAGCCATTTTATGAATATTTTAAGTACAATAATACAAATATTTTTTTTTTGCAATTCTGAATTAGAATCTTAGCCTTCTTTGATCTTTTTGTTATGATTGTTTTATTATCAGAAATAAATATTTTTTAAAAACTTCTGATAGTATTTTATATGCTGTGGCTTTTCAATGTAGGATTTGAAAATACCTGATGGTCAAATGAAAAATATTATGGGATACTGAAACATTTGAAAATTTTATTTTTTATATAAAAAATTATATATTATAGTGTTTAAACCATGTATTTTTAAAATATTTTATGCTTTTTATTGTTTTAGTGAATTTGATTTTCTATATGTTTGTAAATTATTTATTAAAAATACTTACCTTTTTTATAATATATTTTGAGATATTATTTTATATAGCACTATGTTTTAATACTGTAATAGTGATATTAGCGATTGAACCAATGCACATGCGCTTTAAAGATAAGTTATCAATGAATACTCTCACTTTTTTCCAGACACAAGATATAGTATTTTAGAAAGAATGGAATAAATCCACCCATTCTTTTGACCCAAACATTTATGAATGGGCAAATCTTAAGCATATGGAAATGAGAGCATGAAGGTGTTAAGCAATTACTTTAAATTACATTTGTTATGTTTGAATGAATGACGCCTGTGAAATCTTTACAATTTATGACACATCATTCTTTAGTTGAAATTAAACATATATAATGAGATATTATTTTATATAGTGCTATGTTTTAATACTGTAATAGTGATATTAATGATTAAGCCAATGCACATGCACTTTAAAGATAAATTATAAATGAATACTCTCACCTTTTTTCAGACACAAGATATAGTATTTTAAAAAGAATGGAATGAATCCATCCATTCTTTCAACTCAAACATTTATGTATGGGCAAATCTCATTATATATGTTTAATTTCAACTAAAGAATGATGTATCATAAATTGTAAAGATTTTGCAGGCATCATTCATTCAAACACAACAAATGTAATTTAAAGTGATTGCTTAACACCTTCACGCTCTCATTTCCATACATTTAAGATTTTCCCATACATAAATGTTTGGGTTGAAAGAATAGGTGGATTCATTCCATTCAATTCTAAAATACTATTTTTGGGTTGAAAGAATGGGTGAGTGGATTCATTCCATTCTTTCTAAAATACTATATCTTGTATCTGGAAAAAAGTGAGAGTATTCATTTATAATTTATCTTTAAAGCAGAAGTGCATTGGCTTAATCGCTAATATCACTATTATATATTTTCTAAAAGTTTGTATAAATTATGAATACATTCAGTTTTTAATAAATTAAAACATTATTCAAAGTCAGCCCTTATTTATTAATGACATTTGTTAATAATAAAATAATAAACTTAATGTTATTAAAATAAAGCAGAATATAAAAGATTGTCATAAGGAATTAATGTAAGGTTGTTAGAGAATATAAATTTAAATAAATGTAACAGAGTAAATAAAAGTAAACACGAGAATACAAGTGAATATGAGTCATTTATGAAGGTTTTAGAGAATAAAAAAAAATATGGAATTTATTAATAAAAAATATATGCCAAAAATAAATTTTAACCCAATATATAGAAGTAAAATTAATTTAAACATTTTAAATAATGAAAATAATAAATCACGTAATTTAGATAATACAAAAAGAATTTATAAAATAGAATGCTTAGATTGTAAAAATTTCAATCAAATTGTATTTTATATTTAATCACAATAAATAAAATAAAATTATTAGACTGGAGAAACATTTAGAAGAGAAGAATTATAATATTTTAATCATTCTAAAGAATTTAAGTATTTATGACAATAGGATAACTAAATATATTAAATTTTATCAAGAAAAAATAATTAAGAAAAGCTAGTATACTGAAAACAATGTGACTATTTTGAATAAAATTTATGATTAACCTTTTTTATTTATGATATGAACTGGAATTGAAAAGATGAATTAAAAATGTAAATTAAATGATATGTATTAATTTTTTTTATATTTTAGATATATTGATATACAAAGTACTTAGTTTTGATATATGTTTTGGTATTTGGCAATGATAATATAAACATGACTAAAACATAGATAAACAATGTAATAGTTATTTATTTATATATGTGGATTTAGTAAAATCTGACATTTATAAAGAAAAATTTAAATTGAGAAATGATAAAGATTATTTATAAAAACTGGATTACATTTTAAATGTTGGTTTATTTATTTCTATATTTAATTATGATGGATTATGACTAAAAACTAATAATATGTAATCTTACATTTATGATTTTTATAATTAAGCAAGGAGATCTTGCTGATTAAAAAATGTCACTAGTAAAATCCAACCTCCTCAATAGAGCAGCAATATTACTACATAATATTTAGTGATGAAGTTATTGTAAATATATTCTAATAATACTGTAATTCTTTCATTATTAATTGTACAATTATATCTATTATTATAATAATAAAGTTTCTATTATATTACTTTTATGAATATTCATATCAAATTGTAACTATAATGAAACTACATCATACTAACAATTATATTATTCCTGTTATCTTAATCTTTTTACAATAATTTCAAAATGTCCATAACTTTTTATAATCTTATTGCATTGACTTAATGCACTTTTTTATAATGCTTTATTTAATAATAGTATCTTTCACTATTTTTTTCAAACTACAGTATCTGAAAAGAGTTGACAATCACTCAGAACTTTTATTAAAAAATGCAGTTATGAATAAATGCATTATGAGAAATATGTTTTATTAAAGAAATTACAATATTAGTTTTGAATATTGCTTAAAAATAACATTAAATTTATAGTAAAGGGAAAATAATATATATACTACTTTATTAATTTATATAAATATAAATTACTATAATGACATGTGAAAATTTTACAAATATATTTAAATAATAATTGAGCTCCCTCTAGCTGCCAGGTTCGATAGCTAGAGGATAGTTTAATTATTATTTAAATAGATTTGTAAAATTTTCACATGTCATTATAGTTATTCATTATTAAAATATTATATATATAATTTTACTTATTTTTAGAAATTTTATGTCCACCACCATTAATAATTCATAATGGAGATTTTAGCATTATTTCTGGCTCTAATAAATTTGGTTCCATAGTGAAGTTTACTTGTAAAACTGGTTATCAATTAATTGGATCTTCAACATCTATATGTCAGGAAAATGGTACTTGGTCCTTTCCATATAGGGAATGTCTAGGTATTGAGATTCAGAAATTGTTTTGTGCATTTGTATATGTATATTTATAATTTCTATTATTAGATTTTACATTTAAAATTTATACAATGTAATATTAAATGAAGTTTTATATGTACATTTTAATGCTATACAGATGGGTTGGTACATTTGTACGTAATAGAATTTATCAAAATCTGTTTGCAAAAATCAAGATTTGCAAAATGGAAACAACTTCATGTACATATATTGAGATGATAATGTCTCATAGCATACAACAACATATTAGTGTGTGTGCATGCACACACACACACATATATATATAAAGTTGAAAGGAAAAATAGAAATAAACACAAACAAAATTTCTTGTAGATATTTATTTAAAATATATTCACTGGAATAACAAATTAATGATTAAATAATAATTTTGATATTAAAAATTATTAAAAATTATTATATTTTAAATCAAACATTTAAAAAAGGTCTATTTAATGTTTTATTTAATTCTGATTTTGATAATTAAAAATAATAAATCTAAAACTAGATTGTTTTTATTTTATAATAGATAACAATTATAAAATTCTTCTATTTTTAATTCAATTAAGTAAGATTTTTTTAAAATTAAAAATACTTTTGATAAATGGAAATTATTATAATATAGTTTAATTTTAAATTCTACAATCTGATTTTGTTTAAAGTATTAAGAAAAATTTTAGCTAAAAATTGATTTTGATTAATGTGAATTGAAATTAGCTTGATTTCTTTTTTTGATCAAGATAAAGAAAAAAAAAACAATTTTCATTCTAAATTCCTCCATAGACTATAAAAAGTGGGTTTGATAGAAAAAAGGAACTAGATTATTAGGTTATAACTTAAGGCAGATACAGCATGCAAGCCAGTTGTTGCTAGATTTACAATGTTCAAGTTTGAATTCACTCAGAAGTAAGGGCCAGCTTTTCTGTGGTTCATAGCTCATCTGCATGTACTAGTCTACTTAGCTTCCTGAAGTCTATCAAACTATAGAAACTGATGGACTGCTAATATTTACCTGATATATACCTTTTCCAAAAATGTAAATAAGTCAGTATAATACTCTATTATGAACATGATTTTTATAGACCAGTTTACTGTGAGATTTTATTAGTAGTCAGCTTATTAAATGATTATTGTGTTATGATTTTATACATATGCTCATTTATTCATATGAAAAATTGCACAAATGTATAATTATTGTTGGTTGTATAAAGATTGACCATGATGGTATTTATTTCATGAACAATGTTAGTAAGGATTGATGGAAGAAATTAACTGGTAAGTAGAATGTATTCTATATTGAGAATAAATATCTGAATCATTAATTTTTCAGTGAAAATAAATCTATTTCTAATTATTGCTTATAAAAAAAAAATTAACATCGGCTGTAATGATTAAGAATAGATCTTTTAGAATATAAAATTAAAGCAATTAATTGATGGAAAAAATAAATTTGAAAAAGTTTCTTAAAGTTAGAGAACAAAAATCAAAAACAAAGGAACTTTCTAGCAACACTTTCAAAGATGTTTACAATTAAAAGTAATCTGAAAAAAAACTTATGCAAGATTTTCAATGAAATAATTTTTTTTTTTTTTTAAAGAAAACTTTTATTTAAAATTTTAAAATATGTAACTTGTTATTAGGTAAATGTAATTAGAATTAGTAATGAAAATATTTTATATTGAAATAAGCACACACATGTGTTTATTATATATATTTATGCCTGTTATTTAATGATAGAGTAATATTGCCATATATTAACAAATGAAATACTATTTGTACTATGTGCTGCGTGAAAATATGCACACAAATTTATAGAGACTTGCTCAGGTCCCAAACTGATTCAAATCAAATTAAGCATGTATCACCATAGACCAATAAGCATAGGGATAGATAACAAACATCCAATGATGTAAATGACCAACAGGGGAGGATGTCCACTGGATCTGAATGCTCACAGTCTGGAATGAGAACTGCATATAAAAAGGCCTACCATGTAAACTCAACTAGAAAAAGGACCTGGACTGGCCTTTGTACCCAGTTAATCCCTACTGAAGGGGTAAAAGAGGGATCTAGGCAAACATAAAGGCCAATCTGGTCTATATTATTATTGGTCAGTATGTCTTAGGGCATAATTCGATGAATGGGAAAACTACTTATGTATCTATTTATTATAATCATTTTACAATAATTACTTGTAGATAATTGCTTACTGTAACTTGTTTTAACCTCTTATTAAAAGAATTTAACCATACTTTACATTTTGAGAGTTTTATTTTATTAATTTATATATGCGATTTTGGGTACATAATAAGTGACAGATTGCAGTGACCAAATTAAGCTCAAACTTAGCATGCTATTTGATGCAGCCTTTATTTATCCATCATTTTTAATTGCAAGATGTCAGGTATTTTTTCCTATTGGACACTGCTTACTAATAATTTGATGTTTACCTTCAAGTCTGATATCCATTCTATCTACCATTTATGAGTGGAGCACTTGAATATGCAGAACTAGTAAAATAACACAATATCATAATAAATTAATTCATATATTTATATTCATTAACTAAAGAAATATATGCACATAAACAGTTATCTACATAAAACTTATATAAAATTATTTCTAAATAGCATGCAAATGCTTATATATGTAAATTATTTTCATTTATTAATATTTAATGTATTGATTTCAGATTTGCAAATGATAGTACTAAAAATATTTAATTTGATTAATAATATTGAACAATTACAATATTAATATTATTTTAATGTAAGTGTAAAATATATACTGAACTTTAGATATAATTAGAGGATATATGAACACAGACTTTCAAACTCCTTTCATCTATCTACTTCATCTTATATAACTGATTACACATGAGCACGTACGTATGTGTGAAAAAAATAAATGATTTCCAATATATGTATGTTGTGCCGAACCCACACCCATCAGTTAGTCCAGATCATTTCCCATGCATATATATAATCAGTGCCCAGTTTATGTTAAGACAGGAAATCTTCAAACTTTAATAGACAGGCTTTAATCTCCACTGATGATCAAATGCTCAAAACTCTTGATGCCAATATTGGTTTAATATCCATACTGACTTTAAGTTACTCTGGCCTCTCACATGAAAGACTTTAATATGTTCATTTAAATATACAAAAGAGGGATAGACAGAATTCAGGCGGAATCTGTAATATTTGAATTTAAGTAATGATTATATATGTATGTGGGAGATGATGATCTGGATCAACTGATGAGTGCTGATTCAGCATGAAGTATGTCTATTGGAGATCATTTATTTTTTTTGACATGTATGTGGTCATGTTTATCAGTTATATAAGATGGAGTGGATAGCTGAAGGTAACTTGAAAAGTCTGTGTTCAAATCTCCTGTAGTATTAATATTTGCAAGGGAAAAGTACTTTTATTTTCCAGAATCTATATGAATAATCATGATTAATATTAATTATAAATCTTTCAAAATATTTGATATGTTTGCTTCATAATTATTTAATTGTTTGATCTATTTAATTTATAATACATTGCTCTAATATTTAAACTTATTTTAGTAAGAGAATTTTTATACACAAATTCTAGTTTTTCTATTCCTCTACCTTTTGAGTCTCATGATGATTCTACCTATATTAATTATCAGTTATGTAAAAAAAAAAAAAATTAAGCCAGAATGAAAGAACGAATACAGAGAGGAAAGAGAGAAAAATGTACTGAAAACAATATCTAGACTTTAATGAACCATCTTATTCTTCAAAGATAAAATATAAAATAATAGTTACTTTTAAAAGTATGAAGGATAATTTAAAATTTCTTTACTTTTTTTTTTTAAACTAAGTAGATAAAATAAAACAAAAATACAATTATATATTAGCAAAAATGTTATAATTGTTACATTAATATGTCAGATAATAAATCACTTTGTGTGTAATCTTTTCTCTAATAATATTGTTTCTTCAGACTCAATTTGATGACTGGCCTGGGTTATTGATCCCCCTCATTGAGAATTATAAACTATCATTAACCTTGGTAACTTAACATAAATACGAATTTAAATAATGATTGAATATAGGACAATGGTTATTTCTTTGTGAATGAAGAACACTTAGTCAGAACATGGTAACAAGAACTTATTGAAATTAATATGTTGCATAATTCTATTCTTACATTCATTATTATAAAGGTCTTATGATAATAGTTATACCATATTTTGATCTGATATAAACATTAAACGCTACACAACAATAAATTGCATGCAATATTTTTTAAATTTAAAATATTGTAAAAGCACAAATTTATAAAAAAAATAATCAGTGTCAATCAGTATTATTAGAACAGAATGGTGTGTTATTAAAATAAGATGTAGAAGAAAGTAAGCATTAACTATCTAATATCAGTAATGTTTAACTATTTCCTCTAATTAAAACAGGCAAAACTCACTATATATATATATTGCCACACACAGCAAGCTAGAGTAATCAATGGATGCTAGAAGGCTTGTGCACAAAATCCCCATCTAGTGCCTGCTCATTCAATATCCCCAGACTAGTTTCTGGCTTATGGCCTTTGTCAGTGAGGAGCCTTGGATCTAAGAGCATTGCACCTACATCTTAGATCCTAATACATAATTTTAATTGTTATATATTTTTTTTCACAAAAATTTAATCTTTATCATATTAAACTTTCAATTTACTGTAACTGACATTTATTATCCTTTTCTTTTGTATGGTTATATTATCTGAATATATAAATAGGTAAACAGACAGAAAGATGTGTGTGAAATATTGATAAAATTTATTTATAAAAATGCGTGGAGAAATGACATTAAAATTATCAATATTTATACCTAAAACCATGGAAATCAGCCAATTAATATTTACATGTATGTATAAAACAAGACTGGAATTAGCATTGTATATTAAGTTGCAACTACATTACATCCATATCCACCATTCCCAGTAATATACAAACATATTCCAATTTACAAATAAAATTTAAATATTCGTTAATCTATTTGTGATTTCCCATAACTTTTTCATATTTTATATACATTTTACTCATTCAAATTAACTGATAATTAAATATTATTTGCAGCATAGAATATTTATATGCCATTAAGAATAATGAACACTGTTGTGTATGCACACATTTTGTTTTATCAAAGAATGATTAAAGGTCTGTGTACAAGCTTTTAATGTTAATGATAGAATACTCCATAAATAAAATAAATAATTAATTATGCAGAAAAAGAAACTAATTACTGGAAAGTGCAATAGGATAATTTGCATGTAAAGAAAAGTTACTTTAAGCAAATTACCAAAGCTGATAAAACAACCTGCTGAAGAATTAAAAGAGAAAAATAAAAATAAACTAGTGGAAAGATAAACTAGTGAAAGTGAAATTGTTCTGGAAATTAATAAAAAAGAGTTCTAATCAAAAATCTAATTGGTTTATCTCTAAATTAAGGTGTATGAGCAGTAAGGTGCTTACAGAAATATAGAATTACAAAATTACTATGTTAAGAAGACTTTATAGATATTAATTTCTAAGGATATATGAACTTTAAAGAGATCTGAGTGATCTTATTCTCAACTAGCAATTAGAAAATTGAATTAGTAATAATTTACTAATATTATTATTATTATTATTATTATTCAGAGTAAATAAATTCTTGAAGTTTGATTTATGTTTTGTTGTTTTTTTTATTTAATAAAATATAATTATGTAGCTGCCAAATGACTGCATGACTCTGGATATATTAAACACATAACACTAGTTGTAAGTTAATATATAACTGATATGAGTATAGTATTTATTTTACAGGATTAACTCCAATTTTGTTATTTACATATATACTAAATACAAAATCTAATAAAGTTGTTTATAATGTAATATGTATTATATATATATTTTAGAAATCCATTGCTCTCTGCCACCTCGAGATGTAAAAAATAGTCGTTTTAAGATTTCTCATGACTTAGGTAAAATTGGATCTGTTGTAGAATATTTTTGTAATAAAAATTACAAATTAGTTGGTTCAAGACAATCAGTATGTTTGACTAATGGGCAGTGGTCTCAGCAATATAGGGAATGTAAAGGTAATTAAACATTTAACTATATTTCTTTTTAAATTTTTGAAGTATAAATTCATGTTTTCTGTAGATCACTCTTTAAACAGTATTTATTAACCCCTTAGAAGAAAAGTCTTTCTATTGGGAAGGGGTTCTTTATTTTAGTTTAATGATATTAATTTGAAATAATATTAGTAACATTTAAAAAGTAATCTGAAACTAAATATAATAAATCTTAAATATTATTTATATATGATTATATAGGTAAAATAATTAAAATATCTGTGTTGGCAAACCATTATATTGATATTGTTGAAGAACATGTGTATTTAATTAATGTAAGCATTTAAAAAAGTAATGACTTCACTGCAATTTAAAGTTCTAAATCAATTGTAATATTACTTATGGTAATTTATAATAAAATGTTTAACTGTCAAATTACTACACTTAAGTGACCCTATAATGTATAGAATAAATATCAAATTAAAAGGAATGACTTTAATATAATTGATTTTTATAGGGATTTGAACACAAACTTTCAAGTTCCCTTAACTCATCGACTCTATTTCATACAACTGATACACATGTCAACTCACATGTGAAAGAGATAAATGATCTCCAATATACATATTTCTGCTTCTTTTATATTAAGATAGCAAATCTTCACATTTTAATTGACAGGCTTCAATCCACTTCACCCTCCAACTCTTCAGCCATCCACACCATTAAAAATCTGATGATGGAATGCCCAAATCCTTTGCTAATGCCAAGGTGTGGATGGCTGAAGAGTTAGAGGTGAAGTGGATTGAAGCCTATCCATTAAAGTGTGAAGATTTTTTATCTTAATATAAACCGAGCACTGGTATATAATATATAAAGAGCATGCTAATAGCTCTAAACAAGCTTATTTATTTTATTTTTTATGATAAATGCAACAAGAGAAAATACCTGAAGCCTTTATCTATGATGGTCCCCATCTCCAGACTGGTTTTGAGCTATGGCTCTCATCAGTAAGGAGCTAGGATATTAGATTCAAAATATTATGGCTTTCATCAGTGAGGAGCTAGGATATTAGATTCAAAATATCAACTCAAGCCAAACATCTAATTCTTAAAAATTAAGAAAAAGATCTAAATCTTCAGACATGTCTTCAAATTGAGCTCTTTAACTAAAGAAACTATATATTACATATTGGTAATGCAAGCTATATAGGTCATGTGACATATAACTAATTTTTTTCTACTTTATATATATATGTGGGAGATGATGATCTGGATCTATTGATGAGTGCTGTGTCAGCATGAAATACAGATATTAGAGATTATTTATCTTTTTCACACGAGTATGGTTATATGTATCGATTGGATGAGATAGAGTAGATGGCTGAAGGGAGTTTGAAAGTCTTTATTCAAATCCTCTCTATTACATCTAGATTCCAGGTATATAAAGTATACTTGTATTTAAAATATTATAATTGATTCCTATAAGTCACTACCAGTAAAATATAATTTTATTTCATTTATACGAGATATCAATTGTTTTGTGTATACATGTTTTGAAAGATAATATTTAAAAAATCTAACTTTTACAATTCTTAAAAGTGAGGTTCTTATTAATACACACATATACAAACATTAATATTTAAATTTAGTCACAACATCTTTGTTTTTAAATATAAACATTTACACTATGATTGGTTTGCCACTTACATATATATATATGCACATTTGTTTAAAATTGCTCTTGAATGTATGTAAATATGTAATTATGATTATATATTAGATAGTAGTGTGATCAAATAATGTATTATAATAAAAAATATTAATTTAAATTTTTCAAAAAAAAAATACTATAACTATCTCTATATGGATAATAAGAATATGTATATAAAAATAATATTAAAATAGAAATATTATTTTTTAAAAAACCAAATAGGCTAACGTGAATCGTGAATCGGTAAATCTAAGGAAGGTTACAAACTATCCATTAAGACAATAACTTCCAGTACTGACATTGATTAAACTAGGTTTAAAATCCATAAGCAAAATATCATTAGATAGATCTAGTCTGCAAAACCGATAAATATTTATTTAATAATCAGATTTATTAAATGAATTCAGAATTCCAATTATGAATTAAGTGATAAATGAATCAGGATATAGATAACTAAATGAATGATGAAAACAAATAATAATTAAATAATGAAAATGAATGAGCTTAAGAGTGAGGAGAAGAGAAAGAAAATTTGTTAGGGTGATAAATGATTAAGATGATGATAGAATAGAAGCCAATGACAGATTAATCACTTATGATGATGAATTAAGATAAAATGAGAATGAAGAAATAAAAAAAAGAAAGATCCAGATGAAATATGAAAATAATGTTGATGATGAAGAATTAGATCCTGAACTATAAAACTAATATTGTGTTAAATAACAGTAAAATAAAATAAAACAAAGTCTAGATTCTAAACTTGACTAAACCAGAATATTTAACTATGAAGGTAAAAACTAGAGAAAAAAATTACATCTTAAAATTATATTGAATCAATAAAATTTTTTAAGATAAACATAACTCAAATCAAAGCATAATAAAGAACTTTAGACATAAAAATTACCAGAAGTTCAAAATGATGATTGTGAATTAGTAATTTACTTTTCACAGAATTCAAATAACTTAAATATTACTATTTTACAAGATATACTTGGGTCAGTGAAAGGGATTTTGCCACTACTCAAATATAACAAACAAAGACAGCTCATAAGACAAAATAGAATTAATAAAGAATATTTAGCAATCCCAATACTAACAGTAATATGAACTTTAAGCTTTATGAAGCACAAATTCTTAATAAAGTAATCACAATAACTTACAGACTCTCTTTTATTAAATAACTATGTCAACTTGGTCATTATCAATAAATGATGTATCTAATGATTCAAATAAACAGGTTATTCTGAAACCAATAGACTAATAAGCAATATGATAATGACAATTATCATATGAAGCACAAATGACAATTATTATTTATCATTCAGCAATCAATTATATGAATATGGGAACAGACACCAGAAGTTAAATATATACAGGATATTAAACTTTGCTCATGTCCACAGAATAATCATCTCAACTATTGAAATGTCTTCCCTATCCATTGGTGAACTACTGCTTGATGGAAATAGAATAACATTGCATATATGTATCTCTTATGCCATATACAAGTTTTACAATTACTAATAAATTTTGTTGGTTTGCTTGTAAACTGTTGACAAGGTACCACAGCACAATACATACATTATTTTATTTATCTAATACTATAAATAAACAAGTGCCTCTGAAGCTAACTCTATCTTATCATTGCTATACAATTTTAAAACACCAAGAACTTTACCATAGACAGTGGAAAATAACTAGACATCATCATGAGGGATCAAACAATAAAAAAGGCTCTTCAAAACAACATTATATAATTGTATAACAATATGACACATTCCAATACCTTTTTTGAGGTACAACATTTGTGACATTGTCTCAACAGAGGGAAACAGAATGCATATCATGAAAATAATCATCTATGGATTAAGCTATATCAGCAAAGCATAAAATAATTATAAGCCTCAACAATATAATTCTCTCATGGAATAAGTAATGGAAGAGGATACTCCATCTCCCAATGTATAATGTCAATGATATAATATTTAATAAAATTATATATTTTTTACCCATATCAAATGGAAACAAGCATAAATCATGGCAAGATAAAATAATTCTCATATTAAAAGCTAAAAAGATAAATATCCCATCTCAAACAATGCATATGTTAAATAGTGTATAAAACCAACAAAGATACTGTAAGTCAACCAACTATAAAATATTTTTAAAAGCATAATAAAATTTACAATAATAAGAAATGCACAGTCAATGAAAAATAGCATAAATTCTATAAATTAAAGTGGACATACCTAATTACTGGCAAAATATAGTAAAGATATAAAATGAATGTATACCTGGTTATATGAAAAAGTCCATATAATAAAATAATTACATCATCATAAGTAAATACTATTATGCTTCTGACAAATTACTGTCTGTTTACCCATAGATAGAATGTCAATAGACAATTCCATATATGTAAGAGATGTGTATCTTTATCTATATGAGCCTAATTTAATATTAACTTTAAGATAACCAGTACAAAAATATATATATTTATATAATCTTATCTCAGTATGTTTTCCAAATCATTGCATATTTGTACCATAAATAGAAGAAAAAAATAATATGTATCTTAATAGCATATCCAAAGCTAATATAAAATATTAAGAAACATGAACAATATAAAAAAAAATCATTATTATTATACTTCCTTTTATTTCCATACTCTGTAATTTAAATTCCTTTGCTATAAGCTGACTGATGAGGGGGAAATGATATCATTGTCAGCCGGCAAACTATTTTATGAAGCAATACATCCATATTCTTCATATTTTATCATGGTAAAGTAAATAAAACATTTAAGAGTTTCTGGCAAATAAAACAATTATAACAGTAATGCTCATAAATATTTTTTTTCAGAATTTTGAATCCATTTTTTTTTTTTAAAAAAAAAAAACAAAGCTGTAACTTAAATAATATCTCCAACTTAGATAAGAAAAGAAAAATTTTCTCAAAAGAATTACTATTAATTTCTCCATCTGCAGCAATATATTGGAATAATTAAAAATGATTCCTGCATTTGAAAGTATTTCAAAATTTTATCAATATTTTAAGTTAGTGTTAACTCCAGCATTCCACAATAGTAAATAAAAAGTTGCTGTCCACTTTTTAAAATTAAATTCATGCATTACAATATATGTAAAATTTAATATTCTTTAAAGTAGATTTTATTTTTTAAATTTAAATTCAAGAAGTTTTCTTTTAATCACTTTTAATTTGTTTCCAATTTAGGTTTGGTGTAAAGGTAAAAAAATATTTTATATCTATTTTACAAATGAACACGCAGAATTTTTTTTTTTTTTTGCCATTCCAAACAGTGTAATAACTAAGATTGCAGTAATATATAGAATAAAATTTTATGCTTATAATCACTTGTCCAGTTTTAAATCTGAAGTCTCTTTGAATGAAGTATTTATTTTTTAAAATGGTTCTCATTCTTTTTCAATGTGAAATTTTGGCTATTGTCATTTGATATATCAGTTGATCAGATGTATGCAAGGAAGTGGAATTTTCTATTCCATTATTTTATGAGTCAATATAATTGACTATCATTTAAATTCAATTCAAATTCAAATCCAGTGTTATTTATTTTCAGCTTCTTCTTGGTCGTTATCTCTTCTCTTGTTCTTTTAATGATCTCCATCCCTACAAACTCTGTTAGGTTATTATATATTTTTAGCTAATGGAATTGTTGTAAAAAATAGACCAATTAAAGCTTTGTATGAGCATACAATTAGTATGTCTCCATCTATATTCATTAGTGATAACTAACCAAGCCGTTCAAAATTATTTTAAATCATAATAAAAATATCCTTAAGCATTAATTACAAAGATTAATTTATAATAGTTATAATTTTAAATCTTTTTGATTATTATTTAATAATAACAAAATATCAAATGTTTCTGTATTTATAAATTAATAAGAACACTAGTAAATTATTATTTTAATATTTTTAAAAATTAATCCATCTGACAGATTGCATAATAAAATCTTATACACATCCTGGCAGACAGCTTAGCATACCTTGAACAGTCTAAGTCTTTATCACTCTCAGGAGATCTGTTGATAAAATTTATTTAATTTTAAAATAAAATTTGGCAACTACGATAACATAACACTGATTTAATATACACCTGGGTCTCTTTTTACGTGGACTTATTTAACATGATTTTGAGGTTATGCGATTCGTGTTTCACCGGAAGTCGACCTCCGATAATGCGCTATTACTTTAAATAATAAATTTTGCGCACTTACATTATATTGAAAGTAATAGCACATTATTAGAATTCTACTTTCATCTTAGTAATTTCAATATTTTCAGTGCTTTATAATAGTAAGATTTTATGCAATAATGAAATTAAAATGATGATTTCCACATTTTATGTATACACACATTAAATTTTACAAGATTATAATGTAAATTTGTTCAAACATTGTGTGTGTTAATTTTGCATTTTAAATTACATTCTGTTTTTGCTTTTTAAAAAAGAACGTAATCAATTATTAATCATTTAGTGTCCACAAATTTATTTTTAAAAGGTCGGTAATAGCAGTGGGCGCAATTAAAATCTGATTTTTAATTGTAATTAACAATTTAAAAATTACTTACGGGCGACTTGAAATTAATGTGATGTAAAACAAAATTTGATTTTTAAACGGAATTGAAAATTAAAGACAAAATAAGAATTTAATTTTTAGTTATTAGTTTTAATTAAATTTTTCCCAGCAGTGGTGAATAAATGTCTTTTTATTATCATAAGTCTAACTTCATAAACAATTAATAAAATCATCGTCGTTGTCAACAGAAAACCATTAACACAACATGAGAGTGAACTTGGCGCTAGTTGTATTTCCTCTTGTGATAATAATTGCCGAGATATTCTTGACTTCATTTAAGAAGAAGCCAAATACATCACATCACATCACATGAGAATCTGATTTTTTACTAGTTTGCAAACGAACGTGTTTTGGAACAAGTAGCAATAATAATTAAAACGTGTATAAAAAAATGTAAATTACTGTACCGTAAATTATGCATAAAAATATATTATTTTGAATAATATTAAATATTATAGTTAAAAAAAGTTTGTCTTGTATCAATTTTTTTTAAATTTGAAATTTTTTATTAGTCATATTTTATTACCTTATTTTTTTTTTGCACGAATTTTGAAAAATCACAGACCACACACCCCCTTTTTCAATGTAAGTTATGTCTATTTTTGCACAATTTCATTTGTGCATGTTTTCTGAGGAACCTATCTATCGCGTAAAATGAGACCCAGGTGTATTTCAATTATTGTCAATTAAAATTTAAAATTTTACACATTTGACTGCATAAATAAGGCTTGACAAATATTGAGCTTAACCATAAGGTTACATTACATATATACATAGAGTTATAAAAACGATTTTGCTGTTAACATAATTTTCACTCCATACATTCTTGTTGTTCAACTGTTATTACTATGTGATTATTTATATAGTAAATGAACAAGAATAGGATGTTCATCAACATGCATCAACCAATGTGGTGAGTTTACTGTCTTTTTAACCCTGAGAAAAGGTCAACAATAAACATGATGCTCTTTCTTCTCAGTTATTTGATAGATCATAACTAAAGAATTAGTTGGGTTTTCTTGGAAGTAGGATGAATGTGTGTGTGTGTGTTAATGATATTTTTTTCTTGTAGATATTTACAATTGTGATAATTAAAGTGTCAAAACCATTTGATAATGTTTTTTTTTTATTTAGGCACTTATGATTGCAAATCCCTTAGAAGCAAAAGATGATTGTATGAAATAGAAAAAGAACTTGTAGCCCCCAAACATAGATCTTTTTATACTTCATTATATGGTTTAAAGCTCTTTTATAGGTCTTTTGTTAAGTATCTAAATCTCAGATCCATGTGTAAGAACTGACAAACTGTATTTATAAAAAGTTATATTAAATACAAAGGCATATTTATGTATTTTGAACATTAAGTTATTTTTTTCTAAAAACGCACCATGCAAGTTTAATTCTTATTAATTTCATGCATTATGTTTATATCCATATTTGTAATCTAACAAGATATTTGCAGTCCATAACTACTTGTAGATTATTACTACATAATCTTTATTTATTTTTTGTGTATATGTGAAAAATTATTGAACATTAATTTAGAATTTATATTTAAATCTTTTTTTTGCTTTCATTTTATATCTCTTATAACACTTCCTGAAAGATTACTTTCAAAGTCTAGGTGATTTAAATAAGATTTCGTATGTATACATTCATAATATATTCTAATGACAGGTACATCCAAAGCAATATGGAAAATAGGTTATCATTAACATCATCATAATGGGAAAATGAAATAGATTTAGCAGAATATTGAAATATTTTAACATTCATTATAATCTATCATTCAACTATTTTTAAATGAGTCTTGAAGAAATTGAATTAATTATTTCTAGAGTGAATTTAAATTAAGATTATAGAGGTTGGGTGATTAAAATGGAAAAAAAAAATGTAAATTTCATTAATTGGACATTTAATGAAACTATGAAATTTGTATCGCTTTATGGTACTATGGATATCAGAGTCTCCTATTACTTAAATTTCTATTACTTGTTATGACTGAATATATTAATGTCAAAAAAAAATCATGAAAAGTATCATCTAACATTATCTAATTGTAATACTCAATGGAAAATAATAGATCACATTAGTTCAGGGTGAGTAATTATGAAACATTCAGCATGAACAAGTCAGAGCAGTATTCCTATAGGAACTGTAAAGTTTTTATCACATTATAAATAGATATGGAAGTGGTACATTTATACTCCAAAATAGAAATGTAAAAGATATAATGTAATGTATGTTACATGAAGCATTTTCAAATAAAATAATTCATAAATGAAATGAATAAAAGCTAAAGATTATATTAATTAAATCAAAAGTTAAATATGGAAGTTGATTTAACATGTATTCTTGAAAATTTCTTATTGGGAAATAAATATAAAATATTTTCTGAATAAATTTAGCAATAAAAATCAGTATGTTAAGACTGTAAGCTTTATTATGTATGTGTATTGATTGTATTTATTCATTTATGCTACATTGATAAAATAGGCATAATTTTTATTTCAGATTATAATAATAAAGATGTTTTATTCAGAAATATTTATTTTCTGCTTTGAACATGGAAATATATTCACTAAAGAATCGATGCTATCATGATAAAGTCACCCAAAGTTTCATTCTCAAGCCTTTTTAGAAAGACTTACATGTTTCCTTGGAACTGAAGATTCTGCTGATGAGAACATTAGGTCTATTGAATTTGAAGATTTTTGACTTGTGTTGTTATTTAGTCAGGATATAATTAAAATGTTGCCAAACTGGATTAAAACCTACTGTTAGTTAAATTTTTGTGTCTTCTCAGTTTAAATTTGTTGATGGTAAAGATAGAGAGCTTATTTTACAATTATTCCATGGATTTAAAAAAAAAAATCTAAAAATATAAAGAATGATAGAAAATAAAAAGTAGTAATAAATAATCTATTTTATTTCAAAGGGAGAGATAATAAGATTCTGGTTTCATTTGATCATGATGAAAAAATTTAGTGATTTGATTATGCATAATAAAATAAACAATTGCATAAATTTACAAATTAAAAAAAAGTTAATATTGTGAAGTTCTATGAATATTATTATTATTAATTATCAGTAATTAAAATTACTAAATTTTTAGTCATCATTATCAAGTGAGGCAGGAATTTTTTCTTTTAACTTTAAAGAAAAAATGCTTAAAAATTACATAAATTTATAAAATTGAAAAAAATTAATATAGTGAAACTAATTTTTTTTTGTAATGATGATGATTGTTCTATATAGTATTTTTTCAGAACATTACATGTAAATTTGGGTCTTGACTAATAAACCAAACACTACTAATAAACGTTTCTGCATCTTTTACTTACCATATTGTTCAGCCAAAGCAAAATGGTCGAGTAATCTAGTAAGCAAGGGATACAGAAATATTTATTAACAACATTTGATATATTAGCCAAGCCAGAAATTATATATATAAAATTGTTCTCCTATTTGTTTTCATTTGTAAACTTATTTTATTAAACAAATGTTTGATTTTAATTCTGTAGAATGATTAAACTAGATTATCTTAATTTAATGTGCTGTTGTAAATTTTAATTGCATCTGTCAAAATAACAAAACATGTATTTGTTTACTTCTTTAGGTTTTTGTTTTTGGGTTAATAATTCTTAAAATATATGAAGATTTAAATTAGTTTTAATTCAACTTGAGTTTTGTAGTTGCTAGTTGGAAATGAACTTTTTAAAAGAAAAGAAGCCAAGAAACACTAGAAATGCATGGATCTTAAAATAATAATTAGTTGAAGCAATTGTCTTGAATCACTTAATGAAAACTGCTTTCTCTGTATTTCTATATGTCCTTAGTTGAATTAATGATAATCATTTTTTATAGCAAAAAAATTTATCACTAGATTAGAAACTGATATAAAACTTTTTAAAATTATATTTCAGAAATTTTTTTTTTTTTGCACTTTGGTTTCTTTTTTTTTATATTTCATGTTTTTGTTATATTTTTAAATAATTTCATCACAATGTGGACTTTAACAAATTACACTTGCAATTGTTTTTTTTTTAATTATCTTTATTTTATAGTACTAAATAATTTACTGTTATGACACATTGTAAACATTTTAAATAATGCATTCTTTGCCATCTAACATAAGTTTGGTTTACTTCATTAGTTTTTTAAACAAAAAAACATTTTTATAGTAAATTTGCTCTATTTTTTAATTATTTTTAAGTTTATATAAATAAATAAATATGAATGATTTCTATTTTAGTTTTTCACTGTTCCACACCACCTAATTTGGAAAATGGTAATTACACATATGTTACTGAAGGTGATACAGAAATTAAATATTTTTGTAATCCAGGTTATCATTTGGTCGGACGTAAACATTCTACATGCTTGTATTCTGGGAAATGGTCTCCTGAAGATAGGAAATGCATTGGTAATTTACAATATATATGTAATGTGTATACTTGCATAGATAGGATAAATCAGACAATAAATGAGTGAATAAATGAGTAATATGTGTTAAGTGTTTTGTTAGGATGGATAGTTTGATAGATGAGTGAGTAGGCAGATGGAGAGAAGAGATCTAGTTAGATATGAAGGAAGAGAGAAAAGATACACTAAGAAAAGAAATGAAGTGGATAGGGAGGAGGTAGATAAAGAGATAAATAGAAAGATGGATAAGGAGATTGATAGGGAGGAAAGTAGGATGGGGGTAGGGTGGAAATAAGCACAAGGAATGCTGTATAGATGAGAGATAATAGAGAAGGAGGGTGTTATAGAGATAGATCAATAGGGATGAAGAAAGATATTTAGAAAATGAGAGAGGAAAGAAGATAGTATGATAATAGATCTGATAATAGATAGAGAGATGAAAAGGTAATGATATTGATAAAAAATAAGTAATGTAGGAGAGGAGATTTTAAAGATAGTTAAGAAGATAGGTAGAATGCCAGGGAAGAAGAAGAGAATTACATAATTAAAAGAGAAGTAAGGAAATAGGTATGAAAGGAGGGAACTAAATAAATAAGAAGATAGGGAGATTAGAGATAAGTAGATAAACAAACAGAGAAAAAGATAAGCAAATAGCTAGATATGGGATAGTTAGAAAAATGGATTGAAAAAATAGGAAAATAGATAAATTGATTAGTATGTAGTTAGTTAGAAAATTAGAGAGAGAAAAGGTAAGAAGAAAGAAAGATAAGGAAGGAGAAAAAGATAGATATACAGGCAGGCAGTAGGGAGATTGGTAGGGATATGTAGATGAATAGATAAGTAGAGAGGGAGCACATAGCCAATTGAATAAGTAATGAATAGCTAGTTAAGTACATAAGTAGAAAGATAGGTAATTAGATAGGTATGAAATGTAAAGAAAAATTGATAGAAAAATAGCTGGATATAGACAGATGGATGGATGAATAAAAAATAGACAGTCAATCAGAAAGAAAAACAGAAAGTCAGTCAATCAAATACTTATACAGACAGGCAGATGATAAATAGATAGATAAGTAGATAGTAGGTGAATGTAGGAAAGAAGTGAATAAAGAATTTTTAAAAAATATTTTATTTTATTTATATTAATGCAATGATTATTTTAGCTATTGTTTGTAAACATCCTCCACAATTGTTGCATGGACTAAATAATATGACTTCTGCATCACTGCCACTTCATTCTATAATTAGTTACAGTTGCAAGATAGGCTTTAAACTTATTGGCAAACCATGCTCCATCTGTCAAGAAAATGGACAGTGGACTATCCCAGATAGGAAATGTGTAGAAATTCATTGTTCCAAACCACCAAGTCTTTTCAATGGTGGATTTGAACTCGTGTCAAATTCAGATAATGTCAACAGTGAAATTAAATATTTTTGTAATTCTGGGTATAAACTAATAGGACCTGAATTATCATTTTGTGAACCCAATGGGACCTGGAGAAAATCAGAACGTTTTTGCGAAAGTAAGAGTTGTAAATATTTTTGATTTATATTTTTTATTTATTTTGAATGTATATATTTATATTTAGGTTATATGTAAAAATATACATATTGTGACATGCACATCCACATATTATCCATCCATAGTCTCAAATAATAAATAAAAAAAACATTTAGGAATTATTTATATTTATACAATGTTAAATATAATTTATGTTTAATAGTTATATAAATTCAAATTCAGAATGAATGTATGAATGAGTGTTGTAATTTATTTAAGTTAAAAAAATATTAAGTGTATCATAGTGAATAATAACAGACTTTGTTATAATTATGAAGAAAGAAATTCACAATTTATGAGCCAATGCTGTTGCTTAGTAATGCAAAAAAAAAAACACACACATGAACAGAAAATTTTATTTCACAGAGATTTTTTTTAACTGCTGTTCTTTAAGATGTAAGCTATAATTTATGTAAGCTATAATGTACTTTGAGTATGAATTATGAAGGAGAGAGCATGAGCCATTTTCAAGTAGTATCTGTAAGAATAAATGAAATAGATAACAACAATAAAAGAATGATCATTGTCTAATGTGGAAAATACTATGCTGAATAGTATGAAGCAGTTGAATGTTGACATATCAATATAAATAGTAGCATGTAATAAAGGGAATAGCTGGATACCATCTAGGAATAATGTCTATGAAGACAGGCATCATCATCTATAATGTTAAAAATGTCAACTATAATAATGGATGCTAACAAAAATAAATGGTCTGTGAGAATTTCTCATTAAATTAACTTATATCCTATTTTCAATATTTATTTATTTATTTATTATTATTATTATTATTATTATTATTATTATTATTATTATTATTATTATTATTATTATTATTATTATTATTATTATTATTATTATTATTATTATTATTATTATTATTATTATTATTATTATTATTATTATTATTATTATTATTATTATTATTATTATTATTATTATTATTATTATTATTATTATTATTATTATTATTATTATTATTATTATTATTATTATTATTATTATTATTATTATTATTATTATTATTATTATTATTATTATTATTATTATTATTATTATTATTATTATTATTATTATTATTATTATTATTATTATTATTATTATTATTATTATTATTATTATTAATAATAATAATAATAATAATAATAATAATAACAACAACAACAACAACAATGTTAGTCAATCAAAAGTAATATTTGCTGCTCATCATTGTTTATCCATATAGATATGCCTCTATTACAAGTATATCTATTTAACTGCATAGAAAGTGAATAGAAGCTAAAAGACTTAGCTCTCAGGGCATTTCATTTGTTTTTGGTTGGTATATTCAACCAACATCTTTTATACTACTTTCTCATTTTTCTTCAAGGAAGGCAATGAACCCAAGTTCAAACCTTCATTTATTATGTGATAATAATCCCATCAGTACCAAGCAGTAGCTTTGAATATAAGAAACTCAATCACAACATTGTATAATTTACTTACTGGATTGAAAAAATGCAAAAATGAGAATTAAAATACAGGATAAAGTTTCAAACTCAACAACCATTTATTTCAAACACTCTCTCCCCCTCAAATAATAAACTATACCAAATGGTAGCAATATTAATAAAGGTCATCGAAAAGACCTTTAATATAATTTAATACAACTTAATAGCTTTTAAAAAATTTGCATTATATTCTATTTTTCTTATACCCCCCTTCCAATGCCTGGTCGATATTTTAATTACAAGCATATTAAAACTAATTTCATAACGAATGTATACCATATTATACACTTAATATAAATACACAGATAAGTATATAATTCACTTTAAAACAAAATAAACTATTATTCAACATTATAATCCACATTGAAATAAATAAATTTTACTTCATAAGTGTATACATTAAGATTTTATCAGATATGATATCTACATATCTTAAGAGTTTTATCAAGTTTCTGCATTAAAATTTATCGTTTCAGCCCTAGTGCTTTATATTTCAATATATCTATTATGGCAGTTTGAGTAACGTTTTTTTTATAGTTCATCAACAAGTTGATCCATGTTTTCTATTTCACTTTTTATATCAAGCTGGCTTTTCTTTTGGTACAATTGCCAATTAATTTTCTTCTTATTTTAGGCTGATTATAAATGGTCAAGTCTGTTTATTTTATCCCTTGTCTGGCAAACTTTTATTCAGTCATTCTTCAAGTTAGCATTATCAGCATTGATGTGTTTCTTTTTTATCACAATCTATTCAAATGTTACACAATCAATTGGTAAAATTTTGGAGGGAGTCAGCAACTATCATTTCAATCTCTGCATAAGAAATACATTTTTTAAAATGACAATGGGCATCACTTTTCTTTCAGACTAGGGCTGGACTTTGGTTTTTTTTATATATTGCAGCTACATCCTAGGACAAAGCTGAATATCTGAAAGGGTGTTTAGTCATTTGTGCTGATGAATCACAAAACATTATTGTATTTGGTTATTTCATAAAGTTTTATTAGTATTAAAACTGGTCTTCTCTCACTACTAAATATAACTTGTGGTTTTGGGCTTCACCATACATCAATCAATAATGAAGCTTCCCTTTTATGGCATAGCAGTCAGCTTTATGCCCTGGTTTGCTCTGCTAGCAAAATATGTTCTAATTTAAATCACTTATGTCAACCAATTTATAGCTTATCACTTTTCAAAAATATGTTGTCCAACCCTTCAAGTTGTTTACCTCCAAAAACTGTCTTATCTATTTAACCAATCAATCTTTAATTACATGTTTCTTTTTCAACAATAACTTTTTTTTTATCTATGTGTCAAAGCATCAGCTGGGAAGGAACCCGGAAACCCAGGACAACTGCTTGTAAAAGGCAGCTGTGCTGACCTTTCGACCACCAACGCTTGACAAACACCATAACTTTTTTCAATTTAAAACCTTGAAAAAGAGAAAAAAGAAAATTGAAAAAATATATATTGCTCTTTTATTTTCAGTAATTTGAATACAATTTAAAACAAAGTGCATTTAATATTAATTTTAATAACCTGATAAGCCTTTGTTTACTTTTTCATTTCAATAACTCCAATTTGTATCTTTTACAATCAGAAAATTTCAGTCTGTTCTATTTTTTTTTAATATAACTATACTATTTTTTATTTTATTTTACTTACAATGAGAAATAAAATATATAACAGAGAATATATTGGCACATTCCTTTCATTACTACCAGAATTCAATCTATTTTCTCTCCACCCCAGCTTATATTACTATACTATCTTTTTTAAAACCTGTAACTGGTTATAAAAGGCTACAATACATATAAACCATATTAACTCTTCACAATTATAAGATTACAATCTTATTGTTAAAGTATAAAAATTATGTAAATATGTATTTATGAATTAAAATGTTTAAACCTTAGTAAAATGTAAAAATTATATTTCACAAAAGTGTCTGAACAATTAACAAATACAAAGTATTAAATTTCAAAAATTACTAAGCCTGGGTTAGCAATTTTTGAAATTTATTACTATATGATTCATTGAGTAATATAAATTTATATATATATATATTCCAGAGAAATCATGTGGTTCTCCATCAGAATTACAAAATGGATTTTACTCTGAGGTCATTAGTAATAATTCAAGAATTGCCATGTATTCTTGTAATCCTGGATACAAAGTAACTGGTTTAAAATTCTCTACTTGTTTTCAAGATAGTTGGTCTATTGAATCCAGGAAATGTCAAAAATTGTTTTGTCCTGAACCAAAAAATATTTTACATGGAAGCTTCGAAATATTAAATGGTAATAAAGACATTAATAGCAGTTTGAAATATTTCTGTGATCCTGGTTACTATTTAGAGGGGCAAGAAGAATCATGTTGTTTAATCAATGGTTCATGGAGTGGGAAGGAAAGACATTGTGAATGTAAGTATAATTAAACTTAAATATAAAAGTATATGTTAGGTAGTTTTTTGAAAATTTGTGCATATAATCTTTAAATGTAATATATACACTACATAGCTAAGGTGAAGCAGATAGTTAGGGATAGAACATAGATTGTTTTCATCAATAATAACATATTCATAAGTTTTAATGAGTTTTTTTAGCTTGAAATAAAAATGACAATCTTCAAAGTTCATTGTATCTCCATGATTTTTTCAAAGTGAAAATGTTCTGATCTGAGGGTTTCTAAAGATTAGTCAGACAATGATAATAAATTTTTACAGTATACAAAGAGCATGTACATAATAGTGTTACATTTATTTAAGACAGATGTTAAACTAGAAAACATTTAGACATTTAAGTTTAACTTCACAACATACCAAATAATAATAATAAGAATAACCACTATTAATTCTTTTGGATGGTATAACAAAGTTCCAAAGTTTTACATTTTATTTGGAATCATTTTGTCTGACCTTAGAGTGCTGCTCCTTCTGCATTAGCACTATTAAAATGACTTCAACACATTCAGTCTCATTTCTGTGTAGGAGTAGCTTTCTTATATCCTTGTATCAGTTTTTTTCTAATACTTTAATTTACATACACAAATATTGTAATATATTTTAGTTGCAGCACTCTTTATTAGTTTTCCAGAGTGATTTTAAGTAATAATTATGAGAGAAAACAATTCGTGTGTGTACTGATAAATGCACTTTATTTATATTAAATTATATATAAAGACATTCCAGAAAATAAATAAAACACACATCTCTTTCAATTTAAAGTGATTAAATATATCTTTACATGTTGTATGTTATATAGCTATTTTTTGTTTTATATGTCAAAAATTTTTTAAGAGTTGAGGATCTGAATGTCTTTTCAAATGATATTTTGGGATTCAACAATTATAATTTATAAGATGGTTCAAATTATTATTATTTTCTTTTCAAAACAATATATCCTTTTCATTAATTTTACATATTATACATCTAAGTAAATTTTTTAGCTATCAATATTTGTTAATTATTATTATTATTGATCTGTTAGTTTTCCAAATATTTTTCTACCAGAATCTAATGACTTTATTTGAAATTTTATATAGTTGTTATTTTAAATGTCTCATATTTTTCTTCACCAGTAATAATGTTCATTTCATATCAACTAGAAGCTGTATAATATGAAAAATCTTTTATGACCAAAAAACTAACCTTGATTTTACTAAGCTGAAGACATTAATCAAATAAATAAAACATATATAAATTACATTTTTTCTTGAATTCTTCGTAGGAAATAACAAAAGCCATATGTCTAGTTTTTGCCAGAAAAATATTATTGATATGGATGACAATGATATTCCATAATAATTATTATAGTGAATTTTATTCTTTTTATTTCTATAAAGTGAATCAATCAAAATATTTTAAAAATCAAATGGCATAACTTCATGTGCTTATATGTTTCAAAATTATTCCACTAACTTTGAAAATATCATATTATCACCAGGTTTTAAAAGTTCTTTTAATAGCCTACTTGTTCCACATATTACTTTCAGGGCAACATAAAAATATCTAATATATCCACACTATAGTATTTATTTTCTTTGTAGTTTTAAGTGTTAATTATGTATGTCTGTCATTTGAATTTTATAATTATTCCACAAGCTCAAAATTCATTTTATTAATCATATTGCATGCTTTCTTTTAATCAAGACATTAGCGATACCATAATTGCCAATAAAGCAACAACTTTTTAGAGAAAATTTTATGAAGAAAGGGTACTTTGGTATTTGTTCTGCTATAACATATTACTCTGATAATGTTTTCATCTGGTAATATTTATTCAAAGTTTAAATTAACATCATCATGGCAACCAAAATATTTGGCATGATTAATCCATGTCAACAATTAATATATGTATGTGGTGACCTGCGAGATTAAAGAATGTGCTACCTGTGAGATTTTGTGCTATCATGTCTGTACTAACATTGTGGTCCTTTCCATTGTAGATCACATTCAGGCTCAGTGACTCTCATCATTTGTAAAAAATTTTTTTTTTAATTTAAAAAATACATTTCTAGTTAAATGTTGCTATATTTATGTTTTATTTATTTCTGCTAAATGTTTTAAAATCTTAAATATATGGATTTTTTTTTTTTTTTGATTTTTTTTTACAGCCAGAAATATTTTTCTTTTGAAATAATTTTTAAAATATTACCTTAAAATTATACTTTGCTACCTTAAAGTTACAGTATACCATTTTCGTTTTTTTTTTTAAAAATTAAACACATGGTTTCACAACTCATAAATACCTGTTTATTTAATTTTTAATGTCTTTTTTCCATATGTCTCCATTATTTTTTCATATTACCTGTGCTATGACATATTATTCTAAGTTTGCAATATGTTTAAAATAATGCCTCCACAGAATCTGCCAACAAATTTTATAAATTAAGTTTGTTGCACATTATTTGGAGACATTATCTTAAACATTGCAAATATGTCATCGGAATAATATGTCATAGCAGGACTAATAACAAAGTACCAAAGATAGTAAATAAAAATTATTAATTATAATTATAAACTGAACGAGAAATTGTATTGGATGCATACTTAAAACCAGATAAATTATGAAAGTGTACTGATTGTGCAAATATTTTAAATTGTGTGTAAATAAAGTTTTAATTAAATCATGTACATTACATCACAATATCCCCACCTCCAGAATGATTATTCTAGGAAAAATGTATTATAAAAATAACTTTTAAAATAGATTATGTAAATTAGCAAAGAGTCAGAGATTTTTAGTGCACAGCAGTTGCAAGTAGCCAGTCAATCAAAGAAGAAATGGCTTCCGAAAGTAAAATAATGCATTCTCAAAAGGGAGAAAAGAGAATGCTCTATGAAGTTAGTTTTACTAAGTTACTTACTATTAAAGTTCAAATGGAAAGAAGTTCACATAGATTTTAATTAGAGGAGTAAACAAATAATTATTGGCTGGGTATGAAATAAGATATTTTTTACTCACTAAATATAGTCCATAAAGATTTCCAAAAGTAAATGGGATAAATTATTGTCAATAATATAATTTTATTGTATTTGTTATATTATTAAATTAATGTCCCAGCAAACAGAAATAAACTTGCTGATATATTTATTCAAGTCGTATGTATATTGTTCATTTTTGCTTATAAGGCTGAGATTATTTCCCGTGGACATGGCAGAAAGGTATACGGAAAGAATGAAAGTGATATAAAAAAGAAAAAAAATAGTTAAAAATGTTTGAAGAGAAGAGTAATGGATATAAAGCAATAGTTTGGAAAAAGTTTAATTATTGATGCACAAAGCTGCTTGTCTGAAAAGTAATTTTCTATAAATATGATTGTTTCTATCTGAAAATAGACAATTCTCAGTTTTTTTAAATTCTGTTGTTTATTCTTAATATATATAGATAGATATATTTATATTTATATGATAACAGCCAAGTTATCTAAAGAATGTCTTTAAATAAATGAAAGACTCATGGTTTAGATAAGCTTGGGCAGTTATCATGTGATTACATTTATAACACTACATAGTTTTGCAAATTAGGTTTTATTATTTAAATAATAATATATATTTACATCTCCGAGACATGTTAACATGTTTTTACATATATACAACAAAGTCATTTAATCCAGTTGCAGTTAAACATATGAACAAAAAATAATCATATTAGTGCAAAGAAAGGATCTAACAGTTATCTCAATTCTACATGCATTTTTTTTCCATAAGCAGGTATTCTTTAATATGTCTCTGAAAGTATATCAACTCTAATCACAACATCTTGTACATATTATATCTAAATGTCTGTTTAATAACTTTCTTGTAATAATCATTAGTATAATAATATTATGAGATTCAATTCTTGGCATACCTTTTACAGGTTGTCTATTGCAATGGTATATAATGAGACTCGGAATATTTTTGCTGAGAATATAATTAAAATTTTAGCACAATGAGGCATTTATAAATAACTACCAGTACTGCAATTTAAGCCAATATTGATGCAACTTATGTAGTGATATTTAATATTAGAATAATGATGATTCTGATTGGTGTACTTAATTATTATAAAGATAATATTAATAAAAATACATTTCTATTTTTTCTTAGTTATTGTTTTTATGTTTTTTTAGTCTGAACAATATAGTGATATATACTATGCCAACTATATATTTATGATCAAATCTATACACATACACATCTCAATGTTTCAAGGTAAACAAAGCTACTGCCATCATCAAGATATTTAAATGCCAACACAGACCAATAAACATTAATAAAATAATGCTTAATTAACAGATTTGTTAAAAATCATAATATTTAAATTACAAACATAAAATTAACAAAAACATAATGATTGAATTGGTATTTAAAAAATCAACTATAACCAAAAAGACAAATCAGTAAATAAAGTAAGAAATAATAAAAGAATAAAATAAAAAACTATTTTATTCAAGATTGTGCTATATCTTTGTAGTCCTACTTGACCCTGTAATTACAACAAGACACAATTAGCTGGTTTTTTAAATTCTCATCTTAGTTTTATTAAGAAATTTTTGATTATTAATGTAAGTAAGCATAAACATATTTTCCATTTATTATAAATATTGTTGATGTAAATTATTTTGATATATATGTGAAAATAAAATCTAATAAAAAATTAATAACTGGTATTTAATTACTTTGTTGTTAAAATTAATAGAATTTATTTATAGAGATTTGTCTGTGTGCTTATGTAAATATTATATTGTTCAAGCCATAAAATGGTGATGAATATTGCAAATTATACTGATGCTAACACTTTGACAGTTTGTTTTGTATTGCTTGATGTAAGCTGTTAACTTTCAATTTACTTTTAAACCATATTATATATCAAAATATAATAAATTTTACTTCATTTGATAAATATTTTTTAGAAATTAAATAAATTCTGAAAATCATATTTGATATTTACAATCATTTTAAAAATTAGATTTTTGTCGAAACAAAGCATTCATCAATTAACTGTCCGGAGAAGCAGATTGAATTTGGAAAATGATCAAATTTTGTTTTATTTGATGTTTGTATTTAAAATGTGAATGAATAATTATCATTATCTAGTAAATCTATCAACTTATGCTTTAAAAAGTTTAAACATTTTTAGTAATTTCTACAATATTGCTATATTTTCTAATAAGCTGTTCATGATGATGTGTTCTAAGCAGATCATATTTGCTGTCACTGTAATTTTCTTAATAATGGTCCTCAGAAAAATATAACTTTTTATATTTAAAAATAATTTTTATAGAAAATAAATATACTTGATTTCTAATAAGTATCATACAATTATTGTGCAAAAATAATCAAACTAAAAATCAAATTTTAAATCATTGTTAATATTTTCTCAAAGTAATATTGCAAAATTCATAATCTCTATGAAGACAATGGATATCTATTATTGTGAAGTTTTGCAGGCTTTGAACTTACTGCATGTTTGAATACCTTGACATCTTTAGGATTTTTTTTTTAAAACTTAAATATTTTCGAAAAAAGTATGTCAACTTTAACACTCAAAAAAAAAAAAAAGTTATTAAAATCTTTTAATATAGGGGCAAAACACAAATTGACTTTCTTGATTTCTCATATGAGAGAAATTCATAGAGAAGAAGCAGATTATATATATATTTGTAATAGTTTACAATAACTATTAATAATTTTTTATGATTTATCATGTTTTGAGAATCAATAAAAAATGATTTTATTTTCATCATACAACCGGAAAATCTTTATTTATAATATATAAATGTGTATAATGAAATGATTTTTATTACTAATTAAAACAAATTTAAATTAATATTAAAGAGTAACAATTCAATAGTTAGTTTACAATTCTATTTAAATAAATTGAAATTAAGGCTAAAAGTGCTTTCTTTAATTTTCAAGAAACATAACATTTTGCTATCATCCTGAATGAAATGTCATTTTTTACTTTTGTAAAAAATGAGATTTAAAAGATGAGTTTTAATATAAATTTTTGTTTCCAGAAGATGAAGTTTAACTGACATTTGTTTTAATGAATTTTTATATGGTTGATTTTCTGTGAGATAAATATTTATAAATACTCATATTAAATTTAAGGAATGATTTTAAAAACAGTGGGTTACAACAAAATCAGTGAGTTATTTTATCTGGACATGTTAAGAATGTAGTTTCACAAAAATAATTGAACATTTCTCTGGAATGATTATGATCCTTAAAGATTTATTAATGCTACAATTTGTAATACCTTAATTACTTTCATAAATTTTTCAGTTCTCAAGTAGTTGTCCTCCACCACTATCTTCAAATCAACTTTTTTTTTCATTTAAAAAGCTAACCTGCCAGTCTCTCTTATAATTTTCTTTTTATAGACTTTCCCAAGACATATTTCTCAATAAACAATGTTCAATCTTTATTTATTTTATTCTATTCATAATACAACTTATTTTATAAAAAAATAATGATTTTATATTGTTTTAAAATTTCAAAAAATTAATTTTAGAAAATTAAATTCTCCAAATATAAAATGTAAATAAGATGTTCTAGGGTCATAAGTTCATTAATTAGTAAAATAGAATAAAAGTACAATCCTACAATGAAATGAAACAAACTGAATTTCTTATGCATGTATGTATTTTTTATATAATATAAACATTGTAATTATACTATAATAATTTTGCACATTAATACATGTGTCACTTGCCTAGAACAAAAATCATAAAATATTTATTAGTATTCTTTCATGACTGAAAAACATGGCTTAGAATATTACCACCAAAACGAATTCTATGATATATTTTTGAATCATAAAAGAATGAATGAATGTTTTGAACCTAAAATATAAAGACAGCTTGCAACATAAAATTTTTTTAGTTTATTAAGATCACAGACTCAATAATGAATTGAAAATTCAGTAGTGTTCATTTTAGTCCAGTTTGAAGAATGCATAACCAAATTTAAATTATTTGTTGTAAAATACTTAACAATCTTATAAGTTTTTTTTTTTTTTCAAAAAATATGTAATCATATAAAACTTTTACTGTTTAAGTTATTACAAAAAGGTAATTATAATAGAATTAGACTCAAGGGCACTGAGCTAGCTTTGGCAGTTAGTGTTAGCACTATCATTATGGCAGCAATCTGCCTAAAGCTAGCTCAGTTCTGTTGAGTCTTATTGTATTATATTTATCTTTTCATATTAACTTGAACAGTACAAGTTTTGTATGATTACAATCTAACACATAATATTCTAATGTTTTCTTTTTGAAAAAGATACTTTTCAATGAAAATACATTTTATGATTTGATTAATAAGAATTTTATATCTATTGCTCCTTGCAACAAGCATTTATATTAATGCACAAAATAAACTCATAAATATGTCCAACTTTTTAAAAATTTATATTGGTCAATTTATTTGATTATTTAATTATATATGTGTGTGACTGAAACATGTATTAATGTTTAAACAATCTGAGACTTAATTCAAGAATGTTAATTTCTGTCTTTCATAATCATGACCATAATTGTGATTGGAGTGTTGTTAAAGTTATGTGGGAAGAAAAAAATGATCACAAATGTAAAATAAGAAGTGTGGTTCATTACACAAAATTAATATATAATGAGCCAAAAATCAAATAGCATTCAAATCAGCAAAAAATTAATATTCTTAGCAAACTAACTATGAATATAATGTGACAGCATTGAAAGTATATTTGGTACAATAAATGTTACTAAATTTTATATTTAAACTCTGTTTTAATAGTTAGAATGGCAGAGTATCAAAATGTAATTACATACATGATATATATTTTAATTTATATTTATATAACAAAGAAGGTACAGGGCTCATCATCAATGATGATTTTATCTCAATATATGTATACCCATTTTAAAAGTTTTATTTTATTTTTGGATCATTCATTTCTAATTTAAATATTTTTTATCATTATATCTATTAAATAACACAATCAACATTATGTATGCAGTGACATCTGAAACAATTCCTAATTACAGTATGAAATATGTATAATAACAAGTTCTTTCTCTGCAGTGACATAGTAATTAATTAATTATTTTTTGTGTACATGCTTTATTGCAGTTTGATTAACTAACTTTATAATAATTTTAAATAATGTTAATTTACGAAAACAATAATTTTTTTTACTATCTTTCAAACAGCAATGTCTGATGAAAAAAAAATCAACCAATCTCTTGTCACATATATTTCTGTCAATAATTTATCTCAGTAGCAATTTAGATTCTAATAGAGATTCCCACTGAAATGTGATGCAATTTTTATTTCAGTTCGAACACAATTTTACTAGTAATAATTTAACTAATGTCTCCTTTATGCTAATCTAACGTTAAAGAACAAAACAGAGCTTTTAAGTAACTCATTTTAAAATAATTTTACTTTCAAATAATATTTAAATATGTAAATAATTAACTACATAAACCTGTGATAATTTTAAGTGAGTTTAATGTAACTTATGCCATCTATCAAAGAATTAATTAATCTTTGCTGGTCATCTGTTTCCAAAATTATGTTCTAACTTTAATATCTGATTGGATATTGTTACTGTGTTTATAAAACTTGCATTGCTATATTTGATATATCTCAATTAATTTCCAGACAGTTGCTGATGATGATGTCACTTGTTGATAGAAACATATATCCTGATAAAATTAGTTAATGTTTTTATTATTAAATATTGCTGTTTGAAAGATCATAAAAAATTTCTATAGATGGTACATATTAAATTAACATTCGGTGTATGTGTAGATATATATGAAATGGAACCAGTCACATACTGCTACCTGAAATTCAAATATATAAGTGTAGAGCATTTTAAAATTATTCTAGATGTTAATCTAATTTTAAACTGACTCTATTTAATTAAATCACTTTAAATACCTTGATAGCTTTTTGAATAAAAATATAGATTTGGATTTTTAAGTGCATTACATATTCCAACTAACTGCTTCTGCATTTTAACAATTTAAAGGATAGAATACTTCATCATAATAATTTCATTGTTACAACTAAGTTAATTGTATAAAGAGTTTTATTTTTCTTAATTTATTGTGTAGAAGTAAAACATGAATCCTCTGTCAAAGTAGCAAAAAAGGTATACAATTTTATTTTAGAAAGTTTTATAAAATTTCATGTTGCTAAAAATATAAGACCAATTCCTATGTTTGTCAGTTTTCTGATATATTGCTATTGAATACTTTTATTGTGATGGAATGTAAAGAGAACAAAGGATATCACACTTTCTAACAAAATATTTTATAATGTATTTGAGCATGATTTTCATAGGAAAGGCAATGCAAGTTGTGGTATAAAGATTATTTCAAAGAATTAGAACAGTTATTGTTTTTATTGGAAAGGTTGTAGTAAAGAATAGAATACACTGAAAAGTAATTTTAAGAAAGATGTCAAAGATTTTCTATTGGTAAAGTTTTCTGCAAAAAAGATTAACATATAATCTCATAAAATGTCAAATAAATAAACTAAAAAATCAGAATGTGATATATATGACATTTGTTGTTCATAGAGTTTATATTCTCATTGCAAAACTCATCTTTAACTTTTATGTTTTTCAATTTTTTTAATATCTTTTGGAGTTAGAATGACTGAACTTATTTATTTACAAGTGTTAGCTAATGAAGATTAATCTTATGCCAGTGTATGAGTATCTTGTAATAAAATAAAATTTTTATATAATTCTTATATAAGAATTTAATAAATATGTTTTTTAAATATCTTTTCCTCTCGTATTTTCAGCTTGAGATATTAAGAATATGTATTAATATTCTGATGGTTTCTATATTCACATATAGTTTTCTTTTTTTTAATACCTACACTAGGCTTAAATTATTTGTCATATATATATACCCACACAATATTTCTTTCTTTTAATTTTATTGACTTATATTAATTTGTATTTGAAAATCCCATTTTAAAAATCAATGCATAATTACACACATTAAGTCTAAAAATCAGCAATAAATTCTTATGACAAATGTTGATGCCAATCTTAAGAGTAAATTCAGATAATTACATAACTTCTTTTGATTTTTTAATTAAAAGTAAATTATAATAATAGAAACATATATCAAGTATTCATCATCTGATATCTCAGCAATCTTCAACAATATTTATAAATATTTTGACTAATTCTGTGACTTAATGCCTGCTCATCTTATTTTTTCAGTATATTAATTTTAGTTCAATATATGTCACATGAGGAGCATTTAATCTGGCTATTGATTGTTGATGAAAATTAATGAGATGCTGTAATAGACTTTTGTCAAGATTTAGTGGAAAGCAATAGCAAGTTTTCATTATTATTTGTAGTTAGACAATCTCCCAATTAAGTATTTATTTTTATTTGTATCATTAATAAATATTTTTTCATTAAATTCAGTGAAGTCTCATTGTTTTCACTATAAATGGCTTTACTTTAAGTCTTAATGAATCCTTTATTTATAAGTTAGTATTAGTGGTAAACAAAATATTTCTAATTTTGTTGAAAATTTTAATATGAAGTATGTAACTAAGGTTGGTTAAGTTTATTTTATGATTTTCATTAATATCATTTCCTTATATTTTATTGTCGTTTTTTTTTAAAGTAATGTTGTGCCATTCTCCGCCTCCAATCGATAATGGAAAATCAGAGCTAATATCTGGTAGTGGTGAAATGAATAGTCTTCTTCATTATTCCTGTGCAGCAGGATTTCATTTATACGGTGATGCTTCATCTGTTTGTTTAGCTAATGGTTCTTGGTCAGGACCAGAACGCAAATGCCTACGTAATTATTTTACATTTAGATCTTAAATTTTATTATATTTTTGTTGATATAAACAATATTTTATTTTGGTTATTTTATAAGTTATTTATATATTTCTGTATATATACGTGTAGCATGATTAAATCTTATTTTAAATTATTTACTATTTGCTTACATTTGTTTTACATTTAACAATCATATAATTAAAGAAAAATTCATGCTTTTTTATTTAGTTAAAAAATGACACAATCATTTACTACGTCATATTGTTTCGTAAACTTCTTTCCCATAAATATTTTAAAAATGAAGAATGATAATGGCATAAATCAAAAATTATGTATATTTGTTATCATAATATTTGGAGTATTTGATTTTTTTAAGAAAATTATCATGTCTCTGAATAAGGAAAGGGGAGGAGAGAATACATTAATTTCAAATATAAAATTATTAATTCAATATATTTTTATACATGAAAAAAATCAAAAATATTTATTTTTTAATCTGTATTTTAAAAACGTAATTATTATAACACCATTATGTTTGCAGTAGTACCATATTATGTTCTATGAACTGGATTCAAATCTGGGCCAAAAAATCTTGAATTTTTTTCAACTTCTAATTAGACTTAGGATTAGCTAACTAGTTGATAAAACAAGATGGAAAAATATTGAAACTCTCATTAACTGGCAGTTGGAAAGCTCAATCATAAATTTCTTATTTCTTGATAAAAGGCAATTAAAAGGTTATGTATTCTGCAGTCAGTTATTTAAAGAATGTTTTACTTTTCTATTTATATATTGCTATATGCAAACACAATTATCTAATTTATTATAGTTTTAATAAATTCTATTAAAGCAAATTAATGTTATTATATTAACAATTACATTAATAATTACTTTATCTTATATTAAAAATTATATTAAAGTAAATATTGTGTTGCAAGTAATAAAGATTATATAGACATTATATCAAAACAAACTACAACTCATCTACCTTATACTTAATTTCTGCATTGATAACACTATCTCACTCTACATCATTCTATTCCAGAGACACATGTAAGCATAAATAATAATTGCACATACTGTAAATTAGTAATCATTGATTATTCATATAAAAGAAACTTGAAGTAGAATAATGTAAATTGAATTGTTAATGGTATTAATAATATTTATTTTGTTTTTACATTAATAACATTTATTAAATAATTTAATATGAAAATCAGATCTACTCAGAATAAGTACTATGATATGTACTTTAAGTAAGTCTGCAATAGATGTTCAGCATCTGTATCACTACTAACTCAGTATCTAAATGCCACAATCTTTCAAATTCATATCTTTTTTGGGGGGAACTACCTTTGGTTAATTAAGATCCCATATTACTTTAGCTTACAATGTACTTAAATACTAATTCGTCACAGTATCTATCTATTTGGTAGATTAACAAAACACAACAAACTTATTCATCAATAGATTATCTAACTTATTTACATCTACATATTTCTCACCATATATTCTTAATTAAGAAAGATGTTGTTTTATCCACATTAGTCACTATTATAAGATAGTTCTACTTTTAAGCTTATTAGGTAAAACTCAGAAATATGTATATATATATATTCAACCACTTAATTCAAGGATTTTATTTCTTTTCTGATATATTATTATACTTTACAGTTATTAGATATTTAAGGACAATTTCCTCTCAAACATTTAATTGATTTATGAAATTTAACTAAATAGTAAAAAAAATATTATTCATAATAACAAAAATATAAAATTCAAACAAAAGTGCTATAAGATATACATAAGTAACTCTCATATGTCTACAAATGATAAAAAAAGAGTGAATTTATTATTTCAATTTTATTAACATTTATAGAAATAAAGAATTGCTTTGAAATTACAATTGTGTGAATAGTGTATAGAGACTGAATCTCATTTTTAACAACTTCTATATAACATTAATTAAATGGCAGTTTATAAATTTAAATATGAATACTTTAATGTATATGAAATTAAAATGAAAATAAACCAACTCCCACTGTGCACTATAAGTAAATAAAACATATATCAACAAATGATAAAGGATAGAGTGACTTCACCTATTCTTTCCGCTTTTGATTTTTATATTTTATTAGCTGACATTGCTGGCAGTAAAGACTGAAAAGTATATATTAAACTGATTTAAATATGCATTAATCATTCACAATTACAATTCATTCTATTTTTTTATCATTTGTTGATGTGGTGTTATTTATCTAGAGCTCTTGAGAGGAGTTTTTTCACTTCTGTTCAAATTTAATATTTATTAAGCTGTGTATATATGATACTTACATTGATTACTATTGTGGAAAATATTTAAAATGAGATTGTCTTATCTTCTATTTGCAAAATTGTAATTTCTAAGTGATTAATAGTATATTTAAATTGAGTTATTATAGAATTTCCAATCTTCATTTCCAGAAATGTCAGCAAATAGAAGCTTATAATATAAGGATAAATGAATTCTTCATTTTTTATTGTTTGTACTCCAATGAGTTTTATTTATCCATAGATTATAGAGGATGAGGAGGTTGGCTTACCTTCATTTAAATTTTATGTACATTAAGTTATATATATTTAATATTTAAATATCAAAAATATTAACTATATTTTATAACATTCTATTTAAATGGTAATGAGTATGAATACTATTATAATATATTAACATAAAAATTGATAGAATAATACTGCAATTATTGGTAGGGTAGTTACATTTTCTTTGAATGTAATTTGCAGTCCAACAAATAATACAAAGTAGGAGAAAATATATGCATACATTTTGATATTTTTTAAAAATTAGGCCATACTTAGACAATCCCAATATCAATAATAATCAACAATTTCAATTTGTTGTCAAAGCAACCTCCTTCTAACAATAACATTAAAAAAACAATTAAAAACTTTAATTATTTACATAATTATTAAATTGTTATTTAATGTTTACTCTTATTTTATCATCATCATGATTAAAATAAACCTGCAATACTTAATGAATATTTCATATGTGTGTGTAGGTTAGTTTTTTTTTTTCTGGTAGGCAGATTGGTTTAATTAATCAGTAGAATAATGTAAACAAGGGATATCTTGCTATCCTTTTAATAATATTAATTTTATCTTTATAATTTATTTCAACATAATTTATTATTTTGATAATTTTGTAGAATATGTGTTACGGAAGTTCACTAGGCATTTTTGTTTTAATTATCCATTTTCAGAGGCATCAAAAAAATCTTGCAAATAATATGGGTGATTATCATACTCAATATTTTCTTTGTCTATTTTTTTAATATGATTATAAAAAACAAAAGAAAATATACAAAACTACAAATGATTGTAATTAAACAAAATTTAATAGAAGTATAAAATGAAAAAAGTGGTGGAAGAAAATATAACAAATGTGTGATGCAAACATAGTTTCTTTATATCAGCAGGCAGAAATCTTTAATAGCATACATCATAGCCACAAATGCATCTTGATCTTTATGTAGTTGGTACCACATAAATTCTGATAGGAATCGATTTTTTATTATTGGAAGATCCGAAATTTTAATCATTTTGGATACATTTTGATAAAAAAAAAAGAAATACAAGTCAAGCATTGGTGGTTGAGTAGTCAGCACAGTTGCCTTACAAGAAGTTGTCCAGGGTTTATGGGTTCACTTCCCAGCTGATGCTTTGACACATGAAAAAAAAAAAAAGAAATACAAGTTCAATAAAAATATTACCATAAATGTAGTAAAATGCCCTAAACAATGAATGCTATCATATACCTAAAAACAAATAGGAATTATGTTTTGTGAATGGAATTTATAAGACATTTAGTAATATTTTTCAAAGTTAATAATAATTTATAATTTATTTTTTTAATATTGTTTAAATTAACAAGTAATGCATATTCGGTAAAATATTTTTGAGAAAATAAATATAGACAAATACTTTAGGCATCTGAAATTGGATAATTAAAACAAAAATGCTTGACATATTACAGGTTCTACAAAAGTAGCATTATTTTATATTAATTTTAATAAGAATTTCTGAAATTAAAAAATAAACAAGGTATAAGTTGAGTTTATTTCTGTGATTATATTGTATAGTCATTCATTTTATGTTTAAATCATATTACTTTTTGTTTTTCTATTATTGTTTTACTTTTTATATCTTTTTAGAATCTACATAAATAAAATTATGCATTTATAAAAAGACAACTTCTACAAATTGCATTCATAGTAATATAATATGTCTTTCACTGGATTGAAAAAGTGTGCGTGCAGCATAATGTTATGTTGCTGATATGCATTGTTAAATAATAAATAATTTAATAAATCTTTAATTATAAATTTATATAGATACATAAACATATACATGCATATATTATATAAAAATGTGTCAATACAGAATAAGTAAAAATATATAAATTTGTATCCATTGTTAGAATGGAGTAAGATAATTAAATATGGAAATTAAAATCATGTTATCAGTTATCATAATAATGTAATTAAAAACTAAAGTAACAATTATTTCAGATGGCCTAGTTAAAAATAAAATATAAATCTATATATATATATTGTACCCTTACTACAGAGACTCATCCTCTAACTAACTCCAGTACTACTAGCTATCAGTCTTAACTCGTCAGCTAATCAAGTTACTTAAATACTAAATTATTATTTCTAACTTCAATATGTAACTAGCTTATTCACATATAAATAATTCATCTAGAAAATTGCTACGTATCACTTATTTAATCACTAATCAAATAAAGACAATTTAAAATTAAATACCTATCTCATTTATCATTATATTAATTTAAAATACTAGCTCTCTTTATTAACAAAATGGTTCAATAAAATTTTAAAAATTATCAGACTCATCACAAAGCATTTAGTAAGGTATACAGTTAGTTTAACATTAATAACATTCTGAAAGATACACTTACACTAGCATAGAAATATCACCCCTACCCCATTCATAAAATATCACTAATATTCCCATGACTCACATCTTACATAAAAATAATTAACAATTACAAAATTACATTAAATCACTAAAATATTTAATACTCTTCTATTTAATACAATTATACTTCAATAAATAAGTTTCTTAACATATTCTCATCTTAATCTAACTCTTAAGCTTAATTATCATCTTGGTTTCATCTTATTATTCTAGCAATTGTACATTAAATAATATAGCCACATATAGTGAGGGATTTTACATATACCTAGCTACATCATAACAATCATAATTAATAAAATAAAATACTTCAGAACTCTTACGTTAAAACACATCGACTCAATTTGCCCATCAATAAAACCAATTTAAAATTATAGACTATTGCAAAAATAATATTTAATATCTTCAATAAGTTCAAAATATTTTCAGTTTTATTATGCATGTGACATATTAAGAAATATAAAATTGGGATATAATTATCAAATCAGATAATTAATAAAATTAGCATTATATACTTTTCATGTTTGATATTAACATCTTCACCAGAAGATCATTAATGACTTCGACATAACAAGGAAAGAAACTCAAAATGTAATATAATTTCAAAACAACGTTAACAAATTTATTTTAACAAATATTATTTAAAATTTCCAAAGTATAATATTTACAAAACTCCTGTTCTTTAAAATTCAAACAAAATTATATTAAAAAAAAGTATTTACACCATAAAAAAATACAATCATCATCATAAATAGTTTTCAATTCAACTATTTATCATAAAGTAATAATATAAAGAAAACATACTATAATTGGATGTTAATGATGTTACCTTTTCTAAAATTATAATATAATATGCATTATCAGTATTATTATTCCTAAATATATTCATAGATAATTGTAGGTTCAATAAATAAAACTATTCCTAGATAATGGCAAATTTTTTATAACTATTTCTATAAAATCTTCACCTTCATTATTCAGGTTGCTTATTAATATAACTATACATTAATAAAGAAAGAAATATTCTTTAATAAGAATAAGTTCTCTACTCCATAATTTATAATACTATAATTTTATAATAACTCTAGAACTTTTTTATGCTTCAATTTTTTTTATTCATTAGAATAAACATATTTTTAATAATTTAAAATCAAATAAATATATGATATTTATCTATACCAGAAATTTCTTGATGTTAATAACATTCAAATTTTACTTTCATTCATACTTCTATAATCACAATATGCATTTATTACTCTCTTGATCTCTTTTAATATTATTAGGAATATTAAATCATTTCTTTATCTTTACATTATATTAAATAAACATCCTTTGTGACAAATTTTACTCTTCTTGCTTTCCAACAAATTCTAGCAACATTTTATAGTCTAGCCATTACTCTTCAAACATTTTATAAACTATAGCAAGTATGATGTAGGATCCAGTGATGATAAAAAGTGATTAAAGTAAGGGACACAAAACTCCAGTAACTAGAAACAAGTAATAAAATCATGGGTGCAGTGCTTATTATCTAAATAAATTTAGATACATAACATGTATATTTATACTTCCATACAGTATGCAAAAATCAATTAGTATATCTTGAATAACAAAATAAACATATCAATTGGCTTTTCTTATTTAGAGCTTTCATACTAAATAAATACACATATAATTTTTTAATATGTATCAATAATAGTTTATATTAATCCTATCCTTTGGATTAATAATGTGAATCCATTTTCTCTAGTTGATATGTTTGCATTTGAAAGTTAAAGACCTTTTACATCTGCAGAAAATACTATATTTCTGTTACCTTTTTATTTTTTTTCAATTCATAATATTAAATATTTAAATAAACTTTATTTATCATGTAAATATTAAATTATATTTTAGATGTAAAATAAACAATTATTAATTATTTCTTAACTAATAAAAAAAAAAAAAACTATTAAAATACTGTTCTTGATTTTTTTTTTACTCTTAAGCTTGATAGAGAAAGAGTGATTGCCATGACTAATAAATTTACTTAATATATTTTTTTTACTTCCCCACTCTGTACTCTGCCCTTAACTCCATTTAGTAAAAAAAATATATATTACAGCAAACAAAATCCAATTGAAATTTTGTCCATCTGATGATAACTACTTTTAAAATAAAGTTGATTCTGTTTCTCAAAGTTGACAAAAATTCCATGAAGATCAATAAAATTAATTATTCAATAAAGTCATTTCTTTATTGGAAATACTCAATGTCTATCCAGGTTTAAAATTAATTATTTCATAAAGTAATTTCTACACTTTCAAAGTTTCTTTGTTAATCCATGTTCACCAAAATATTTCAATTTCAAGAATTCATTCAATTTTTCACATATAAAAATATTACATATAATGTTAACTTTGTTAATAAATAGTTCTTTTATTTTAAAATTATTCTTCCACATATATGTATTCATTTATTAATTACTTGCAAAATTTTCACAATTCTATGCATTTAAATAATCTTCTTTGTGATTAATAAACATTTAAAACAATATTTATAGTCAATTTCTTATTTAGAATAAAAAAAACTTATACTAGTTTATATGCATTTTATCTTCGCTTGCCACAGCACTTGAAAAATATTCTATAACCATTCATTACTTTTAAAGGTTAGTAGATATATTATATGAAAAAAATATTCGCAAATAACAGGTAGCAGACTAGTAAATATAAAGTTCATTTTTGCACATTTGTTAGCTTGCATTCATCCTTTTTTCTTAAATGGAAGGTAACTTTTAAAATATTTTTAATGACTTTCCTTGAGAAAAAATGTATATAAATCACATAATAGACTCTGATTTGCAGGATTAATCATTAAAATAAAAGAAGATTGTCCTTCATCACAACCATACACATATTATTAAAAAGAAATAACTTTCCAGTCTGTATGATACCATCATCAGCATTGTATCCTAACTATTGCTATCTGTTGGATAACTCATTTTGTCTCCCTTAACTCTCATGGTTTTAGTCAGTTTCATATGAATCACTAATAGGGGATATTTTAGTTCTCACTCTATAATGTAACTGTCAAGTTTGTACATTCGCGTAACAGAATTCAGAATCCAAGCAAAAGAAACCAAAGCTGACCAGACTAGGACTGTAACATCCCGAGTCTGACTACACTTCAACTCGTCAGCCAGTATTCCAAAACTCAAGACCCTATGAATGACCACCTTGAAATTACACGTAGTATACTCCTTTATTCATGGCCGACATAGGTCAGGGAGATGCAGTAAGACTCTGATAAATTAAAAAAAGGGTTCTTAATTGTCTAAAATATATCACTAATTTAAAGGATTATTAATGCATAGTTTTCACATATATATCAGATTATAAATAATAATTAGAATTGGATTGAATTAGATTAATAACGAAACAGAGAACGAAATACATTAAATTAATTATACATTTATTTACAATTCATATATATATATATATATATCATTTATTTACAATTGGAATGACAATAATGTACAGCATTTTAGCGTAGAATGTACACAAACATTGGGTAGATAAGAGAACACATTCTCTTTATACTGAATTCAAAATAGCTTAAATAAGTAATAATTAAAATTTGCATAAATGGGTTTAACATGTGCCCATCTTATGAATTGCTTTACAACTAATATATAAATAATCATACGTTATGTCTGTAAATCTAGTTATGCTAAATCCTATTAAATTTGTGGCTGTTATATAAATAATTATATTGAACCTTGATCATTCTAAAAATTCATTATTTATTGCAAACATAATATTTAACAACGAACGCATAAACCAGCTCAAGTAACAATCGATCGAACATGGCTTTCGAGAGAAAATTTCAGATCAATGCTGAAAGTGTTACATAAAGGTGGGAGAGTTGGCTGCCTAAGATTTTATCAATGTTCTATGGCACAAGTAAATGACAATAGGAAAAGTTGCTCGGCGGATGGATGAATAACTTCAGGGTTCTTGTGACCAACGCCGGTACCCTATAACCGATCGCAATGCTGCGTGAAAAGGAACATTGTGTTCAGGAACGGCGGGGGACTTATGTGCTAACCTGGCCTTGGCTCAGGCTTCACTACTGCTCTACCTTATAAGAGAAGATGTGCTGGTGATGCCGTGGCTCCATCTTAATATACGTATCATATGTATAGCAGCAAAACAAGAATAATTTTAATAAAATAATATATCACATCCTCCAAGCAAAGAATAATATATTTCATACTATGAAATACAAGACAATAGCATATTAGTTGTATCAAATTGGGACCAACTCTTGTGCAACCTGATAATAAATGTCTATGCTACTAAAGAGGATATTAATGCATCTTTACTTTGTCATGCTCGATCTATTAGGTTACTTATAGATAATAAATACTTTAAAGAGGGAAAGTATATTTCTATGGAGATAAGACTTAAATGAAAAATATACTTATAACTATGATCAAGGCTAACTAATTCTTAATAAAACTATAAAGTTCAAGTTTTTAAATGGTTGATTAAAAGAGCCACATTTCATATATTAAATCATCATAAATAAAAATGATAACGAGTGCAAGGCAAGTCATTATTATTTTATAAAAATAGGAATTCGCAACAACGTGCAGAAAGTTACAAAACAAATTACATGAAGATTTTTAAATATTTTCTTAAAAGCATGAAATTAAGTGCTCGCTGTTTTGAAATATTGGCATATGGAATATGATAAGCATTTAATTAAAATAAGCAAAGAAATATAGACACAACTGCAGTGATATAACTTTAAATTAGACACTAATAATTTACTTTTAAATGAAAGGAAAATATAAATTAGTCAGATAATTTTAAACTTCAACAACATTAAATTTTGATAGCAATTTACATATTATTTTAAATATTAAATGGATTTAAATTATGGTTACACTTAGCTACTAACTTATATAAAGATTTACACAGAGCTCTGTGGTTTGAAAATAAAACGGTACCGGTATTATTTATCTGGACTGCAAGTTCTTGGTTGTAGGTTTGCTGAGTTTGACTGGGGCGGCTAGTGGCATCATCTTTCCCATTCTCTTGGGATTGTCTCTGCTAGAGGTATGATGGTGGTTCAGGCATTGCAATGAGAGAAACCCCCATTCTCCCCGTGGAGTAACAGCAAAGAAATGCCCGCTTTTAGCCGGACATATTAAACATTAAACAACGTGGAGGCTGGCTGCAATTTTCTCTACAAATATGGCTGTTTTCTTTCGTTTAAAAATACAGAGAATTTATAGGTTTTCTCAAGCACTTATATTCTCGGAATCTATCACCTCAAGACTCATTAGCTCAAGAATTTAATTAAATATAAAATTTATAATCCAGATTTTTAAATCTTAGATAACTTATGGAATGTTAGAACCATTCCCTAAGCTATTATAAATTAAGATTTTTCGTTGTAAACAATGTCCAATTTAGATTTTAAAAATAACTTTATCTCATCTAAGGAGATTTTAATCAGCAAATTTTGAACTAATTTTGCTTTGTACCGATTCCAGGTGTGGTCGTTAGTGACACTTGTTTACAACCAAAAATCTTTTTAATTACTTGACCAGCTTTTATTTTTAATCTTACATAAAATAAGAAACTTTTATTAAAAACAATCTTTTAATATTTTTTTAAAACGAAAACCTTTTTAACATATTTTTTTAAATAACTTATAAACATATTTTGATATAACTTTTAAATATATTTTCGAGAAACTTTTTCCCTAAAATATATTTAAAACAAGAAATATTTTAACAGATTTTTAAAGAAACATTTAATATTATTTTTAGATAACGGCTTTTACATACTTTAAAATCATGCCTTCCTTCTATATAGCACAGATTATATATCCAAATACGAATTTACAATATTAAACAACAAAATTAATTTACTTCTAATTTTAATAATATAACAAACATTTTTATAAATATTAAGTGAATTTGGTACGCTATAACTTTACTAATCCTATCTAGTTATAGCGTTGGTTCGCATGTAAATATATAATACTGCTTAGACAGACGAGCTAATTTTAAAATTATTAACATTAAATAGGTTCGAACTTAGCACAGATGAGTGTGTCATTAGGTTCGATGGTGAAATGATAAGGGCTTGGAAAGTTATCGTTTCAATAATAAAACAAATTAAAATAACTTTTTAAATATTATTCATCATGTTAGAATATACTTTTAACACTTTATTAACCAGAAAAAAATATATATATTAAAAAAAATTATAACTAGAACTTTTTATTTGATTGGAAATAAAATTGTATCAAATAATTACAGATTAAAGATGCACACTGGCTGAGTACCAACTACTGATCATCTTTATTTATAGCTTTTATCAATCATAATTTGATTGGCTGTTTCAGTTTCAGACAAAAAAATTACATGTAAATTAATTTGTCTGGGTTTTTTTCTCTCTTAAAATACTGTATTTAATTAATTTTTTATATTAAATTAGATTATAGAATTAATTTTATTAATAAGTTGAACTAATATAACTTTAAAATAATTTAAATAAGCTTTTTAGTCAATTACAGATAATATTTTAATTTACTTTATTCACAAAAATTAATATAAATATATTGTTAAATAAAAAAAAAATTTTATTTTATAAAACTGACTATATTACATATTTTTAATAAACTATGGCAAATAGCATGATCACAATATATATATATATATATACACACCCATGAAAATAGAAACTAAAAGAGAAATATAAATTTAATGGAACATGACAATACATGATTCTGGTTAGATAAACTTTTAAAGACAGACTAGCGATTATGTTTAGATTAACCAATCATATTATTTTTCCAGTAAGCTTTTGGCTATATTATGTAACTAATCTATGTATATATTTTGAATAGTTTTATTCTATTTAATATACATTTGTAATTTCATATATGTGTTCTATATATTAAAATGTATTTATTAGAAAAGATTTGTTTTGCTTGATAATTAATATTTTTTCGATTCTTATTAAATTATTATATGCAATCTCAATAAAATCCAAACAAAAGCACATAACAATAATTGAAATAATTGACAGTTATGGGCTGGAGATATTAAATACATTTAACATTCAAATCTAAAAGGAAAACAAATGATACATTAATGTGTAAATGAGTGAGCATGATTTAATAAAGTGAACAAATACCTAATACAACATATCAAACTATTTAAATGCGGTGAAAAGCATTAAAAAATTAGGATTATAAAAAATAGTACTAATCTAAGAGATCCAGGTTAATCTGCATGATCAGAAAATAAAGTCAGCATCCCTAATATAGACTCTTTGTAAGATTTTTAGCAGGATGAATATTTGGCTTGATCATTATCAGCAATCCTAAATATTATTAGTAAGAATATCTATAATTCACGTAATCAATATATATGTTTTCTTACATCAACCTCTGATATATAAAATGTTATGTCAATGTATGTTTTGATTTCAAGAGAATAACTTATTATTGATATAATTTTATAATTTTTAGATATAAATGAAACCGAACTATAACTTGACTCGGATTGTACATCTTGTATATAGTTTCATCCACTTACAATATAAAAAGAGCTTAATATTTCAGTTGTTAATACATCTTTGTAAACTTTCAACACTTTTAATGTAGCAGAGAATTTCCAAGAACATTTGTAGCTTTAATATAATTAGCCTACAGGAAATCTTGAAAACCATTTAGGTAGCAGAGAATATCCGAGCATTCTTATAACTGACCAATAGCCAATTTATCTAGCCATCCAATTATTTTTAGCAAATGTGTACAAGAGGGTGATTTACAAGAAGTTGACTAGCTTAATAAATAGCTATTTAAGACTTTTATTTTTATTCATATATATAATAAATACATATTTATATGTGTTTGTAGGTAATCAATGCTCTGCACCACCAAATCTTGGCCATGGGATATATGAAGTAATTCAAGGAAATAATACATTTGATTCCATAATTAAGTATAGCTGTAATGTTGGTTTTCAGCTTAGAGGATCAGAGGAATCAAAGTGCTTAATTTCAGGATCCTGGTCTGAAATGCCTAAAAGTTGTTTAGGTATTTGAAAATTAATTTCAATTTATTTCTAAGAATTTTTTTATTTTTTATTTAGAATAGATGTTTTAGTTAAAATTATTTTTAGAAATCAAATGTGGTTCACCAGCGGAGATTTCTCATGGAAAGTTTATCATTTTAACTCAGACTGAAAATGCATCAGCCATTGTAAAATATGAATGTGATCCTGAGTATACAATGATTGGTTCAGCTATTTCAAATTGTAGCTCTTCTGGAGAATGGTCTTCAGAACAACGAGAATGTGTCTGTAAGTAAGACTGAAATAATAAAATAGAAAGATTTAAAATTTGCATATATATTTGTCATGCTTATCATAACCTAATTTTACTTATTTTAAAGGATCCTTCAATTTACTAATTGTTGTTAAGTCTGCTGTCATTTTATGTTAAAATATAAAATAAAAACCCATGTTCAGACTTTACACACATATAGATAGATAGATAGATAGATAGATAGATAGATAGATAGATAGATAGATAGATAGATAGATAGATAGGTAGGTAGGTAGGTAGGTAGGTAGGTAGGTAGGTAGGTAGGTAGGTAGGTAGGTAGGTAGGTAGGTAGGTAGGTGGGTGGGTGGGTGGGTGGGTGGGTGGGTGGGTGGGTGGGTGGATGGATGGATGGATGGATGGATGGATGGATAGATAGATAGATTGATAGATAGATAGATAGATAGACAGATAGATAGATGGATGGATGGATGGATAATGGATAGACAGATGGATAGATGGATGGATAGGCAGGCAGACAGACAGACATAGATAGATAGATAGATAGATAGATAGATAGATAGATAGATAGACAGACAGACAGACAGACAGATAGATAGACAGACAGACAGACAGACAGACAGATAAGAAAGAAAGAAAGAAAGAAAGAATGCATAACGCATGCCCCATAGTTGTATTCCTATCACATTCCGTTTTAAATAATAAAAAGCTTCAATTTGAATGATCTCCTAAATTCAATCTTTTTTTTTCTGTTTAAAGGGGAAGTGTGGCTGAAAAAATATAGCTGTAGGGCATTTAAAATACTATAAATATTATATATTATGAAAAAGACGTGAAAAAAATTGGATTCTTAGATAATTAACCATTGACTCAAAACTCTTTTGAAAGCAAATGAAAACATTTCATCTTTGATAGATAACAAATATCAATAGATTTGCCAGGTTCAAGATGAAGTTTACAGCTTAATTTTTATTAGATGGACCATATTCAACTGTTTGATAACATGAAAGAGATTGTGTTTTATTAAATGTATGCAATATTTTACAGAAATGGTTATATGTCAAACATTTATTGTGAACACAGTCATTACTGGTATACCATGAACTGTAACACTTGAATCATTGTTGTTGTTTACTTCTGACACTGAATATGCATGTAAATTTATCTATTGTCTCTTTGTAAGGAATACTATTTAAGACTTTCCTTGACTAGCTTGATTTTAAAATTAAAACAATTGACATTGATTCATCAGGCTTCAATATAAATTATTGATCTTTGTAATTCCAGAACTGTTTCAAGTTCCTTTTCAGCACTTGAAAACGTATCAAAGTATATGGGATTATGTAAAAATTCTTTCACTAATAACATAATTAAATTCTTTCATAACATTTTTTTTTATATATTTAAGATAATATTTTGCATTGTTTCATTACCATTTTTGTCTGGCAATAGTGAAATGAAACCACTGGTTATTACTCAGTTTTATTTTAGAATAGCCATAAAATATTTAGTATGAGATGGTTTTTGAAGAAGGAATTTTTGGTTTGTGCATCAGTAAAGTACTGGAAAGTACAGATGTTTCTAACATAAGAAAATTGCTTCTCTCTAGTATAAATTGAAATCCATTAAGGTTTACTATTACTTACTGTTTAATGAATTTTTTTTTTTTGGGGGGAGGGGGGGAGAGGGCTGTAATCCTACTTTTATTTTTAAAAATAAAAGTCAATTCTTGATTATTTTTTATTTTGCCAGATTCAATAAAAATAGAAAACCAGTAATTATTGCATTCTCTTTTATCATTACTTTATAAAATATTTAATTTTCATACCTTATTTTCAATAAGATTTTTAAAACAATATTTGGTAATTTTTAAATAATGTCACCTTCTTTGTCATTAGTAAAAGATATTTCTTTTGTAATTTGATTTCTTTTTTAATGAAACATTAAAAGCATAATTAAGTGGATTATTGCCCAGTAAATTTGTAAGAAGTTTTAGCACCAGCAGTGATTAATTAGAGCCACTGGTCCATAAATCTTGAGTTTCAGTAACAATTTGCTACAACATGCAGGGCTAAAATGAAACATTAATATTACCTGTCAATGCTTTAACAACTTTTAGGATGATATGTTATCAGTTTATTCATATTTTCCTTTTATGCGAAAGTTATGTATGAGGCTTAATTTTTTTTTTCTATAAGGCTAATTTTGTAAACCAATATTTGAAAAATTATTTCTATCAATGTTCTTTTATTGATTTTTAAAGTCATTTTTAGAAATAAAAATTTCAAGTAAAGCAATTTTATTTAATATTATTTTTCACATCTCACCTTGCCTTCAAATAATGAACTAGTTCAGATTTTATCTTATCTATATCAGACTGAGAATTCACCATGAATCTATGCATATACAGATAGATAATGCATAGCCAGTGGCAAGAAGGGGTCAATAGGTGATGATGCTCACTAAATCTGAATGTTTTCATTAGGGATGGTTATCTGGCAATAAATAGTTAGACTTTTTGAAGGTAGAATCAGAGAACTACTGTCACAGAGCTGGAAGGTAAAATCTGTTCTCCAGACAATGGTGGTTAAGCTAAATGGTTGATGGAGCAAGGCAAGTTTACATTTAGGACTGGAAGCTGATAGAAATAGCATTGGCCTGAGGCAAGATATTATAGTATAGCTAGAAATGTCATTAGATCTATTCAGAAGGCAGGCTATCACAGAACAGCTAGTAAAGTTATAAAGGCAATTGCAGTCTCTTAATTTGTAGTTTACTTCAGAGCTAGTGGCTATATCTCATCAACAGTAGCAAGTGAGGGATAAACATTGTAAATAATAGTATAAATATGAGGGCTATTATTATAAAAAATAAGTATCAACTGCATCCTAGCCGCAAAACAATTATGGATTACCAAGGCAATCAATAACACTCTTGGGACAGACAAGAGTTAAGGTTACAATGACTAATAAAACTATCTATCTCTGGTTGTATCATCAGAATATATTTATTAGGCCATGACTGGTTCTGTCACTTAAGGTTTTCCATTACTAATATGAACCAGCTCACAAAGTGTTTGATAAAACACTAGATCTGTATAGACCCACAGTCCATTTGCCATTAAATAAAAAGGTAAAACCAATCAGTTGTCATTGCAGACCACTGTAACTGGCTTTGAGGAGCTAAAGTGAAATCTTAGCTTGAGTGATATCAGGCTATAGGCGTCATTGAGACATATTCTACTCAGAATGGGATACCCCAGTTGTCCCAATTATCAAAGAAAATGGTGTGTGGATTTGTGGTAATTATCACTGCAAATCAACAAAGCATTGGCATCTGATAATTATCCACAATCAGTTCTCAGACCTAATTTTACTAATGAGAAAAATGAAAATAATAATAGTAACTTGCAGATAAGCATCTAAGTTCTATGTTGAATGCATAGTGGAACCATCAAATGGGCTTCAGCAATGGTAATTAAACTTTAAGGTTTATAAACCATGGTGGTTAAAACTACCGATTACAACAACATCATCATCACAGAAATCAGAAAAGCTAAGCAGATGACAAAGTTACAAGTCAACATGATGGGTCAATAGTCAACTGTGGTGAATTCCAGTTCTATGATTTACAGATAATGACTCTGAATCTGCTGATGAAGACACCAAGTTTGATGAAACTACAAAGCAAAGAAGACAGCTATCAACACATCTGCATAACAGTTTTTCAGGGATAACATTAGCTGGAGTTGGGTGAATGTCATATTTCACCTTACCTTCAAATAATGGACAAATCCAGATTCCAGCCTATGTAGATTGGATTGAGCATTCCTTATCATGAGCTATGCATATACAGATAAATAAATCACAGCCAATAGCAAGAATGGGCCAATAGGTGATGATGCTCACTGAATTTTCCAATAAATATTCAGTTTTTTGACAGTAGGATCAGAGAACTACTGTCACTGAGCTGAAAGACAGAATCTTCATTCTCCATACAATAGCAGTTAAGGTAAATGGTTGACACAGTGAGAGAGGTGAGTCCACATTCAGGAGTGGAAGCTGTTAAAACCAAATCTTGGCATGAGGCAAGTGGTCATAGTACAGTTGGAAGTGTCATTGGACCTACTCATGAGGCAGGCAGTGATGGAACATTATGTAACGATATATAAATATGTCGTTACATTAATTTAAAATAAAAACTTAAAAGTTCGCAAATAAAAGTAAAAAACTAAACGCTAAAATTAAAACATTGTTAAACGTGTATACATTCGCACAGATGTTAAACTTTAAAAATATTTTTTTTTTTTTCATAAACAACAAAAAAAAAAGTATTTGAATGTATTTTTTTTAAATAAAAAAATACAAGATTGAAATATAAAAATATTTTAATAAAAAAATAACGTAAGTTAAAATAAAAACAGGTATTAATTAATTCCTGTAATCTATAAAAGGAAATGATTGTTTATTAATTATCTAAAAGCTGTTTAATTAAAAAGTCAGATGGAAAGTTAGATAAGAGAAGAAAGAGATTTTAGCTTGACAAATGGAAGCACTAAGGCTTGGCCCGGACCATAACGAAAAAACAGATTAGTGACGTTTTGTTCAGTGAATCCTTGTGGATAATATAAAAAGGAGAAATATTGAGTATTGGGCAGTTCCAGCTGTTTGTTTTGAGAGTGGTGATAGAGACGCAATATCACACACTCTCTCTCTATTTTAAAAAATGAACTGATTGTGATACCGAAAGGAACCAGCTAATGCTGCCTCCGGAACATCTGACCGGGTTTCAAACAAGGACTCCGTGAAAAAACAAGAACCTGGACTCTTCTTCCGTAAGCTGTTAACAATGAACTTAAAAATTTTTTTTAAATAATCAAGAACTTTCGTCAAGTTGAACAAATTAATAAACAAGCCGACTTATTTAAAATGGACTCTTATCTGACTTTTTGTAAGTTTAAATCAAATTAATAATGGTTAATTTTATATCTTTCCCGATTGTGAAAAGAATCATTTCCCTTTTAATATTTTTATGTGTAGTAATATTTTATTGGAGAAATTATTAAATGCATTACATTTAAGTTGTCTATAGACGCTTGCATGGATTCATTTGCGGTTAATTGGATTTTGGTTTTCATATTTGATCAAAATATATAGACATTCGATAAATAATGATACCTTACGGTGAGTATCTAAAATGTATTTATTCGGATGTCTTTTAAGTTATTGGTGACAATGCAAGTATCTTATGGTGAATACTATTGGGTTACTTATAAGTTTCCCTCTGCGATTGTCGGTATCAATAATTTTGTATTTTGATCGTTTATGTTTATTTTGAAATGTTTTTGACCGTGGAATCTGTGTAATCGATCTATACCCAACATTTTTAAATAAATCTGTGTGAACGTATAATAATGATAAAGTTAAGTCGGGCGCGAATGGCTATATAGTTTTGTAAAGTTGTATTAAGGGAGGGTAATCTTAGGTTATTCATTTCGTAGTTGAATTGGTTCAATGGATTGGATATATTTGTGTAATTAGTAAATGTAGTATGAGATCCGCTACGGGCAGGATTATAGATATACGCCACACACCCTCTGTTTGCCTATGGATGGGTTTGTAAGTCGGCAGAAGACCGCAGTCCATTCCTATGGAGTTTTTAGTTTATTGATCTACTTGCCCACAGATGTCACATTCCTGTTGGTGGAGAGTCAATGTCTTCTCTATTTCTACTTATTGTTCAGATGTACATTCCTGACAATATAGTATTTTGTGTTGTCGTATCATGCTACATTGAATACATGAATGTATCAGATGGATTGGCGCCAGTTGATTGCGAAATTTGTTGCCTAAGGTTAAATCAGGGAAGAATATTTTCCTTTCAAATGCAGACCTATGTAGTCCATTCATACTCGACCCTCTAAATAAAATATTAAACATTATAGCAAGCTATTTTAAATGTAAAATTAAAAATTAAGATAAAAATCTAAATGTTAAACTTATTCCTCGAATTTAGAATGATTTTATATGTGCGTAAATAAATCTTTTTATGTGTTAATTTCTGGCTGTGGCTTTTATTGTTTTATTCTTTTACATTTAAGATATAAAATTTATAGATTTTTATCTCGGCGTCTCCGCTGAGCTAGTGACAATGGGCTAACGATCTAAATATGTAAATAAAGTGGAATCCTAACAGCGCGTATCTGCCTACTTTATAAATTTTTCTAGGCTCAAATGCCTAGATGGCGCCCTTTGGTAGTGCGGTGCGATGCGATCTCCCACTTCGTTTGGATCGTTATAATTATTGGAACTGAAATTCATTTGATTATGTCTCAATCAATTTGAACATTGTAATGTTGAAATGTGTCATTGTTTTTTGGTATAGTAATTTTCCTAAATTAAATAAATTTTTAAAATATTTACTTCTTTCTTTTCTTCGCACATTGCCTTGTCTCACTTGAAAATTTTTCTACTGATATTGCAGTTTTTTTTTAAAATTATCAATCTGTAACATAGTTTTTCTTTTTTATAAAGTATTAGTGATCTTTTTAATATCATTCAAATCCTGAACTATATTCAGCTTGTTTTTACTATATTTTAAAATTGTTGGTGAGTGGTGTGCTATTCTACAGCTAAAGAGAAGCTTGAGCTTTAGATTTGATGTAATAATACACATTGAGCACTTTTGAAAGTTTATGCTGTCATATTCCTAGCTGGTATAAAACTGTGATGTCTTGGAATCTGAGTGAAATTGTTGAATGTTAATTAGTGTTATAAAGTCCACTTTTTGGAGAGTGGGCTGGATGAGTCTTTTTGGTTAATAGCTTGGGGGAGTTAGTTATAAAGTATGCTTCTCTAATGTTTCACTGTGAGTTGTATTTATCTATATACTGAATAGTTGCTGTGGTTGGTGTGAATACATGTCTGGTTAATTTTTGATGGTCAAAAAATACTCAACTGCACTCTAGTTTGGTGGTTGCTTTTTTTGTAGGGTGTATTGGTGTTGAGATAAACAAGTAGCTAGTGATGCATGAGATTCACTAAAATAAGTTGAATTATACCCTGGCATTGTATTTTGTAAACAGTACAGAGGTGAAAGCAGGTTCTAGTTGTTTTTGAGTTATTTAAAAGTGATTTTTTAGTTTTAGTTTGAATTCAACAAGTATTTTTGAAGTTAAGAACATCAAATAGTAAACCTATCTTTTTAATAGATTTTTTCTGGGTGGTTTTTCATTAAGAAATATGTTAATCTCATTAATCAATGATCATTTCTTGAATTGAACTTATTAAGTGCATTACAATTCTCTTGTGGTTGTACTTGGATATTTTAAAATTTGGTTATGTTTTTTTTATTTATTTTCGGTAATCACATGGTAATAATATTTGTATAGACAGAACATTCGAAGTATTTGTCCTGCTTGGTTCCTCTTGTGTTTGTATTATATATTATTTAAACTAGACTTTATGGAAGTCTTTGTTTGTTCTATTAATGTTTAATGTTTTAAACTTAAAATATTCTTTAAATTTTATTTTGGGTATATTTATTAATCAGGTTATTGATTTTTTTCCTCTATAGTTTTATCATTTTAGAGGGTTTTTTTTTACTTTTTTATTAATAACTCTTAATAAATTTATTTCATTTTATATATATTGTTATATTTTTTTGTATTAATTCTCATAAATTGTTTATTTGGTTCTTTTATTTTCATTTTTAATACTATTTTTTTTTAATCTGTTCTATTGGATAATTATTATTTATAAATTCAATTTTTATATTAATATCTTTTTTTAAATAATTCTTTGAACAAAAACAAATCTGATTTTTATCATTTTCAGTACCTTTTTTAATTCTTATCTTCTATAATAGAAAAAAAAAACAATTAGGTAATTATTAAATAAAATAAATCTAAAAAAATTTAAATCTAATTTTTATAATAATTTATTTGAATTATAATAATCTTTTAACGTATTAAATATATATTGAAATTATTTAGAAGTGGCATTTATATAATTGTATTTTTAAAAAATAAATGAGACTTTTGTATTAATGGGAAATCAGTTTTTACTATTTTATATTAATACTATCATACCAACATATTCTTATTATTCCTGTGTAATATATTATTATCTGCCTAATTTTTATCAATAGTACTCTCAGAGTAGTAATTACATAGTTGCTTGAGAGTATCTTGCAACTTTCAAATGCTAGAAGTAACAGAATTGAACTTTTATTCAGGGATCCTTAACTGTTACATTTATCATTGTACCACTATGCTAAAACATATGGGCATAATTTGTAAATAAAAATAAAAACTCTGAAGGATTCAGAAAATCGACAGCTTTCTGTATTTAAAAGTATGATATCTCTAGTATTAACTAAAATCATTGTTCATGTTTTAATATTGTGATTGAATCTTAAAAGCATCAAATATATTAGAAACTAGATATGTTCCATTATATAAAAATAATATTATATATATATATATATAAATTTTGAACTTTTGAATCATTCCTTAATGAACTTTAAAATCTGTTATTTATTTAAGTTTCATCCAAGTTAATATATAATAATAATTTTTGTAAAAGCACTTCTCAATTTTTATATTGAAAGATTATGATTTTGGATGTGTTAGTTTTGATTATATTGTTATGTAGGGTTTTATTTTTAGTTTTGTAAGGTTGTTTTATTATATTTTAAATTATCTGAAAAATGTATCCTCTTGTTTTTCTATCATATAAAAAATGATAACTACTATCTAATTAATGCTAAAAAAAATCCTTAACACTTATTTGTTATTGTCAAATAAATTAAAATTTTCTGTATCCATTTTAGATGCATGTAATTGTTTAAATACTTTATTGTAAGTGTATGTGAAACTATCAAATTGATCGTTTTTTATTTAAACAAACACACAACTTATTCTTTTTAATTTTTTAATTATATTTTTCAGTTATTAATTTCTCAGTATGTTTGAAAAAATTCCAATTTCTCAGATTCTACCATTATATTATTGCTAGAGATGTACATTTCATTGAATAAATTCCAGCATATGTTTTATTTTACATAATTGTATCATAAAAGAATATAAAATAATTTTAATAAATGAATTATAATAAATGTATATATATAATATCAGTTTAATTTTTTTTGTTCAGTTGTCAGTGCAATATACCCTTGAATTTTGTTATAGAATAAATTTATAACAAATAATGCTTAATAACGTTAACTTAAGTTTTTTTTTTTTCTTTGATTTGTTTTTGAAAATCATTGCATTTTTGAATATATAAAACCATTGCTTTATCAAATAATTGGTTTGGTTAAAGTTCAATATATATATATTATAACGGTCGGGAGAGGGTGATTATAACTTGCAGTCTTACCGTATATGCACTACAAGGGCGCCATCTAGGCATTTGAACCTAGAAAATTTATAAAATAGGCAGATATGTGCTGTTAAAATCCCACTTTATTTTATATTTAGACTGTTAGCCCAAGTCACTAGCTCAGTGGAGACACAGAGATAATAATATATAACTTAGTTTAATTTCATATTTTATATATAAAAAAATAAAAGCCACTGCCAGTAATTAACACACAAACAACATTTATTAATGCACATATATAATCATTTTAAATTTGAGGAATAACATTTATTATTTTTTTTAATATTAACTTTTAATGTAAATTATTATTTTAAAATTTTAAATCATCCACACAGATGAATTTTATATTTATTTTAAGATTGTCGAGTATGAATAAACTACATACATTGTATTTGAAAAGAAAATATTCTATCGCTTATTTAACCTTAGGCCAAAAGTTCGCAGTCAAACCGGCATCAATCCATCTGATACATTGATGTATTCAATGTAGCATGAAAATACGACCGCACTAAATACTATACTGTCAGGAATGTACATCTGAACAGTATGGTTAGAGAAGATATTGACTCTCAACCAAACAGGAATGCTACATCTGTTGGCAAGAAGAACAATAAAAATAAAAACTCCATAGGAAGGGACTGTGTTTCATCATACTATCCCTTCCATAGGCAACAAGGTGGTATGTGGCATATAAATCGATCCTGCCCATAGCGGATCTCATACTACATCTACTAATTACATCAATATATCCAATCCATTGACCTAATTTAACTACGAAACAAATAACGTAAGATTACCCTCCCCTAATTAATTAATATAACTTTATAAATCTATATAGCTATTCATGCCCGACTTAAATTTAACATTTATATAAATTTGCACAGATGGATTTTATAAAAGTTTGTTGTTTAATGCTGAGTATAGATTGACTACATAAATTACATGCTCAAAAACATTTCAACATAAACATACATGATCAAAATTTAAAGTCATTGATGTAATTGCAGAGGGAATTCACTAAAAACCCAATGGCATTCATCATAAGATGCCGCATTGACACCAATAACTAAAATGACATTCGAATAAATACATTTTAGATATTCAACGTAAGATATCATTATTTACCAAATGTCTATATATTTTAATCATATATGAAAATAAAAATGAATTAAACGTGAACGAATCTATGCAAGCATCTATGCCCAACTTAAATTTAATGCATTTAATAATTTCTACAATAAATATTAATAATAAAAAAATGGAAATGATTTTTAGCAAACTTAAATGAAAAAAAAATTAAACAATAATTGATTTGGAAAAGTCAGATTATAGTTTATTTTACAAAAATTAGATTTAGCTTGTTTATTAAACTTGTCAAATCTTGACGAAAGTTCTTAATTACTTTTAAATTTTAAAATTGCTCAGTTCAATAGCTTACAGTAGAAGAGTCACAGTTCTTGGTGCCAATTCCCATGATGTCCCCATTGGAAGACTGGTCTGTTGTTCATACCATAGTTCTCAATCCGGAGGCTGCCATAGCTGGTTCAATCCTGTTTTTCAATCATTTTATTTGAAATAAGTGAGAGAGAGAGTGATAAGCACATCTTATCACTCTTCTCACAAAATCAAGCTGGAACTGTCCTTAATTTCAATATTTTTCCTTTTATAATCATCCTTTGGATTCAATGAACAAAACGTCACTAATCCATCATTTTCATGAGGGTCTGAGCTGAGGCTTGGTGCTTCCATTGGTCAAGCTAATTCTTTTTATTCTCTTATCTATATCTTTCCTCTGACTTTTTAATTATATAAGAGCCCCAAAAACAATCATTTCCATTTACAAAAATATTTTATCTTTAGATCTACTTTTTTATAAAAAAGTACGTTCAAATACTTTTTTTTTCTTTATTTAAAAAAAAATATTTTTAAAGTTTTGCATCTGTGTGAATATATACGTTTAACAACTTTTTAATTTTAGCTTTTAATAAATTAATTTTTATTTGCGAACTTAAAGTTTTTATTTTAAATTAATGTAACAGCATATTTATATACCATTACAATATATTGATAGTAAACTTAGATATTATTATTTTTTTAAGCTGATGAAATTGCTGCCATAAGTTGTCCTCCTCCAAATGTTATACCTAATGGAGCAGCATCTCTGGTTAATGGAGATAAAGTCATTGGTAGTGTAGTTGAATATTCTTGTCAATATGGTTATTATTTAGAAGGCGAAAGTGCAGCAGAATGTCTACAAAGTAAACAGTGGTCTTATCCTGCACCAACTTGTCTTAGTAAGAAATTTTTTAATATATATATATATTTTCATAAAAAAATAAATATTAATATATCTAAAGTTTTGTGTTTAAAATACATTTCACAGAATTTTTTTATGAACTTTATGGCATTACTAAATAAACAAATTTATTATTATTAAATCAGTAATTAATAGGAAAAATATAGCACAAGTAGTTAGGCATTTATATATATAAACATTTTATTTTTATTCATTTTAGAAACATCCTGTGCTGCTCCTCTAAAATTATTAAATGGCCAATTTAGATTGCGGAAAGGAAGTCTCAATGCTGAAGCAGAATATACTTGTAATCCTGGTTATTTTCTCAGTGGAAATAATATTATAAAGTGCTTACCTTCTGGAAAATGGTCAATTGAGCATCAGGTTTGTGAAGGTAGATATATATATATAATTTTTGTCTTTAAAATTATTTGTTTTTAGCATGAGCAAAAAACAAACAAACTAATAATAGCCAAGTATTATAGTAATTGGATTTTTTATTGCAGTGAATGACATATTTAAAAGTAACTATATCTGGCAAAAAGTCCAGTTTTAAAAAATTCCATCTGTAAAAGTGTCATGTTATGGACAAGTTGGTTTAAAATTGTTGAAATTTATTATGTTAATAATATTGTAAAATTAAAGGGATTCATAAATAATATTAGAAGTGTATAAATAATATTGGAATTATTTAATATAAGATGTCATGTAAAAAATAACCATATATGGTTTCAAAGTTAAGTAAAATTTACTTCCAAAATGCCTTGCCTTATAAGGTGAAATTGGGGATAAATCAAAACCCATGGGAATTAGTGAAGGGTTCAGTTAGCAGACCATATGAGAGATATTTACGGAATAAGAAATTTTTTGTTTGAATTCCAGAAGTTGGGTATATAAGTGGGATATAGAGGGAGAATCAGGGTAATAAAAATTAGAGACTACAGTGGCCCTAATGGGCAGACCTATGATACCTAACTTAAAGGAGTGCTTTATCGACATATGTAACAGTTATGTATGTAATTGAATTTTGCTGGAAATTAAACTAATATTTTAACTTACTCAAATCTGTCTAAAACTCTCATTTATTTGATTCATATACATCAAAAAGATTTTTATCTTAATTTTTTTTTTTTGTAAATTTGTACCAAAGTATGATCTTTTTTTGAATAATTTATGTTATATTAGTGAAATTTGTAAAATCAAAGCATAATTTAGTAGTCATATGCAACTTTTAACTAAGAATTGTTTTGATAGATAAATGTTTGAATTGATTTTTACAAACAAAAGAATTTGAATATAAATAAGTACAAATCATCAAAAGTTTATTGAATTTTAACTAGAGTTGTCATTATGCTTTGGATTTGTAGATTATGAAAAAGCATTTGATTCTATAAATATTTCTTCAATGATTAAAGCATTGGATCATCAAGGCATAGATTGAGGATATTGTCATATTTTAAAGAATATTTATAAAATGCAATAGTAACAATTAGATTACATAATGATACTAGGAAAGCCAACATTAAGAAGGATGTAAGACAGGGTGACTCCATATCTCCAAAACTTTTTACAGCAGTGCTGCAAGAACTATTTTGTGGATTAAAATGGAAAGCTAAAGGAGTGAAAGTAAATGGAGACTATTTAAATCATTTAGATTTTGCAGATGATGTAGTTTTTTTTAAATAATGCTTTAGAGCTGCAGGAAATGTTGCAAGAATTATCAGATGAAAGTAGGAAAGTAAGACTAAAGATAAATGTTAAAAAGACTAAAGTAATGTTCAGTGGATTTTCTCAAAATATGAAAATAAAGATTGATTATGATAAATTAAAAGAAGTTAACAACTACAAATACTTTGTCAGATTATTAGTATAGTTGGAAACATAATGGATGAAATTAATCTTAGAATTAAACTTGGTTGGAGTGCTTTTGGTAGAAATAACTTGATGGGTTTGAAAAGAAAGGTTTTTAATAAATGTGTTTTACTAGTTCTTACTTATGGTTCTGTGACTTAGACACTTAATAGAAGAGCAATACAGAGACTTCAGACCACTCAAAGAAGTATGAAGAGATGCATGTTCAGAATAACAAGAAGAGATCAAAAATGCAATATATGGGTAACAGAACAAACAGGTGTTACTGACTTCATTGAAAAAATTAAAAGCCTGAAGTAGAGTTGGGCTGGACATATTTCTAGAAGAGATGATAATAGATGGATAATTGAAATTTTAAATTGGATTCCAAGAGATTATAAAAGACCCAGAAAGAGAGCACATGTGAGATGGATGGATGAAATTAGAAAGTGTGCAGGGGTAATTTGGAGAAGAGAAGCTAAAGATCAGAGAACTTGGAGAGACCTTCATCCTGCAGGGATTGATAATGATTGATGACGATGATGATGATTTCAACACTCAATTTAAAAACCAAAATATAAGCAATAAATGAATCAGTATATATTAGAAGATTAGAACATTTATATTTTTTTGATTATTTTATTATGTAGAGATTGGTTTTAATTAAAGTGTTTGGGCTAAATAAATTATGGCTATAAAGCAGTAAGTGGAATAACAACATGAAATAATATGTATATAACATCATAACAAAATGAAAAGCTTTTATTGATTTAGTTAAGAAGAGATGAGAGGAATTTATGACAGGTTGGTAAATATTTTTTTAAAAAGTGGATTTTAGAATAGGAAAAAAAATCTTTGTAATCAAAAATCCATGAATTAAAATAATTATAGTGAAATGAATTTAATTGTTTGTAGACTTGTAAAAAGCAAGCATATTGATGATGAAATTTATGTGCAGGAAATTTCATTATCCAATTTTTTTTTCATTTACATTTTAGACCATACAATTTGTTTTGTGCATACCAATATAATTGAAATTATATTGTCAAATTAATATTTGTTATTATATATATTTCATTATAATTAGAGGTGATCCCTTCAGCTATCCATTCTATCTTATATAACCTATACACATAATCATATACATGTGAAGAGATAAATGATCTCCAATATACATATTTCATGCTGAACCAGCAGTCATTATAAAAATTATATTTCATTACATGTTTATTAAAATGAATGGTTTACTACCAATTTATACAAGTCTTAATTCAAAATTATATTTGTTATATTTTTTTTTTATAAAATCATTATTTCTAATAATCATTATTTTATTTTAGCTTACAGTTGTTCTGAACCACCAAGTCTTGAAAATGGAATATTTGAGACTAATTCAAGTTCACAAGGAAATAAGTATTCAGTAGGAACCATCATTACATATAGATGTAGTTCTGGTTACAAATTTATAGGTGAAACAATATCTAAATGCTTAAAAACAGGCAAATGGTCCTTTGATGTTCGGAAATGTCAAGGTTTGTAGCATAACAATAAATGTTTATTTATTTCCCTGTTAGAAATAATTTGTATTTTCTCAGTTTTCTCTCTTGTAAGATAAATACACAATAGAATGGTGATTATCTGAATAACAGTCAATCACTTGATCAAATGTTCAAACTCTGATATCTATCTTTTGCCAAAAAAATCTTATAGTGAGTTGTGCTTAAATATTATTTGTGATGTTTAATAAATTTGTTTCTAATTATTTATTTAAAGATGTTATATAATGAGCTTGCAAATAGCTCTTAACAAGCTTTTCAGAATATCCCCAATCTCAGATTGGTTTCTGCTATTGGCTTTTTGCAAGCTCATTATATAACATTTGTAATACAAGCTTGTTAAATTAAGTCATGTGATATATAACTTGATTTCTTTGTAATTTTATTTAAAGATATATACTTTAAGATTTTGATTTAATAATAAATACATTACCACCAGAAATATGATTGTTTTAATAAAAAAAGTTGTCAAAATATTTTGGAAAATTTTAATGATATTTAAGACCATATTTTAATTATTAATAAATTTAAATATAAAATACTAATTCTTTATAGCAGTGGTGTATTAAGTTTATTTTCCTTGATTGATCGTTTAATAGTTTTACTTTTATAAAATAAGAGATTATATCTAAAGTAGAATGATGTGTAAGTTTAAAAAAATATTTATATTTTTTTCATTTTTAAAATTTCTATAATTTAATAAGTCACTCAATAAAATTTTTTATTAACTTATATGATGTATTTATATTTTTAACTATATAAATTTAACATTGTTAAGTTCGTTTAAAGCTATTTCACTTATTACTCCAATTTTTTGGGATGCATTTCAAGCTGTTAGGTGAGAATATATACAATTTAGTCAAAATATTTTGAGTTATTTAAAAACTATTTTCTAAATCAAATATTTTTATTGTAAGGGTGACTTACAATCAACAGCCCACCTGCACTAATCTACACCATACTAAGCCTAACCAAGTAACAAAATAAGTTATTTTTTGTCAAACACACACATATATATTTAATTCTAATATTTTCACGGATAAATGATTTTCATATTATTATTTTTGGGACATAGATATACGCAAAACATCGCGATAAGCAAATTATTTTTTTTTTTAAAACAGAAAGATAAAGTTTTAGATTTCTACATTATTAAAAATAAATACATATATGCATAATATGACTAACCACAAGTGTCTTTAACTAACCAACATTATACATGAACAAAGATAAAAACATAAAAAGTGATGACTTAATGTCATGCATGTTGCTAAGCAACCAAGCTTGAAACGAAAAGATAATTCCAGTAAATATTTATCTTGATAATATTATGTTGACGTACATCACGAAAAAATAAACAAATACCACAAGCATGGGAAATAAAAGCTATCACGTGATCCTACCACAACTAAAACAAAACAAAAGACATAGATACCATTTTTGTCATATAATTAAAAAGATTGCATGAGAAAGGCAACATTTCAATAGCTATATTTTTAGAACTAAGCAAGATGGATATATACATTCGATTCTAGAATGAATTTCAATCACACAAGATTAAAATGGAATATGTTTCATCCACTAATATAAATTTAAATGTAAATACACCTAAGCTATAAAAGCAAACTGAGTGATTTCAACTAATTGTAAAGGACTCCAAGTTTGAATGAAATCATCAGAAGAAAAGAAACAACAACTAGAAATCATCAAAAACAGTTTATTACACCACTTTCCTATGCAAAGAAATAACCCTATAAAAATACATATACTAATGATGGTATTGCAATGTGGTTTGGCTAAAAAAAACTATACTGTAGGAGGCCAGACACCAGCTCTTCATGCCTGTAGAAGCATTATGACCTGCAAGATGTCTATCTTATTAAACACTGGTCAAGAATAATGATCTTCAGTAGATCTTATGTATCTTTCTTCCAAGGAAACACCCAGATAGTGCTGATGATCTACAATCCTGGAATGAGTACATGTCAACTAAAACTATGGACAGTACAGCACCTGAAGAGATCTATCACCTGGAGTAAGAGACTTCGAACATAATGGACAGTGCTTGCCAGACTCAGGAATTTATTTTATCAAGCCAATTGATTTATATATTTTTTAATTTGTTATTTATCATCTTATTTTAATTTTTTTTATTTTCATTTTTATGTTTGGAAGTTTGTGCTTCAGACAATGGAAGAGTTTATTTTAAGTGTTAAGGAGGAAAGAGTTGGATTGAGTAAATGTTTTATGGTATTAAATAAAATTTAGGTTACATACCCCTTTCAGTAGCTTGACATCACCTGCCTGAATGTGGAAAAGATAAGATTTTGATGATGCTCCACATTAAGAGCATACCATAGTGACACAACAGAGTTTTTGTTATTTGTTAAATGTTTTACTAAAATATGTTATATATTTGTGTTTCTGTGTATCTAACGAATTCTTGAGTGGATGATCTTTCCTATCAACATTAATGGATTATACATAGGTATAGGGGAGTCCTCTTTTCCAAGAAAGATGATCATAATCATTGTTAATCAGTCAACAAGTGTTACTCTATGATGCAACTGTAAATAAATTAATTAGTAAGTCAGATTCACGATCTTCTGAAATAAATTTTTTTAATATTATTTTAAACTTTGTAAATAAAGATCACCAGGGTATGGATATTAGCTCTTAAGGTATTAGAAAACTATCCTTGACTCCTGAAGTTATATATATGTTGATATTGTTAAATTAGATTTGTTATTTAATAAATGTTGGTATTTTAATCATCCTAGTCTCTGCCTTGTCATAATCATTATGCATTCACTCCACTATATATATATATATATTGAAGCAGTCAATCTTAACTTAAGATTAAGCTTCATAGTTCTATCTATTAACCTGTGTTTAAACTCTATATCCCATCCTGCTTCTTTAGTTGCATATATATATATATATGGTACTGTGGTATTAGAGCTGTGACATGAAGAATTATAATCGTTTAATCATTAAATTAGGTTATTAAATCAAAAACATATTTTAAAATCTATATTAAAAAAAAAAAACAATTTAACAAAAAAAAAATATGAAAGCATTAATGCGAAAAATAGTTAAAATGCATGTTTAAATGAAATTGAGTGTGTGTTTGCACATGCATATTCTGCATAATCTATTTTAATACATTGTACAGGCTTTAGTTGGTTCAGATTACCATCTCCACACATATATACAATTAGTACTCAGCTTTATATTAAGATAACCAATCTTTATACTTTAAAGAGTGATGGTTTAGCATAAAATACATATATTGGTGATTATTTATTTTTTTCAACGTGTGTGTGATCAGGTGAGACAGCAATATAAGATAGCACTGAGAGTTGTAGGTTGTATGAAAGTCTGAGTTCGAATCCCGCATATATTACACATATAAATGCATGTGTAAGCCTGTACAATATATTAAAATAGATTATGCAGAATATGCATGTGAAAATACACACTCAATTTGATTTAAACACACATTTTAACTATTCTTCACATTAATGCTTTTCATAATTTTTTTTTGTTAAATTGTTTTTTTATAAATGTAGATTTTAAAATATGTTTTTGATTTAATAGCCTAATTAATTTAATGATTAAATGATTATAATTCTTTGTGTCACAGCTCTAATACCACAGTACCATATCATAAATATATTATGTATATATTTGAGATGCATGCCTAAAAATTATAAATTTAAACTTTTTAATATTCTTTTTTTTATTAATTTTTTTCTTTACATTAAAAATACATAGGAGCAGCTCAAAAATATATATAGGAGCAAACATACTAACAAAATATTGATTTTCTTTAAAAATATTTTATTATACATCATTTTAACTTTTTCTTTTTAAATTGTTTTTTTCTTTTAAACTGTATATTTTTATAAAATCCAAGATGGAAGATGCAGCTGTTAATTGTCCAAAAATAATTAAGGGTTGGAAGTATAATATTGTTTTAATCTTGGGAAGGAATTTTTAATTAAAGTTTTATTTAAAATAAAAAGGGGATTAAGATTAATAGATTTTACTTTTGTTATAAACATTTTTGTCAAATCTATTTCCAATCTAGAAATAGATTTAAATATATTTTTGAAATGTTATTTAGCATTTGCATCTTCAAAAACAATGGACAAAGAAAACTTAAAATTTCTGTTAGATTAAAGATTATGTTTGAGCTAGAGATAATGGAAAGCATTCTTTAAATACCTGGGCAGAAATATAAAATGGGCTAATTCTGAATACCAACAGAAGAGCTACTATTGAGAGAACTGATTGCTACTAGACTCCATGCTGCTTTGAAATCTAAAAATGATGATCTAGTAGAAAGCCTTTCCCGACCTTTGTGAGTCATCTGCTGCCATAATATCCTGCTGTCCTGAAATGAAGGAAAGCCTAAGAAACTATGGAATGCTGAATGGAAGCTGGCTGTCATCAAGAAGAACTCACATGGATTCATTAAATGCCGTACTTTGAAATTGGACTCTTGAAATGGTGCAAACGTAAACTATTTTCAAATCACCACCTTTGAAACTAAATTTAGCTAGCCTAACTAATCTCAAACCCTACTATCAAAATTTCTCCTAATGCATGATTTAATTTTGTACCTTTTCTGATATGTAAATATCTCTCAAATGATTTGTATAAATTTAATTCTCTCTCATATGCTCTAACTTTCTTTAACTTTGGTGTGGTCAGTTATCTATATGTATTTATTATTTGATTTTATATCTGTTTTGCTTATTATTAATATGCCAATTTCAAGCAACCTGGTGAGCTTAATTTTTAAAAATCTTTTCTTTTTTTAACTAAATCTCCATAAAGTAAGGTTATTAACATCCCCATAAAATATAATGTATGATAAATTAATATGTTCACCAGATTGTTTTTACGAACCAACATTTTAGGTTCGCTTTTAGTATAAATTTTTTTTATTTGTTTAACTCTGGATTCTACCTGGGGTGAATCCAGAACTTAGACTAATTAATGCTCTGAAATCTTATTTATTTTATAAATGTTATTTATTCAATTCTGAAAGGGTGACTTATTAATTGGTTTTTATATATAACTGCTAGTTTTTATTCTATTTTTCCATACTTTTAAATTATTATATATTTAAATATTCTAGTTATGCTCAAAATCCATGAAGATGGGATTGAATTATTTTAAATATCAGAAAAGAAGGGGGGGGGTCAAATCTAAACATATATTTTAGTAAATGAACTATAAATATATCTATATATATTACAGTGGCATAGTGTATTATTTGTCTAAATTATGGCATTCAAACAAGGGTCATGTATTATAAAGCTGTAAATCTTATTCCATGTCATTAGTAACATTTATCCATACTGTATTACTGATATTCGGCTCCACTTTGTGAATATATATATATATATATTACGTGCTTCTAATCTGGGGGTTGCAACAAGATTGAACCCATACATTTCTTATCATATCCATTTATTTTGTATAAAAGGCCTCTGGTGGTGATTCCAGTATGCCTGGCACACACTATAGTTATCCACTTTTTTTGTATAAAAGGCCTCTGCATGTCAGTGATGTTCACAGCATGCCTATCCACTTTTCGTTTTCATCCAGAAGCACAATCCGTCTCTTTGATTTCTCTGCCATTGTCAGTACTACCATTTCTCCATTTTTTATCTCTTTTGCTTCATGACCCACTTTTAATGTTCTAATATTAAAATTGCACTCTGGTTAAATATATATATATATATATAAATTATTAATCAATGTCTGTATTCCAATTATAATAAAATATATATAATTATTCAAAACAATACAATAATTAATACAGTAACAATATTTTAAACAAATATATACCAATTTAATAGAAGTACTTTCAACTATCTATGTAGTCGTTGTCAACTAGACTCAAATTGTATTAGAAAAAACCGTTACAAATGTAAACAAAAGTAATACGTCATACATCAATTTTCCCACAATTCATTAATTTTTATATTGGCTGCCTGTCTATTTATCAACTGTTGCTTTTCACTTTTTATTAACATAGCTTCTTTAATTTTGCGTTTATTATTATTTCTTTCAATACACAGAATTTTAACTTTATTAAAATCAAAATCAAAACCATAATTACATGTTACATTATGATCAAAAAATACTGATAGTGATACATCATCATTTCTAACATTATTAAATTGGTATATATTTGTTTAAAATATTGTTACTGTATTAATTATTGTATTGTTTTGAATAATTATATATATATATAAAATGCCAAGTATCACTAGTTTTATTAATAATGTTATTTCAGTCTTATTATACAATCCCACCGTCGTAATTTATTTTTGTATTTAAGAATATCTATCTGCCTTGGGGAAAATAAAGTGTTCTGGTCTTTAAATGTTAATTAAAAGAATTTTCAATAAGTATTGTCCTATAATCTAATATAAGTTTTCAAATGTATTTTATTTATTTTCATGACTGTAACAGCATAAAAATAGTTTTTCTTATATATATAATGAATCTTGGAATGTTTCCCAAAATAATATGTTGGTCACTGTGTGTCAGAACCGTAAATCAAAGCATTAATAGCAATCTTACATAATCTTTTAATAATTGATTGGCATCTTAATACCATACCCACCAAAAATGTGTGTTAATGTATATATACTATTTAATAATAAAGCATATGAGAACCCATTGCATGAACTTCAATCTGTAATTATCTACCATTTGTTAGACTGTTCATTCATGCACATATTAATGTATATAATTAAGTCATAATGTATATAATTAAGTCATAATGTATATAATTAATTCATTATATTAAACTATTTTATATTGTCTAACTTGTTTGAGTAGTTCGAATTCTTGTTTCTCCATGTCCACACATACAACTAAGTATATGAATATTTTAATTTAGATACTATTGAGTCTCATTGTTTTCTCTGCTCTGCTAGGGGGCCAGATTTAAAATAAATTCTCATGTGCCATCATTATATGTTATTCATTAGATGTTTGATCTGGGGCTTATGGAGTGGGTTTGAATCCAGGTTGGTTTATGACCTAAATCTCGGCTAAACTGGGTTTGAAGTACATTTTCTGTGTTCCAGTTCATGTTATATGGATCAATATGTTTTGACCGGTACAATATATATATTAAACATTGATATCTACACATCTTTTTTATATGTATACTAATGTTGAAATATTCTGGGAGAGGGCAATAATTGATCCTTGCTTATATAAAGGTGCAGTGATTGTTAACCTGAATAAACTCATCCCTGAAGCAAGCTGAGTGTGAATTTTTACTGAGTTCAAATACTGAGGCTTAATGGACCCAAAAAGAGGGGTGAGATATGGATGAACTAGTCCAAATTACATCTTAGATTTAATGAGTAAATATTTAACTAGTCCATTGAAAATAGATATGATTATAGGCTAAGCATTTCATCATGCCATTGCCAGCATTCTACCTGAAGATCCCAAGTTCGACCATAGTTAGATGCACTCCCTCTTTATTTTGATGACTGGCCCATTACAATATAGTATAATAATTATGTGCAATTGCACTTTGGATAACGTAAATAAGCTTGCATCTTTGTAATTAATGCCTTACTATTATTTAATATTTTTGAAAAGTAATTTGCAAACAGTAACACAAATGCCCATATGATCAAGGATAAAATTCAAAATAGTCTAATCTGCAAAGAAAGAAATAAAATGCCTAACTCAAAATAAATAGTGAATGCTTTCTTACAGCAATCTACATTCTTTTCTAATTAACAAAATTATAAAAAAAAATATATTACTCTCCTGTATTTGAAGCATGAAATTTAATAAATATTTAAAAGATTGTAAACTTTAGATGCAATAAAACTAGAATTGCAAATATTTTTTTTGTATTTTTGTCACATTTTCAAAACATTACTTTACTTCACTTATTATTTAAAATAATAATTATATATATAAAATCTTATAATTAGCATGATATTTTATGATAGATTAATTAAAGAATATATTCTTTTTTTCTCTTCAAAATATCTAATAATTCTTCTATTTGATGGATTTTAGCTAATTGTATTTATATATTTTTTGTAGATATTTTTTCTTATGATTCATTCCATTCATTTCCCTTATCTTTTTTGTGTGTTGAACTTTCAGAATAATTAATTATTGGTTAATGCTGTAATTTATATTGATTTATATTAAAAGTATTTTGTGCATAAAATTATTTTTGTATATTGTTGCTTCAATATTTTATGTGTATGTTAAATGTTTTGCAAATAAATGGATAAGTAGTCAATAAATGTATTGCACATTTTATTTTTATTAAAGAAATCTGTGCTTTAACCTTTCAAACTCTGCATTTTCTGACATTTTTCTTTATCTCACATATCAACATAAAATATATGATAAAATGATTATTACTTATCTGAAAATAATAAATTTGACTTCATTTCATAGGTATTTTTGTTTACTACTGAAATAAATTTTAAATGTTCACATCTTGTTTTTGTAAATATTTAAAAAATGAGATTGTAAACAAAACAAAGTGTTTAGATGTCATCATTTCTAGAAAGATTATTTTCAGTTTATAAAATCAATGAAATATTATTTAATTCTTATTATTTTTAAACATCTGAATGAATAATTATTTCTCTTATAACTAATGAATTATGCTTTAAAAGTTTAAAATTTTTGAATATTTATTGCAGAATTGCAATAGTTTCATACTCATAAATATAAATAGACTGCTATGTAGAAACTAAGCTTGTAAATTGCTTCAGGCTATTGTTAGATTCGCTGCTAATATAACATTATATTTTTGAAAATAAAGTATTTCAAGTCAAAATGAGTTATTAATAATTTATATTTCTTGATATTTAATAAATATAATGTATATTATTTTTAAAAAATATCTAAAACCATAATAAATTTGCAAATAAACAAGTTTTTGGTCATTGGAACTATTTACTTTAAACAATGTCATAAAACACTGAACATTTTACAGCCTTGGCAATGGCTGAACATGTCAGGGTGGGGCTTATGTTTATTGTAAAAGTGAAAATTTTGAATTTTCCACCTTCTACCACAAATTTTTCAGCAAAAATTTATTATAACAAAATATACCATTTTACACGCTTTTTAATGTATAATACTTATGAAAATATTTACCAGGGGGAAAATAGTCAAAAGTCGAAATTCTGTTGACCTCCTAAATTGAAAGGTTAGAAAATAAATATTTTTTTTCAAATGTATTTTGTATTATCACATATTTTTTACACTTAGAATGTTTTAACATAACTAATAAATGACTAATATCAATCAAACTATAAATTGACAATTTAAAAACCATTGCAATAAACTTTTATATTATTACTATTAACTCCCATTTTCAAATCACTATTATGAATTGCTGTTCTTTAATAAAACATTTAACAAATCTATGATAATAATCTAAACTAATATAATCATTTCAAAATTATTTTGTTTAAAGCAATGCATTACTTTCAGATTTATTTAACTAATTCATTGGTGCTACTTTATTATTTACAAAGGACTGATAATTATTAGATCAAATCATATTTCCTAATTTTTTTAAATAAAATAATTATATTGAAAAAAAAGTCTTAACTCTATCTTTTATAACAACTAAATCTAAAAAATTATATTCATTAAACAAAGTACCGTCTTCAGTAATAAATTTAATATTAGAATCAATGCCATTTAGTCCAAACAAAAAAAAAGTTTCACTTTATCTTTTACCAATAAAACAAAAAATCACATGCATATCTGAATTATAATTTTAAAAAAATAATTATGATGATCACATTATTTTGTAAAACTTAATATAGACAGAGCACATTAATGGAAACATAACTAATTATGCATACTTTCTTATTTCGTCCATCCAGAAAGAGACCACATAGTAAGTTGGATAGATGAAATAAGAAAGTGTGCAGGGGTGTATGGAGAATAGAAGCTAAAGATTGGAGAAGATGGTTTGAACTTGGAGAGACCTTCATCCTACAGTGAATTGATAATAGTTGATGATTATGATGATGAACTAATTACGCAACCGGATTTAATTTTATGAATCTTATCATTACATCTAAAATATATTGCATACTTTAATAATAAAAACAAATCATGAATAACATTCATTTTAGTAATAGAAAAAATATTTTTTTAAATTTAAAATGGAAATAAGACATCAATATTTTTTAATCTCTTAATAGATTGGTACATAATTTCAATATCAAAATTACCATATACACAACTCTTATTGACACTGAAATCATTTATTCTACTGAAAGCCTCATGAACACATTGTTTTAAAAATTGAATAACAAATCTAGAAGTTCTGGAACCATGTTCTCTCTACATGAAATCAAACATATACCTCAAAGGAAAATTATCTCTAATTAAAACAATAGGTGCAATACAATCCCTAGGCTACCAATGCAAATAAATTGCTCTTAAAATTTTTAACTTTTTTACTATAATATCAATTGATCTCCATTTTACTTTATATTTCTGTTTAAATGTAATAATTTTTAGTAATTATATTTTTTAAGAAAACTTTTTCTCTAAAGTCAATAATGATCAATATTACAAAATGGCTTCCTTTATTCTTTGTTAAAAGAATTACATCATTGACTTCAATGTACTTTTTAAAACAACTATTTAACCTGAAGCAAAAAGAATTGATAATAATTAAGCCTTTAATTAAAATAAATTATAAAGGCATTTTGTTTTCATCAGAAATTTTAGAATCCAATTGATACAACAATGTTAGTTGCAAAGCATTTTTATTATTAAAAGATACAAATAAATTACCTTTACTTAAAATTTCAAATTCTCAGAATTCATCTTTAACTTAAATAAATTTAGGCACTGAATTAGTCATTATATTGCAATTATCTTCAAAAAATTATTGTTAGGGTAAGATAATTAGTTACTTGGAGGAAATGTCTTATTTTAAATTCAATATTAAATATTTATAAAAAATTAGTACATATTAACCAGAATAGTTTATGCATTTTTTTTTAAAATTATGTAGGTGTTTTTATTCAGAGAGATTCATTTTGAAAATGATGGACTGATATTTCCAGCAAACTCATCAAACTTTAACTAATATGAATGACTGAAAAATTTGATTTTCTTTTATTGTTATTTTTTTGTTATTTTCATTTCCACACTTGGAAGCAAAGGTGTTCACATTTTTTTTGGAAAAGTTTATTATGAGAGTAAGGAGGGGAAAGTTATTAAATTTAGCTAGATATTTTTTTTGTTATTAAATAAAATCTAGAGAAACTTGCCTTCCCAATCAAATTGACATTGACAGCATAATGTGAAATAAAAGATAAGATTTCAATATTATCTCACATTAAGCACCCACACTATAAAATAGGACAGAATTGATGTTTGTTAGTCATTAACTAATTTGTTATGTGTTTCTTTTGTGTAGCTGATTAACAACCTTGCATTGATGCTTCTTTTCTGTTGATGTTAGACATCTGTAGATAGAGGGAGGCTCCCAAGAAAATTTACCACCATCAATATGAACTGGATAACAAGGATTTATATGATGTGACTGTAAATAGAATTGATTAGCCAGTTAGATTCACAATTATGTAAATATTATATATATATATATATAAACATTACAAGCATAAAGCTAAACTAGTCAATATAAAATCAAAACTACCCCAAATCTAAAATTAAACAAGACCAGCATAAAAATAATATTAAAACACAACCCAAGGTTTCACTGCTACAAGCAGACTTCTCAAGTGTAAAGAACTACAAAAACTACACAATATATATAATATTAAAAACTACCCACAAATCCATTCACTTCCCATCCACCCTTAATATTAAAAGAACTCTTAAATAAGTTAATTGCTTCAGAATAATAAATTTTCAATAATAAAGACTCTTTAATTCTTCTTTTGATTTCATTTCTCTCAAAGAAGACAACCTTAGCTTCATCAAAATCGATAGTGTGGCCTGTATCTTTTTCATGGACATACAAAGCAGAACTAAGATATCTATTTTTAACTCTACTTTTATGAACCTTTAATCTTTCATTTAAACTCAAACTACTCTGACCTATGTAAACCTTCTTACAAACTAAACAAGGAATAAAATATAGTACACCAGGAATAGTCTTTCTATCAAAAACTTCTTTTGTATTATTTAATAAATTATTCAATGTAACACCCCTTTTCCAAGCAATTTTCTTTTTCCAAACAAGCTAAGGTTGTCTTCTTTGAGAGAAATGAAATCAAAAGAAGAATTAAAGAGTCTTTATTATTGAAAATTTATTATTCTGAAGCAATTAACTTATTTAAGAGTTCTTTTAATATTAAGGGTGGATGGGAAGTGAATGGATTTGTGGTTAGTTTTTAATATTATATATATTGTGTAGTTTTTGTAGTTCTTTACACTTGAGAAGTCTGCTTGTAGCAGTGAAACCTTAGGTAGTGTTTTAATATTATTTTTATGCTGGTCTTGTTTAATTTTGGATTTGGGGTAGTTTTGATTATATATTGACTAGTTTAGCTTTATGCTTGTAATGTTTATATATATATATATATATATATATATATATATATATATATATATATAGATATATATATATATATATATATATATATATATCTTTGTAAATAACTGATGCCAAGTGCATAAATTTTTACCATGGGCTGAGGGATAAGGATTTTTATTATTAGCATTAGATAACAATATGGTAGAAGCTCACCTTGATATAGCAGATTATATAATTCAGTATTATTAAACATTTGCCCTTCTATGGGGATTTAAAATATTTAAAAAAATTTAATGTTGATAGTACACAGGATAATATTATATTAAATATTAATAAGATTATTGAAGAAACGCCAGAAGATATTATATTGACTGATAATGTTGATGAAATTAGCACTATAGTGCAAGATATAAATTTGCAAAATAATCTGTGTAATAAATAGCAATTCATGAATTGTTATTATCAAAATGTTCGTGGTTTTAGAACTAAGACAATTGATTTTAAATTTGAATTGTTATTAAATGAATATGATATTATCTTTTTAACAGAGACTTGGTTAAAAGAAGACATTGATAATATTAGTATATTTGATGATAAGTATTGTGTGTATAGATGTGATAGAAATTATAATAATGAAACAAGAGGTGGTGGTACTTTGATTTCTATTAAAAAAGACATAAAGCATAGATAGGTAATTATTAATGATAATAATATTGAATCTTGTTGGATTGAAGTTAGTTTAAAAAATAAAAATAAAATATTGTTAGGCACTATATATCTTCGACCTACTTTGTCAATGAATGATTTAGATGCATATTTAGTTAAGGTTGAGGATATATTGGTGAAATATAAATATGATATTATTATAGTTGGAGATTTTAATGAAGCTGATTACTCAAGATATAGTAATAAGAATGTTGATAATAGTAAACTTTATAGATTAAAATTTTTTGTTGAGTTGGTTAGTTTAATTCGACTTAATAGTATTATTAATTTTAGGGGTGGTATGTTGGATTTATTGTTTAGCACTAAGAATGATTTGAAGTGCAAAGAGGCTGATCAAGCTCTTTTGCCCCCTGATTCTTATCATCCACCTTTGGAATTTGTAATAGATGGTTCTCATGAACATATAAAGCCTATGGTAAATAGTGAGAGAGATTACAAACATGGTGACTATTATGGCCTTTATAAAGCTTTTGAGGACTGATTGGAATGTAATTTTGATGGAAAATGATCCAAATATAGCGGCAAATAATTTTGTTGGTATACTTCAAAATTGTCTAGATCGATATATTCCTGTTAGGCATTATTTAAATACTAATAACAAATATCCTAAATGGCTTTTTAGGGAATTGTGTAAGGGCTTAAATAGAAAGCATAAATATCATAGGTTATATAAACTAACTAATGATAAAGAATTGTATAAGAAATTTAGTGGTTTGCGTGCTTATACTAAAACTCTTATGAAAAGAGATTATAATAATAATTTAAATAGAGTTGAAGAAAATTTTAGGAATAATCCACAAATGTTTTGGAATTATATAAAAGATCTTAATATTTGTTGGAAGTAAGAGTTGTAGATATAATGTAATTAGGCCTTCTATGGATGATCTAGTCAATCATTTTACTAATATGTATTTAGATACTTCAAATAATGATAATATGGTTGATATTAAACTTAATAAAGAAAGTTTTTGGAATATAGATGTTAATAAAATTGCAATTCCTGAAATGTTTTCTGCAATTTCTAAACTTAAATCGAAATCTTCTATGGGATATGATAATATTCCTAATTTTATTATCAAGGGTTGTGCTGAATGTTTGGTAGCACCATTGCATTATATCATTAATTTATCAATTGAGAAAACTATTATTCCTGATATATTTAAGATAGCTAAGATTATACCAATTTTTAAAAAAGGGGATAGATCTGATTCTGGTAATTCTGTCACCTTTTGCTAGGATTTATGAAAGGTGTATTTATAGTAATATTATTGTAGATATGATTAAGGTATTACCTAGTTATCAGCATGGTTTTTTACCTGGAAGAACTGCTGAAACTAATTTAATGGTGATATCTGATCATATTGCTCATGCCTTATCTGATCAGAAGCAATTAGATGTTGTATATTTTGATATGACTCAGGCATTTGACAAAGTTTCATATATTAGACTTTTGTATAAACTTAAAATATTGGGTGTTAGTCCTCATTTAGTTGAGTGGTTTTCCAATTATTTGAGGGGTCGTAAATCTTATGTACATATGGATAAAACTAATTCTCTTTTTTTGATAATATGATAGGTGTTCCTCAGGGTGGAATATTAGCACCATTGCTTTTTAATGTTTATATGTGCGATCTTGATCATAGCATAAAAAATAGTATGATACTTATGCTGATGATTGTAAGTTATTTAAAAGAATTATTACTTATAGTGATCATATTGAGATTCAAAAGGATATAGATAGTTTTATTATATGGTGTAGGTATAACAATATGGAGATTAACATTAATAAAACATGCATTGTTTCCTATACTAATAAAACTGAAAAATCTGTTTATCAATATAAAATTGAGAATGGTGTTATTAAATATAAAGAGACTGTATCTGATTTAGGAATTATATTTTGTAGCAATTTTACTTTTAATGTGCATATTAAATGTATTATTAATAAAGCATACAGAAAGATGGGCTGTATTTTGAGATATGAGAGAGATTTATCTATTTACATAAAATATAGGTAATTTTTTTCTCTTGTTGTTGCAGTTTTCGAATATAATTCTTGTATATGGAACTTCAATCTGATTAATATTCAGTTTAAAATATATAATATTGAAAAAAGATTTAATAAATTAATAATGGGTGAATGTTAAATTGTTAAAACAGTATTGAAAGAAAGGAGAATGCTGAAGGATATGATATTACTGAAAAAGTTGATTGACGGGAAAATTGATGTCAGTAACTGTATATCAAAAATAGAATTGAAAGTACCTTGTCGTTTATTAAGAGAAATGCAAACTTTCAAGATTAGTATATGTAAAAATACTTTCTTTGGTAAATCAGTTATTAATAGATTGCAAATGGTATATAATCTAACTTTTAATAATATTGATATTTTTTGCGATCAATTTGTGATGAATGTTAAAAAACAACTAAATGTATAATTATGAACATATATGTATATATAATTTTATGTATGTAGCTTATATTTGCTTATAATTGTTTTGTTTTTTATAAATTTTAATTATTATTATTGTTATTTTTTTTAATTATTATTATTGTGTATTTCTGTTAAAGTGTAAATGTTGAAATGCACATAATAAATGGATATTGAATTGAATATTGAATTGAATTATTATTATTATTATTATTATTATTATTATTATTATTATTATTATTATTATTATTATTATTATTATTATTATTATTATTATTATTATTATTATTATTATTATTATTATTATTATTATTATTATTATTATTATTATTATTATTATTATTATTATTATTATTATTATTATTATTATTATTATTATTATTATTATTATTATTATTATTATTATTATTATTATTATTATTATTATTATTATTATTATTATTATTATTATTATTATTATTATTATTATTATTATTATTATTATTATTATTAAATATTAAATTTTTTTTTACTTTAGTTTAATCTTTAGCTCATCACTATTCTTATACCCACCACCAACATTCTTATCATTATTATTCTTATGATTAAAAGCATAAATAGATATATTCATGCCAATTGATTGATAATCTTCAATATATACATATACGCACACACACACCTTATTCTATGCCCAATGATATCAGAAGATATTTATAGAGCTTAAATAATCAATTATCATCTATATAGAGATGTAACAATGGCTAATTAGTGTGATTTTGTTTCCTGTTAAGAGAGTCAAAAACAATTCTTCCTGAGTTTGAATACTGCAGTATAATGGAGCCACAAAAAGGTGAGAACTGGCTGAACTGATCAAATTGTATCTAGGTTAATAAAAACACGTAGAGCTAGTCTATTGGAAGTAGATACAATCGTAGGTTATGTATTTCATTGTATAATCATTTAATCCTATCCGAAGACCTAAATCTGACCATAGTAAGATGCACTCCCCCCTTCTCCTGAGTAAATCCTCAGCCTGTTACAATATATATATATATTAAACACGTAAAATATAAACTTCAAATGCATCAGAAATTCTTGAAATGGCAGTATTTTTATTTTAATAATTATAGATTTGATATTTTATATAACAGCAATGCAAATAATTATTGTAATCTTTTAATTTGGTCTGTCAGTAAGCCATTTAATAAGTTAGATTTTAAGTTTTAGTTGCAAATAAGAATTATAAAACATCCACTAACTAACAGCTAATAGATAAATAAATTTCTCGAAACTAGTTTTTATCTTATTTGAAAAGTTTCATATTTAATAATTTAATTGAATAAATTATATGAAAAACAAACTTTCTTTTTATATTAATTTCTGCAATAATGTAAAATGAAAAATAATATTAAATATTTAATTATGCAATTAAATATGAAATTTTTCTTATATAATGGACAAAGGAAAAAACTAGAAATGTTTTTTTTTTACTTAATTAGTGACTACACTATAATTCTTATTCCAGTTTAAAAACCTAACAACTTATTTATTAAAAGTGATTTTTTTCAATATTGGCTAATTTTCTTTGTTTTTTTAATATTACTTTCAAAATATTTGTTTAATTTTTATAATGCATATATATATAATTTGCTTTTCCATTTATAGAAATTGTTTGTCCTCCTCCTCCACCAATACCGAATGGAAAAGTAGATATCCAAAATGAAAGAAACATAAACGAAATTGCTACTTACTCATGCTATCCTGGATACTATTTATTAAGATCAGCAATTTTAGTTTGCCTTTCAAATGGAATGTGGTCATCAGAACCAGGAGAGTGTGCAGGTAAAGATAATCAGTTATTTAATATAATACACAAAAATGTAATTCTAATGCTTTTGTATATATAATGAATAAAAAATATTCAAACATATATGTTATAAGTACTTATCTGAACATATAGTAATTTCCTGTAAATATTTAGATAGAGATCAGTTAGTAATGCTTTTTGTTTTTAACTGTCTATAAAAAGTCATTCTCTGACTGAAATGTTGAAAAAAAATTATATTTACCTTCATGCTATATAAGGCAATGTAGCCAGAAAAGATTTCCATCCTAAAACCTGTTCATGTTAACAAAAAGAAATAAGAAAGAATGTATATTGATAAATATAGCCATTCCAGTGAAAAACAGTTAAAAGAACAGTAAGCAATGATATAAGAAGAAAATATGAATATGTGTTTAAAGTAGCAGATCATGCATGTGATAAAGAATATAAGTTTAATAAAACAAACACACAAGATTATTAGGCAGAGAAGAAAAGGTAAAAAGAAAAAAAATTTAAATGACTTGTTCACATGATAATAGTAAATCCTATAAATCAGCTCAGTGTGACAATCCACCATTTACTAATCTTATTCTTAAAATGAAAACGTGAAGAAATCAGGGGGATTTTTATAAATAATATATTTAATTTTTATTTGTCTAGAATATCATACATGAACTTAAAAGTTTACTATTTTTTTCCTGGTGCTATAATTGTTGCTAGTCATACCTGCAACATCTGAAAAAAAAAAAAAACCATTTAAACATTGTGTTATATATTAATCTGTGTATTATTATGAATTATTAATTTTATTTAGAATGACATAAATTAAAGTTTAATTTTTTTTTGAAACATTAAACATGAACAAGATGGTGAAAAATAGTTCAATATATCAATGCCGTAATTGTTTAAATTAGCATGTAGTAGCTACTTATATTAACAAAGATCAATGAACAAACTTCTAATTTAAAAATATAACAATGTTATAATAAATCATATATTTGCATATGACATTTTTTTTTGCTTCTTGACTCTTTAAAGCAATATTGAGTTTTTAATCCTCATAAGTTTAAGTAGCATATACAATAAAATCTTTAAAAATAATTTTTCTTTATTGAATAATTTCTGTAATGTTTTAGTCTTATTATCTTTTTATCATATTTTAAAACATTTTTATGAAATTCCATCAGGACACTTACAGCTTTTTTATTTCTAAAATGACAATGAGCTATTTCAGTATCACAAGTGGTATTTGCTTAACTCTAAATAGAATGCTAGATAGATATATTATTAATTATTTATTTATGTTTTATATTAATATTTATTATTATTATTATTATTATTATTATTATTATTATTATTATTATTCAAAAGATGATTAAAGTCTTTGCTCCATCTATTCAAAATATTGTCATTATCATATGATAAGATTCTGATATCAGTTTTTGCAATCACATGTTACTTTCATTGTATGAAAAAGAAGACCTAAATTGATCATAATAACATATGATTGTATCTTTATAGTTATAATCCATTATCATTTAAAGCATTTTCTTGAATGTCAGTGAAATTCTATATTTGCTAATATTATATTCACTTTTAATATTTAAATGAGCAATTATCATAATGTCATGACTTATTCAGCATCTTAAGAGGTTCATTAAAAAAATACTTTTTTAAATTTTTTCAATTTTTTAGAAAAGACAAGAAATTCATAATATCTGAGAGAAATGTCTATCTAAAATCCAATTTCTAGTGATTCATTAAGAAATACAACTTAGGATACCCAATCCATACTGTTATTTATTGCTAAGGACTTGACTATTATTTAATACTAGTGACTTATGTATTCATATATATTTCTGCTTGAAAAAAAAGAGAAAACACTGGAGTCAATATTGCTGTATGGATAAATAAATAATGGAAATATGAATGCATAATCTCATCAGAGATAGCTAAGAGAAAGACACTTGTGGTGTAAACATTTTAAGATAGAAAGTGAAAGAAAAGATAATGAATTAGAAAGAAGATAAAAAAAAGTTCTTATATGAATAGATAAACTACCAACAATTTTAACACAAACACATATTTTGTTACTATTGAAAATTTATTTGGTCAATCTTGTATTTCTTTAGATTGTAGGAGATATTTGTGATTAGACACTGCTTATTGAGAATACAGTCTGCAGAGTTTGATACATTGTTATAATTCCAGACTTTGAACTTAAGGTTCATGAATCATAATAGGTTCTGTGATTTACTTCTGAGTAATAAACCATTCAGTTATTTTTTATTGATTATCCAGATTTTACCACATGTGAATTTTGTCAATACCTGATTTAAAAAGCATTAGGATATTCCTAGTAAAGTAATAGTAACATAAATAGTTAAATAAATATGTTTTAATTATTAATTTTTATATTAAGATTAAAATTAGAATGGAAATTGCAGAAACCAGAAAGTCCTATAAATAAGAAGTCAAAAAAAAAAAAAAACAATAAAAGAAAACAAAAATTAATAAATAGAAAGTAAACAAAACATCTTTTTTTTCTGTATAAAATGATAAATTTTATGCAAAAGTTTCTCTAAAAAATGCTCAAATTGTTGTTTTTATTGTTGCCATTGTTATGATGTTTATTGTTGTGAAGTGCAATATTCTAAGTTAAATACAAAACACAATTGAGTATATGCTGATATCTGATGTACATATTAAACTAATTTGTAAAAGTATTATATAGTAACATCTCATCTAAAGTAGGTAATTCTTGAATGCTACTTGATTTGTTAATTCATCTGCAACTATATAATTTATTAAGTGAAGAAGTAGCACACAAACACACATAGGTAATTAATTAATTGGATAGAAAATACAGATAGCTTATACAAATAATAATATAAATAACTGAAATCCATCAGCTTCTGCAATGGAAAAAAGATAAAATATTAAAATTTAAATTCATACAATTTTATTAGTATAAAATTACATATGAATAAATAAAAAAAACAAAAAGATTATCTTTTTTATATGATTAAAAGTTTCTTTCAGTAAAATTTTATTGCTTTCTTCAATATAACATATATATTATTGGAAACATTTACAAACCATTATATATAGTGAGAATTACATTTCTCTCTCTCTTTTTTTTAATTTAAAAAAAGCTTTTTCTCCAAAAATTTTGTTTACCTTCTTTTTATCTTACTATCTTTATACATTATATAGTAACAAAAATATAGTATGTTATTATAATTATACTGACAAAAGAAAAAGCAATGAAATGTATTTATCTGTAAAAATTCTATCTATGTAGAGGTCTATATATATATATTGTAACGGGCACACGACGATCGAAGGCTAAACTTCCCTTTTATATGTACATAATGAGGAATTCTATAATTCAAAATCGTCCACTTTCCGTTACCGCAAGCAGAGAGAAATACGGAAATAGACGAGTCTATCTCCGTATTTGACCGAACCTGTATGCTATATGGATATAACCCCAGGTTATATTTCCCGATCAAATTTCTCCCGACTGCTGTAAGATCTGATAGAGTTACAGCGCTTGGATGATTTATAAATTTAACGGAATCACACACTGCACCACCAATTTCCACGTGTTAATTCAATAATCAAAAAAAAAAAAAAGAATAATAGTTTTCCCACCCTAAGATTAGACTATCCTTTTTTGGACGTGGCGAAGAACGAGACAAGACAGATTTAAATAGAAAAAATATATTTAATAGAATAAATCAATCATAAAAAAGATCTATAAAACACATTAAATAAAACAGATTATGATCTATAGTGCTACAAGAAAAAGAACACATAAAAACTCTTATAAATGATGGTACATCTAAATCGTCATTCTGGGTATTTATCAAAAAAAAATTCAAGAATGTCTATCATTCACAAAAACGCATGTGGCCATCGTCTAAGTAAATGATGTGCACATTGAAATATATAAAAAAGGTATGTATCTTTACCTAGGTTTTAGTCTCTGAATTTGTCTGACGTCCTGCCGACCGCCACATGGATTTCTCCACTTCTTTAGGAGGGACGGTCGCTCGTAGGTTAGATTTGGTTGTGTATAGCTTCTCAGTGTTAAGGCATCAAGGACGAGGCATCAAGGACAAGGCAACTAAATGAATCCACTGGCAGGCACTACGACGGCGGTTATTACATATTGACAAGAACCATTAGTACAGCAAGTCCGGATCGACCAGCGATCACGATGGCCTTAGCCAGCCATTCTAGATGAGGCACCGATGTTAAAAATTATATTTGTTAACTATATCGGTTGATTATCGGAGCTGTGTTTTACCACCCTCTCAACACGAAGTCTCTAGCTCTAATCTCTCCTGAAAACTTTTTTTTTAATTAAAAAATTCCACCAGCCTTTGTTCTTCCGATCCTTTGTTTCACTTTTATTCACACCTTCTTTCTTACTATGCCTTTGGCCATATGTAAATTGGTTTTACCCACTCTCGTAGCACTATGTATCTTTATTTATTTCAATATTCTTGATTTTAATTAAACAGATTTTAATACATGTTTTTTCTTTTTTTTTTTTTTTTAAATTTGGACGAGCATTTATTATTTCTGTCTATATCCTGCTTCAAATACACTCCATACATGCATTTCGTTTATCGTCAAATGTGTACTTTAAAACCTAGATCCTTATCTTTTGATCATGTCTAACTTTCTCTGTTTTGCGTGCTATTTAAGGGTTTTTTTTTTAAACTTTACTTTCTTTCAAAATCGGATTTTAACTTTATTTCTTCATCGCTTTATTTTTTAACATACATTTCCAATATCTCTAATTTTATATTTTAATTTCACTAAAACCCGAACTTTAATTAGTTGAAACATTTCTTTGTTCTGTAAATTTTTCCAAGCTCGCTTTTTCTTTTTTCTTCCAAACATATTTAATATTCTTTGAATGTTTAAATATGTGTGACCGCAGTATGTGCGATCATCACATTACACCATTCCCCATCTTTAAAATTTTTTTGTAAAAAAAAATTTTAAATTTTTTGCATCGAACGCTAGATGCTCCCAACTACTGTTCAAACCTTTTAGATTTACGCATTCCTAATTGATTTAGTGATGAGGTTAATCTCTAGAGAGGCGACCAGGTAAATTACATGTCTTTCTTGATGACCCAACCAGCATTGCCGAACCAATTTAATCTTGTCATTAGCATTACATGCATATGATTCCTGCCTCATACTCGTATATACAGATTCGGATCCACAGGATATCTCTGTGACCTGATTAAACCTGTTCATACATCACATCCTGCAAATGATAAACCCCTAAGTGCCAACTCTGGTCACTATTACCGAGGTGGTTGGGAGGCTGGCATCTTTTCATCCAACTCATCCATAAGCTCAGTATATTTTCTGATAGCTCTTAATTTATACAAGGGGTTCTTTTCCCCATAGACTGGTCTCTGAACCATTGACTCGCGATATCTGTCCAATATCTAAATGGAAATCTTAATCCAGTAAGTCATTATGAGAATGGGATCTCTGTCCCTGTGTTCTCTGTATGATAAGATTTGGTGCACTGCAGAACATACATGAATTAATAATGAAGAAGGCATCACCAAATACTGTTCAGACCTATCTACCAATATCTAAACCTACATGCCTTCAGCCTCTATCTATGACCTCACACTATTATTTATTATATGCTTTCTTATTTTATCATAATGTCCTTCATCCCTTTTTCCACTTATCAGCTCATCATTTCTTTATGCTATCAGGATCAATATTACAGTCCACTCTCCATGACTCGTGGTCCATTTCCAATCTTGTTATCACTAAATCCTTCCTTTATCTGTGACTGCCCTTAAGTCTTATCTGGTGGTTGTCTTCCTCTATTGACATCACCTCTGCCTCCTCTGGGATGTGGAGTTTGCTCCCTAGGCTCATGGCCCTCTGTCCTGTCATATGGATGCTTACATTCCGTCTCCCATCTCTGTCATCCAGTTTCCTGCCTCCTCGGGTTCCATCCCATAGAATATCCCCGGTTTTCTTGCCATCGTCTTTTCCCAGGATTCCATCCATTCTTTACTATCGGCGATTCTTTTAGAGGTGGTCCAGATTGCCATCCATCTTCCTTTTGGTTGTCCCTGGTGGTGTCCAATGCACTTAGCAATACGACCACATGGTCCACCGTCTTCCTCTCTGTACTGATTAGAGTTCGTTCTATATCCTTTGGAAACCCGGCCCTAATTATCCAGAGTATCTGCATCTCAGATAACGGATTTGCAGTCATCATTCGTAACTTAGCCACTTGATGACAGAAGAATGTTATAAATGATTCCTCCGGTCTCCATTTATCCTGTTTTATCGATGCAATGTATCTTCTTGGAGTTCCTCACTCCAATAACTGGTCTTCAATGCTTTATGATATCCTGAAAATGTGATGGGTTTCTGGAACAGTGAGTTCCACTAGACTTGAGATTCACCCTGCAAATGGCTGCAGGCGACTGCTATCTTGGCCTCCTCACTCATTTCTACCAAATTTGAAGTACCGTTCTAGGCTGTTCAAATGCTCCATCGGGCTTTCTTCAGGGTTTTCAGTGAAGACTTGGATCTTCAGAAATTGGTGGAAGCCCACAGGATAATCCATGCAATTTCCAGATCCCAGCATTCTACATTCTCCACTGGTTCTTTGTCCTATGCCCTCTATGTTGGTATTGGTGCTGCTATTGGCTGACCTCCTTATACTCTCTTCAACTTTTGTATTTAACCCTGCTACTATCTTTGCCACTGACTTAAATTCTCCTTTATGCTCATCATCATCATTCTATGATTTCCATTCTAACTACTTCCACCTCTTCATCTAACTGTCTTATCTCCCTTTCTGGTCCCCTATGTCCTTCTCCCAATCCAATCTTGCTGACTCTCTACCTCTGTCCTCAACTATTTCTGATTCCTCATATGCACATGGCCCCATACTCCTTTGTTCATCCCTCTTAATCTCTTGGTGAAATCCATCCCATGTGTCCTTAGCCTTTGATTGCTGGATGACCTCATTTCTTCCCTGACTTCAGCCATTCTTTTCTGGTTGTCTGTTTCTACCTTTACCATCCATTCTTCTATCCTTCTCTCTTGTCTATCCATGAATTCTTTCATGAATTGTTCTTGCTCCACCCTCATTTGCTTTAACATATCCATGTTATTACCATAGGCTATTGTATCCTTTACTTTCATCTCTTCATTTCCTTCTTTTACTTCCTTTTCTTGACGTTCCATTTTGGCTTGAGCCCTTGTATGCATAAATATGATTTTTATTTAACCCTTCTTTATATCTGGAATGATTATTACTACTATTGACCTCTTCTGACTCAACTTATACCCAACTTCTTTCGACTGACTTTATGTTTTCAGTTTGATTAACTTTAGTATCTGTATTATTTATCGATTAGCATTCAGATCGCTAGCCAATCCAAACATCTGCACTTTGGTTCAATCTCTTGTTCACCTGCCTTAGATTCACCTGACTGCCTGTTCACCTTGATAATTGTCCTCTATTTTCCCCACTCATTTACCTCTGACCCCTATACCTCAATTAAATGATGCACTTATATATTTTTAAATTTATACTTACTTAAATACTATACTCATTCCTCTGTTAACAATATACATTATAAATTCATTTTATTTGACTGTATCTCCAACATTACCCTTCCGATATATATATTTTTCTACTCCTACGTTTATAAAATTCGGCCACTTGGGGTTACGGCTGTTTTAAGCAAGATCATACACACACATTTTTTTTTTCTCTTACACATGCGACTATTCTAGAATCACATATATATATATATATTTCACTTAACTAAAAGACGCGACAATACTTATAGTTTCTTCAATTTAACTTATACACGCGAATTCCTTTTATCATTAAATATTTTATTTTCCGATTAACTAGGACACGTGATTATATCTTTCTTCATCTAACTTAGTTTCGACTATTTTAATCATTTAACCTTTATAACTACAACATTACTGAAACTGTTTCACTATTTCTAACTTAACTATTTTATGTTTTCGTTAATTAATTACATCCAGATAATCTATTCTTTAACTTTACTGGGCTATGCGACTATTTTTTGTTCTATTATTTAGCGTAAACTTTTATGAAACTTTGTGTTATTCTCTTTCTTTTTTTTTTTGAAACGATTTATATTACATTACAGCAATCATTTGATATAATCAGTTCTTTGTTCGTTACAACTTGTCTAAATATTCTTGTCTCCGATTATATCCCTCACTGCGCATTTCAAACTTTCGTAATAATAACAAAAAATAATTCCCCCCTCTTTTCTATTCTTTGTACATATTTGACGTGAAACGCTCATATAGAGTATCATAAAATAAAACCTATCCCCTTCGTCTTCACTTCTCGCCACTTTAACTTACAACACTAATTTTATATATATTGAAAACACACATATATATATTTTTTTAAAAAATATTTACGTTATTATTTAACACGTGATTATTAATTGCGCAGAAATTTCAGATCCCAGACTGGCCCCCAAAATATAAAACGGGCACACGACAATCGAAGGCTAAACTTCCCTTTTATATGTACATAATGGGGAATTCTACAATTCAAAATTGTCCACTTTCCGTTACCACAAGCAGAGAGAAATACGGAAATAGACGAGTCTATCTCCGTATTTGACCGAACCTGTATGCTATATGGATATAGCCCCAGGTTATATTTCCCGATCAACTTTCTCCCAACTGCTGTAAGATCTGACAGAGTTACAGTGCTTGGATGATTTATAAATTTAATGGAATCAAACAATGCACCACCAATTTTCACGTGTTAATTCAATAATCAAAAAAAATAATAATAGTATTCCCACCCTAAGACAAGACTATCCCCTTTTGGATGTGGCGAAGAACGAGACAAGACAGATTTAAATAGAAAAAATATATTTAATAGAATAAATCAATCATAAAAGAGATCTATAAAACACATTAACATTAAATAAAACAGATTATGATCTATAGTGCTACAAGAAAAAGAACACATAAAAACTCTTATAAATGATGGTACATCTATAAATCGTTATTCTGGGTATTTATCAAAAAAAAAATTCAAGAATGTCTATCATTCACAAAAATGCATGTGGACATTGTCTAAGTAAACAATGTGCACATTGAAATATATAAAAAAGGTATGTATCTTTACCTAGGTTTTAGTCTCTGAATTTATCCGACGTCCTGCCGACTGCCACGTGGATTTTTCCACTTCTTTAGGAGGGACGGTCGCTCGTAGGTTAGATTTGGTTGTGTATAGCTTCTCAGTGTTAAGGCATCAAGGACGAGGCATCAAGCACAAGACAACTAAATGAATCCACCAGCAGGTGCTACGACGGCGGTTATTACATCTTGACAAGAACCATTAGTACAGCAAGTCCGGATCGACCAGCGATCACGATGGCCTTAGACAGCCATTCTAGATGAGGCACCGATGTTAAAAGTCATATTTGTTAACTATATCGGTTGATTATCAGAGCTGTGTTTTACCACCCTCTCAACACGAAGTCTCTAGCTCTAATCTCTCCTGAAAACTTTTTTTTTTAATTAAAAAATTCCATCAGCCTTTGTCCTTCCGATCCTTTGTTTCACTTTTATTCACACCTTCTTTCTTACTATGCCTTCGGCCATATGTAAATTGGTTTTACCCACTCTTGTAGCACTATGTAACTTTATTTATTTCAATATTCTTGATTTTAATTAAACAGATTTTAATACATGTTTTTCTTTTTTTTTTTTTTAAATTTGGACAAGCATTTATTATTTCTGTCTATATCCTGCTTCAAATACACTCCATACACGCATTTCATTTATCATTAAATGTGTACTTTAAAACCCAGATCCTTATCTTTTGATCATGTCTAACTTTCTCTGTTTTGCACGCTATTTAAGGGTTTTTTTTTTTAAACTTTACTTTCTTTCAAAATCGGATTTTAACTTGCATTTTATATATATTTCTTTATCGCTTTATTTTTTAACATACATTTCCAATATCTCTAATTTTATATTTTAATTTCACCAAAACCTCAACTTTGGAGGGTAAAAGATAAGAATCTTTTGATTCTAATTCCCTCTTTTTTTTTAATTAGTTGAAACATTTTTTTGTTCTGTAAGTTTTTCCTAGCTCGCTTTTCTTTTTTATTTTTTTTTCCAAACATAATATTTAATATTCTTTGAATGTTTAATATTTATATGTGTGACCGCAGTATGTGCGATCATCACAATATATATATATGTTTATGTGTTATAATTAGCATATTTTAATCATAAATAAAATAGCTTTATATCACACACTCTCAGTTACACACATATATATTTTACTAGTATGTGTGATCATCACAATATATATATATGTTTATGTGTTATAATTAGTATATTTTAATCATAAATAAAATAGCTTTATATCACACACTCTCAGTTACACACATATATATTTTACTGGAATTAACTTTAAAGAGTTGATAACATATATGTGAAAATGTGTTTTCTCTGACATGTTTGGTAAATCTATGTTGCTTACTCATCTAAAATACCCATTTTATTTCACCCATTTTTTAATTGAATAACATACTTGTATAAGTCATTGATGAATATAGATACCAATTTCCAAGGGAAAGAGTATAATAAATGAGTAGCCCTATAAACAATGGCTTACATAGCCACTAAAGATTCAGCTGGAGAAACTTATTTCTCTTAAGATAAGACAAATTGTTCAAAGTGCATGTCAGCAAATCAATTTGAGATATTGATATTTATTAACAATAATTAATATTCACAATGAAAACTATAAAACATATCCACACAAACTCACACAACCTAATTTATATTGTCATAGCCAAAATTTTTTGATTTTATAATAAGGCAGCTTCATTTATAGATGTCTTAAATCTTTTTACTAGTCCATATATTAGGTGACAGTTCTCAGCATTTCTTAAATAAAGATTTTAAAAAATACAGTGGAAATTTTTCTTCTCAGTAAAATGGATTTTCATTAGATTCCTAATTAAATACACATATGAGGAACATTATATTTTATACATTACAGCAGGATAAAAAAGTTTGTGACATTTTGAATTACATATGATGAACATATATCTAATAAGTCGAATCAAAGAACTACAATTCTCCATTGATATTTCCACTTCTTATATATCATTTCTTCTCTTTTGTATGGCATTTCTTCAAATGATCTGAACATTGGCAGCTCTACATGATTCTTGGATTAAAGTGAGTATACATTAAAATGTAGTCTGCCATGTATATATTTTTTATAACATAAATTATGTGAGGTTAATGGCATAATTTAATGAGCACACCACTTAATATTTCTAAGTGCCTTTTCTGTACCAAGAAAACTAGTTTCATTAATTGTTAGGCCACACATTTTAAAAACTTACAATATGATTCAAATTTGTTCTACATATTTCATAATTATAGCTATTCAATCAAAGGTTTTACTATTTTTTTTTGTTATATCTTTTTTGTTATATATTATATAAAATCTCTTAATTAAACTCTAATTAACTTTTTATTTCTTTAATAGACATTCTTCCATCAAAAGATTTGTGTTGGAATTTATATTGTATTAGGATAAGTTTTTTTGTATTATCTACTACAATATTTTAAACAATGACAATTTATAGATATTTTTGCTTACCAATTTGTAAATCTATTTTTTTAAAAAAGAAATACTTAAATCAATTTCAAGTTCAACATACACTTTTATAAATTAAGTATAACTTTTATGAACTAAATATAATTGAACTATGTAAGTATTCTGATTCAAAATATTAATATCAGATCAAGTCTGGTTTTCTGTTAAATGTAACATAGGTAACAATGTGGAATAATCCCAGATGATGAAATTCACTCTTGCATTACAATACCCCCCTTCCCAGAAGAAATCAATAAAATATCTGAATTTCTATTTTTATTCCAAAATCTATTGAATTTCAACAAGTATCTACATGCCATGTTGATATATGTGGGTATTATACCCCAAATGCTACACTTATTTCCTTCCATCAGTGTCATTTATGAAGTCACATGAATAATAAAGATCATTTAAGGATTTTTCCATGATAACTTGTCTACCAATCAGAAAATTGCTACTTTTTTCATATAACACCCAAAGTTGATTGATGGACTAAAATGCTGGTCATTGTACCATATCTATAACTTTACACAGGCATTCATTCATTCTCACAAAGCATGACACTAACTATAATAAGTTATTCAAAAGGCTCCTAGAGTTTGATATGAACATTTGGTCTGAAACCACTAAGTTTCTGCATGAAATAGTTTCAATATCCATGCATTATAAGTATTTCAATATCCATGCATTGTAAGTACCTTTTACCCATTGATTGTAATTCATTTTGAAAGCATTATTGCCTTGCTGACTAATTATACTAAAGGGACCATCATATAAATTTAAGAATTTTTATAAATGAACTTTTATAAACTGTTCACACTAGAAGTTTTGATTAGCATTTGATCACCTACTTTAAACTTAATGCAAGAAGCTTTTCATTTTCTTTTCTTGTTACTCCTATATATTTTTAATTTCTGATGTGCTCTGCTTCTATCTAATTGATTCGGTATCTATGAGCTTCTCAAGAATTGTTGGAAAATTTTATTTAAAAAACTTTGGGAAATGTTTACCTAAATGCAAATGAATGGTGCAAAAGCAGTGAACTTATTTACAGATCTACTTATGTAATTAACCACCTATTTTATTTCTTTCATGCAGCCTCAGTTATTTGTCTTTAAATATGACCTGAATAATCACCCAAGTTTTCACATCACCCATTCACATGGGTTGGATGGGGGCTCCTGATAGATGTAAGTGTATGTTTTATATTTAGTTTTAATAACCACTTAGTGCATCCCATCATCTGTTTGAATTGTTTTTCATCTTTTGATTTGTATTGGTGTGATACTGTATAACATCTGACTTGAGGGTTCAATATAATGTTAAAAACTCTTTATTACTGGTGGAATATCAGAAAATACATTCTGAAACTTTTCTAGCATGTATTGTAACTTTTTATGCCATTGATCATTAAGTTTCTTTAGATTCTCTAACTTTCTCTGCAATTATTAAGTGAGGAGTAATTTTATTTAGACAACACACTTTTACTGACTTATGTACACTAGAAGATGTAAAATTTAATGTCTCACATCTACATGTGATTATGTTGGTAGCTTAATCTAATACAGAGTTCCTCTTATGCAAAAAATCAGATCCTAATATCATCTCATGGATAAGATCCTTCAAAATTAAAAACACATGATTCAAGATATTATTTTAAAGTTGTAATTGAATCCAGATTTGTTTAGGCACTAGCTTGACTTTATGGTTGTTTGCAAAAGTCATGTCCACAGTTTTTAAGATATCACTTTGATTTGCTAGTTGAGCTACTAAATTCAGTGAAACATCTTTTCAGATATAATGGAAATCTGACTGCCACAGTCCAAAAAAGCCTCCACAACAGCTTTTGGGCAATTTAAATTGATATAATAGTTGATCACTTTTCCCACATGCATGTCAAATTCATAATAGATCTGCTTTAACTATCCCTTATATAACTTTTTGAGACTTGATGAGAGGAACAATCTTATGTTCAATTCCTGAGTTTTTGTAATTTTTCATAATAATAATTCTTGACTCATCTCCAGAAATATGGTTTAGTTGAGTCTCAGTATTTTTTTTTTGAATCTGTTTGGTTTTGGCTTTTCCAATGATTGATGCCTTTTTTTTTTTATTGTCTGGCATCATCTTTTCTCTGCACTTTCAATGCATTAATATGTGTAGGGTTCTGAGATCTTTTTCAATGTTTATTTGATTGGTTATGGTTGCTCATATCTCTTACATTCAGAAAGTTACCACCTGCTCAATGGTCTTCTTGTCAGTACTCAGCATCATTTTCTCGATTCTAAAAGGTAAATTATGTTGGAATTATTTTTATAATTTGACTATCATTTAAACTTCAGGTATCCAATGTTCTTTGCTTGGCTATTTGCCTCCTAAAGAACTGAGAGTGGCCTTTTGGATCTCCATTATGGAATCTCACCTGTATTATCTGATATTTAATAACCTCTTGGCACTCTTCTGTCCAGAAGTTGTTCATGAGTGCTTTTCTATAAATATGAAATGTCACAGGTTGATCAAACAATGAGTTCCACCAGGATTGAGTTTCTGCTTGTAAGTAGCTGCATGCATTTACCAACTTAAATTCTTCTGACATTATATTAAGATTATAGTATCTCTGAAAGCTATTTAGATGCTCTCTGGGTGGTTCACCATCTTGACCTCTGAATATTCTAAACTTCAGCAACTGATTAATATTTGCATGTACTTTTCCATGACCATATTGAATTTTAAAGTTCATACTTTTTTTTTATATCTCATAATTTTCTCCACATTGCAAATTATCTATCATTTTATCCTTTTGTATTGTGTTGCTTGCTAACCCTGAATCTATTTTGTTTAATGGATGATTATCTCTTTAAGCTCATTAACTTTACTCTGACAATTCTTGTAGATTAATTTATCAGTTACAACATTTAAATTTCTAATTTTTCTAGGCAAGTCATTTATATTTTTTTGTAACTTTCTCTGCATGGTCACTTTCATTGATATTTTCTACAACTTGTAAAATCAAATATTTAAACTGTTCCCATTGATCTCCTGTCATTTTTTTATTTCATTAAGTCCCTTATCCCAATTCTTTGCTAGGTTCTCAATTTTACTTATACTTTCTACTCTCATCTCTTCATATATTTCTTTCATAGTCTGCTGTGTCTCTTTAAATCTCTTTGCATTTGTGTTTCATGTCATGAAATCTTTCATTACTTTTGTTGCATTTTACTAAATTTTATATCTATTTTTTTTAATTCATTATCTGCTGATTATTTTAAAAACTTTTTATCTATTTTCTACTGCCATTCCTTAAATTTTTTTGCAACAGTTGTTGTATCATCTCTATCATAGATGTTTGAGCTTGTTCTTTACTTTTGTGGTCCTTCAAGTTGATTTACTTGATTTTCCATTTATTTTAATGCATATTTCATTAGCATCAGTTTACTCTTTTTCAATATTACAAGCCTTTACTCTCTCTAACATTAATCTTACTCCAAAGTATTTGTAATTTTCACTAGTTATTTTTATTAAATAATATGTGCACTTTTCCCTTCACCACACACAACTACCCAAAATTCATACCACCTAATACTATTGCCCTACTGAGTTCAGACCCCTTTTAACTTTAACTATTGATTCTGCTAGTCTAACATTAATTTACATCAACCTTAATACTTTATCTGTGCTGATTTATTTAATTTAACTGACTATTATTCATAGTTTTTTTCATATGGTCACTATTATTGGGTCTCACTTAATACCACTATCTATCTCTTTTCAGGGTTCTATTTTTTTAGATCAAGCCTCACATTGTTAGGGTTAAATTATGAACTAGGAACTAACTTTAAACAGTTCACCACATATATGTGGAATTAGGTTTTCTCTGATATGTTTTGGTATGCCTATGTCTTGCTTACTCATCTAAAATACTATTTTATTTCATCCATTTTTTATTGATTAATATATATAGGTTATTGCTGAATGTAGATATCACTTTCCAAAGAAAAGAGTATGATAAATGAGTAGCCCTACAAACACAATCTGATTTCATACACACTAAAGTCTCACCAAGAAAACTAATTTCTTTTGAGATAAGACAAATTGTTCAAAGAGATCAAATGGCACATCACCAAATAAATTTGAAATATTGATATTTATTGACAATAATAATAATCATAATGAAAACTATACAACATATGCCACCCCCCCACACACACAACTGAATCTAGATTGCCATAGCCACAATATAAAATTATAACATATTAAGCAAGATATATATATATATAAACTTAACATTAAATATAATTCAACATTTACTTACAAAATAGTTTAACAACTTCTTTATATATATTAAAACTTTTTAATGATTATATTTAATAATAAAACAGTTTCATTGATAGATGTCTTAAATCTATATAGTTCATATATTTAAAGAATCCTTTGTAAGTTATAGTTTGAAGGTGACAGTTCTCAGAATCTCTTAAATAATGATTAAAAATATACAGTGCAAATTTCTCTCAGTAAAATGGATTTTTATTAGATTCCTAGTTAAATACATATGTGATGAACATAGACCCATCTTCTTATTAAATAGTCCAAAATAAATAAAATAAAACTTTCCTTAATAAATTCTCCATTGATATTTTTACTCCATGGTGGCCACATATTTAGCACTAGTAAGTAACAGCTTTAAAGGTCAGTTTATATATTATTCCCTCTTTTTTTTAAAGTCACCCCCTTCAAATGATCTTATGTTGACAGCTTTACAAAAATTCTGGAATTAATGTAATCATATGTTGAAATTTAACCTGCCAAATATTTATTTTCCAAAATGTAAATTACGCAAAGTTGGTAGCATAATTTAATGAGTACACTTTGCAAAATTGCTATTTTGTAATCAGTCTTTTTGATTTTTTTATATTTGATGATTTACATATATACATAATTGCTCATAATCAATTGGTACTATTCTAAGATTGAAATTGTCAAGTCACCACTTTAAATTTCTCTTTGCCTTTTCCATTCCAAGAAAACTACTTCCCTTAATTGTTAAGTCACACATTTTAAAAGCTGATACCATGTGATCCAAATTCATTCTACCTATGGTTTTACTATTCTTTTTTTATATAGTATATAAAATTCCTTAATGAAAGTATTTAATTAACATTATATTTTAAAAATAGTGTAAGGGCACATATGCCGTTGCATTCTAGAATAAAATTAAAAATAAAAGTTCGCAAATAAAAACTTCTTTTTTTTTAAGAATTAAAAATTGAAAATTAAACATCATCTAAACACACACACACACACACACATATATATATATATATAAAAATCACACAGATGAAAAAAAATTATTTAAAGAAAACTATTAAAAAAGAAAAGGTATTTTAAAACTAAATATTAAGAAAAAACTTAAAGATAAAAAAATATATTGTTAAAAAGAACATACAAATTTAATTAATGCTATTGTATACATTCATATATCAGCCTTTTAAGTTAATTGTGCATATGGTTTGCGAGTTTTAATAATAAATGAATACACCAATATAAGATATAGTATTTATGCAGGAATAATATTGTGTAAAATGGAAATGATTATTTTCAATTAGTTAAAGTAAACTAGCCCTTGGGCATCTCAAAATGTATAATTAAAGGTCAGATAGGAGAGACAAACAATGGGAATAGAATAGCCAATGAAAGAAATCCCTCCGGAAATGGACCTCAGTGAAAGGATCACCATCATCATGATGTAATGTCCACTCCATCCGAAAGTTTAATATAAAAGGAAAAGTTTGGAAATAAAAAGGAAAAAGAGAGATGTGATAGAGAGAGGTGTGATATGTGTTAAGTCAGAGAGAGTTGAAGGAGAAGGGGTTGAAAGATGCACTTTCAATTCCTTCAGTTTTTTTTAAAAAAAACAAAAAAGAAATGACATCGTTTTCCCATATTGCAGACTACAGGATATCAGGGCTCGGAAATAAAATACCAGCTAAAGTAAAGGACCTCCAGATGAATCAATAAAATGGCCATCAGCATATTGGTCTCCCCCAGGACATCAAGGCAATTAACACTGGATCTCAAATGGCAAGCAACTGTTAAGGATGAACTTTTTAAAACTGTAAGAACTATATATATATAACTAATGAACATTAATTCTAAAACTTTCCAGTATGTGAAATAGTAAGAACTCTAAATTTTAACTTTCAATATTTAAATAGAAATAGAATTTCGTATCTGTCTAAATTATTGATTAATTATTTTTATTGAATATATATTTTTTTAAATCATTTCCATTAATTTATTTTTTCCATTCTTTTAAGTTTTTATTATGATTTTTTTTTTTTGTTTTTATGTTAAGCTAAACTTTTAATTAAATCATGTTAAATTTAAGTCGGGCATGAATGGCTGCATATATTCATATAAAGCTATGATAGTTTAAGGGAGGGTAAATCTTAGGTTATTTGTTTCATGGTTAAATTGGGTTAATCGATTTGATATATTGGTGTAATTAGTAAATGTAGTATGAAGATCTGCTATGTGCAGGATCACATTATATGCCGCACTTGGGCAAAATAAGCCTATTTCTTATGGACTATCAGAGCAGATGGTATTGCCTGCTCCTTGAATCACCCCTTCAGCCTATGGAATGGGATAATAAGATGGCAAAAAGGACCACAATTTCTTCCTATGAAGTTTTGTTTTATTGTTCTTCTCACCAGACAGACATAACATTCCTGTATTGGACAAGAGACAATTTCTTCTCTATAACCATGCTGTTCAGATGTGCATTCCTGACAGTATGGTATTGTGCTGTCACATTCATGCTGCATTGAATACATTGATATATCAGATGGATTGGTGTTGGTTTGACTGCAAACTTTTGGCCTAAGGTTAAATAAGGGATATAATTTTTTTTTTTCAAATGCAATCTATGTAGTCTATCCATATTCTACACTCAAATAAAATATTATTAAATTCATCTGTGTGAACTTTTAAAATAAAAGTTAAATTGTAAATTAAAATCTAAAGTAAAGTAAGACTAAACTAATAATTCTAAATTTTATATATGTTTAATAAATGTTTGTGTGTGTTATTACTGGCAGTGGCTTTTATTTTTTTTTAATATTAAAATTATCTCTGCTGCTCCATGAGCTAGTGACTGGGGCTGATGGTCGTAATAAAATATATATGTAAAGGTCGGATCTTAACTTATGTATCTGCCTACTATATAAATTGTCCAGGTTTGAATGGCCTGGTGGCACCCTGTATGGCAGATGCGGTAAGACTGAACCTTCAATCACCCGACTATTATAATAGACATTCTTCAATCAAAAAATTAGCATTGAAATTTATATTTTTCTATTAGTATAAATTATTTTCTATTATTTATTACAGAATTTTAAGCAATGATAATTTATAAAGATATTTTTGCTTAACACTTCATAAATCTAATTTTTTTAAGTTGTTTTTTTTAAAAAAATTGTTTAAAAAAACCATTCATACTTAAATCAATTTCGCTTTCAACACACACTTTTACAAATTAAATATAATTTTTTACAAACTAAAATATAATTGAACTATGTAATTATTGTAGTTCAAAATATTACTCTTAATATCAGAGCAAGTCTGGTTTTCTATCAAAGATGGCATAGATTATAATGCAGAATGATCCTAGATAAAGAACTTCACTCTAGCATTACAATATATATGATTATAAAGGAAAGATCTATATATATTAAAATGAGTAATCTATTAATTCATTAAAAAAAAATTTTAAGCAGCCAAAGTTATAAACAAAGTTTTTTTTAAAAAAAATTTAAATGGGGCATTCAAGAAGGAACTAAGGTTTATATAAAATCAGTTTTTTTTTCTCTTATTCTATCAGGCTGGAATATTACTTCATTCAAATCCCACTGGACCTTCACTACATTTTGTGAATAAAAATGAAAAACACTACCAATGGCTAATCTAATCTTGGCATCAAATACTTGGATTATTTCAAGTAAATCCTGTGAAAATGCAGAATAATGTTCATTTTAAAAAGCAGAGATGGAACTCATGAAAGCATATAATATTTTATGAGCTGTTTAATATTTATCAAAAAAAAAAAAAAGAAATAAATGGCAGCTATTTTGTTTTGTAAGTTTTATATTAATGACTATTTGAACTTGATCCTAATTGTTTTGAATTTATATTCAACATGTGTAATCTGGATATCATGTTTAGAAATTGACAGTTTTAAAAAGAAAACAAAATTGGCTGATATTATGTATGTTGGAATAACTAATATTGCATCAATTTCTTTTTTTATACCTGTTCAATATATTGAAATCAACTTTGTACAAATTATTACTTAAAAAGAAAAGTGTAAAAAATAATGATAAAAGATAAATGCAAAACTTGCACATAAATTGTTCAACTCTTAAATAATCATAATTAATGATGTAATTATATCCATTATCAATTCCTTCATTGTTAATTCTATTTGATTACTGAGAGTTAGATTTTATGTACATGAATTTGTATATATGTAATTGTTTGGTCACTATTAAATAGTTTATGTATATTGCATTCATATTGGGAGAATGTTTTCCTATCTAGTTTTAATAAATTAGAGATTGATCTCAGAATGAGCCATTCCTATATAGATTGCAGTTTATTGAATTATGGTTAAGATTTAAAAGGTCACCCTCATAATTTTTGTTGAGTAAAGATGTTTTATTGAATTAGAGTAAGACCAAAAGTTCATTTCTATAACAGTTATACTTTATTAAATTAGGATCTGAAAAAGAACATTCCTTAACATTATTATGATAAAGATGGCATTGATATCTATTCCATATAGAATATATGTATGTTTTAGTACTAGGAAACATGAGTCAAAGAAATGTTTTATTATTTATGGGTTCATATATGTGTAGAGTTGTATTTTAAGTCTGTTAAAGCTGGGCTTTGCTATATGGCAAATAGATTTTATTATTTTTAACTATATGAGTATTATAATGTAAATGAAGATTTAAATTAAATTTATTTATGAAACCTTAAACATTTATGTGTAATAATCGTTTTTCTGCATATATGTAATAAGACAACAATGTTTATTGATTAAAGGGACTTTGTTTAAAGAAAATAAATTATATGTCAATTAATAATTATATTTGAAATAAAACTATTGTTGTATAATTTGCTAATTTTTTTAAATGTAAGATTGTGTGATCTACCCTCATTCATTGGGAGTAATATGTGTTCTTTGCTCTCTAGTCTGGCATTACAATTGGGTATTTAATGGGATGGTCAATGTTTTCAGTGAAATAAAATATTGTTTTAAATGTACATGTTTTGGTTTATATCCTTGATGCTCAAAGCCAGGTGGCACCCATGTAATTTATGTAAATAAATAAATAAACAAAAATATAAATAATTGAAACATGTCAGTCTGACCATTACATATATTAATGAAAGATAATAATGTTATATGAGAAGATAGGGTAGGACAAAAAGGTTAGAGGAGAGTTTGTGTTTAAAGGGAAAAAAGATAAATATCTAGTTGTTGCTATATTATAATGGGCTAAACATTTTTAATGATATTTTTTACATGGAGAGGCAATATAACAATGCCAAAGTAAATTTTTGGGCATTAAATAATATATATTGCTACTTAATCTTTATTGATGGTTTTTCTGCTCAGACTGCCAATGGCTTCCCCTAGTGGAAGATAATAGAATGATCATCAGATATAAAAGTTAATTGTAAATAGCAAAAAGCAATGCCTGACTTAGAATACTCATGGGATCTTGTACATTATGTAAGGAGTATTTTGATCATCTTTTGAATAATAATACAAGAGTAAAAATAAGACTTTGAATGATGTAACTATTTTACCAATCAACTATATTTGGACAAAGATATTTTAATGTGATAAAATCCAATCAGTTCTTTGTAATATAAAAAATAGAAATGTTCTGGTAAAATACTTGAAGTTTTAAAATATGATGGTAATTTATTAACTTCAAAACTAATGGAATTTTTTAGGAATATATGTATTCTTGAAATTGTGTCATCTGATTTTAAGAATGTTTCTATTGTTCCAATTTTTAAAATAAAGTGAATAGATAAGATTGCAATTATTATCATGGGATATCATTGTTTCAAAGGTGCTTTCAAAGATTTTGTTGAATAGTTTGCTTCTAATCATAGATGAATGATCATCAAGAAATATTGTAAACATGTTTTTTGTTTAGAGACAAATACAAGAAAAGTATCAGAAACTTCTTTTATTGATTTAGTCAAGGCACTTGACTTAATTGAATCCATCAAAATTTATTCATATTATACAGTTTTTACATGATGGAATGAAAGCAAACTATTATTATTATTGATGGAAACTGTTCTAATACAAAAATTTATAGTAAATTTTACGAATTATTATCAGATTGAAAATGTCTCATGTTATTTGGTGCAGTGGTCATTTTAATATGTCATTTGTAGTTCTTATATGTTTTATGGTTTTCATTATAACTAACTAAATATTGTTTAGTATTTAGTATAGAAAATATTTGATATATTTATTGCTTATTAAGTGGCAATTAATGATGATGTTCCCATTTAATTTTACAAACAGGTATTATTTTCGCTTCTTTCACATAGAAATAATTAGAAACTGCCACTCTCTTTACTTTGATAAAATACTTAGACTATTTTGATTAATTTTATATTAAAAAATGATAGAATCTTAATATTTAGGGCCATGAAATAACAATAGTAATGTTTAGAAAAAAAATCGGTGTAATAATGTTTTTTTACTAGATTTCAAATGTTTTTTAAATATTTATTTATTTATTTTTTTAAAAGAAATTACATGTCCAGTTCCGTCACTTTTGGCCAATGGCAGTTTCAAGTTTGTTTCTGGAAATGGAGAAATCAATAGTATAATAGAGTACCAATGTAATACAGGTTTTTTATTAAAAGGAATAACAACATCTGTTTGCTTAAATATGGGAACTTGGTCACAAGCAGAAAGAGAATGCCTAGGTAAAAATATATTGATATATGTATCCTCACATGTATGTAAATTTTGAAACATAAATATGAATGTATGGATGTATAAAAAAACAACAAAGATGACCTTGTATTCATACATACATACATATATTCAAATAAATATATCAATTTATATATATATGTGTGTGTATATATATAAATGTGTGTTAATATATAAATTCATAAATGATATAACATATTTATCTGAATCATAGCATTAGCTTCTATCTTGAATAACATATAGTAAATATTGTTGAACATAATAGTTATTTACTGTGTTAATGGAACAGTGACATAGAGGTTAGATTATGGCCATTAGAAAGTATTTGATAAAAAGAATCATTAATGGTTATAAAACATAGGTATTAATTTTTTTAATACACCTAGTTGTCATTCTTATGCATTTATATTTTATGCAAATCGTATTTTATAGAAAGTATATTAGTTTAAAGACACAGAAATATATCAAAAGTGTGCAGACATTTTTATGAGTATAGAATGGTTAAAAAATAATTTTTAATAGCATATTTTTAATAATTAAATATGTGTATAATATTTATATTACAAATAAATGAAGTCAGATGTCACATGACCCATTTTAAACAAGCTTACATTACAAATGTTTTATAATGAGCTCACAAATAAGTTCTTAACAAGCTTTGCAGAATATCCTCAACCCCATGAAAACGATCTGGGTTTGAGGATATTCTGCAAAGCTTGTTAAGAGTTTATTTGCGAGCTCTTTATAAAATATTTATACTTTAAGTTAGATAAAATTAGAGATGATTTAGACCCAGACTTTCAAGCTCCCTTTAGTCATCCATTCAATCTTATACAACTGATACACATAACTACATACTTGTGAAAAAGATTTGTTATCTTAATATAAATTGAGCACTGATTATATATATGTGAGAGATGATGATCCAGACCAACTGATGAGTGCTGGTTCTGCACAGAAATATGTATATTGGAAGTCATTTATCTCTTTTGCATGTATAAGGTCATGTGTACTAGTTATATATGATGGGGTGGATGACTAAAGTGACCAATCCCCTCTAATTATATTAAGTATATTTTTGTATTTGTTAATTAATCTTTTTATTGTCTTTTAAACCAATTTCTAAAATTTAAAAATGCATAGAACCACTTAAATATTGTAATTTTTATTGACTGACTTATGAATAGATTGTATTAATTTAGGAGCAGATTCAGTCACTAATTGCAGATTAAATGCAATAAAAGACTAATCCACTTTGTAAATTATTTTTTAGGAAAATTTTATAATGTTGTATTAAAGCATTATAAAATAATCTCATTAAGATTATACTTAAGTGGAAAAAAAAGTTGTTGTATTGACTCTACTTATTTTTTCAATATAAAACAATATTATAAAAAAGTTATGCATATATAATGGTGTAAAGTGAGTTATAATTTAAGTGTAATACTTCCAATTGACAATATGTGTGCAAAAGAAATTCCAAGACATATATATATATTGTAACGGGCACATATGCCGTTACATTATTTTTTAAAAATTGAGACATTGAATAGTTTGCATTTAAAAACTTCTTTTTTTTTTAAGACATAAATATTGAAAATTAAAAATCATCTAAACTCTAATATATATAAAATCGCACAGATGAAAAAAATTATTAAAATAAAACTATTAAAAATAGAAAAAGTATGTTAAAAGCAAAAACTTAAAAAGATTTGGAGATAAAAATATATGTTTAAGTTTGGAAAACAAATTAATTAATGTTATTGAAAAATGGAAATGATTATTTTAATTAGTCAAAGTAAACTAGCCCTTGTGCATTTAAATGTATAAGCAAAGGTCAGATAGGAAAACAATAGAAACTACTAGCAAATAAAAAGAAATCCCTTAGGAATCAGACCTCAATGAAAGGAGTTTATCATCATGATGTAATGTTGAGTTAATCCGCAAAATTAATATAAAAGGAAAGGTTTGGAAATAAAAAAATTAATTAGAGACAGAGATGTGTGATAGCAGTGGTGATATGTGTTAGTGCTGAGTTGAAGGAGAAGGGATTGAAAAGATGCACTCTTCAATCCCTTCAGTTCTGCTAAAAAAAGAAAAAGAAATGACATTGTTTTCTACATCGAGGACCAGCTAAAGTAAAAGACTTCCGGATGAATCAATAAAATGGCCAACAGCATACCGGTCTCGCCAGGATGTCAGCACAATTAATACTGGAACCCAAATAGCAATGGATTAAAGATGAACTTTTCTAAATGTAAGAAATATATATAATTAATGAACATTTCTAAACAATAAGAACATTAATTCTAAAACTTGTTCCGTATTTAAATAATTGCAATAGAATCCTATCTGACCAACTTTATTTATTAATAAGTAATTTTAATTTGATGTATTTCTTTGTAAAATCATTTCCATTTATTTATTTTTTTGTTCTTTTAAGTTTTTATTATGATTTCTGTTTTTCGTTAAATTAAATTATATAAATGTTAAACTTAAGTCGGGTGTGAATGGCTATATAGATTTGTAAAGTTATATTAGGGGAGGGTAATCTTAGGTTATTTGATTCGTAGTTAAATTCAGTCAATGGATTCAATATATTGGTGTAATTAGTAGATGTAGTACGAGATTCGCTACGGGCAGAATCGCTTTATGTGCCACACACTTCCTTTTTGCCTATGGAATGTGATCGTAAGTCGGAAAAATGACCGCAGTCCTTTCCTATGGAGTTTTTTTTTATTGCTCTTATCATCAGATAGATGTAGTATTCCTATCTGACGAGAGGCAATTTCTTCTCTTAACCTATTTTGTGCTGCCGTATTCGTGTTACATTGAATGCATCGATATATCAGATGGATTGACGTTGGTTTAACTGCGAACTTTTGGCCTAAGGTTAAATAAGAATAGAATATTTTCTTTTCAAATGCAAATCTATGTAGTCTATTCATACTCGACACTAAATAAAAATGCATTAAATTTAAGTTGGGTATGGACATTGCATGGATTCCTTATCAGTTACTTATGTTTGTGGTTTTCATATTCGATTAGAATATATGTCATCGATGTCAATGCGACATCTTATGATAAATGTCATTGGGTTTCTTGTATTTTCTCTGCAATTGACATGTATCAATGACTTTGTATTTTGATCGGTTATGTTTATTTTGAAATGTTTTTAACCGTGTAATCTATGTAACCGATCTATACTCAACATTATAAAACAAACTTTTATAAATCCATCCGTGCGAACTTATAAAAATTAAAATGTACATTTATAAAAATTAAAATGTAAATTAAAATCAAAAATCAAAGTTAAAAATGTAAGTTAAATTATAAAATGTAAAACTGATACTAAAACAATTTTAAATATTATATATATGCATAAATAAATGTTTGTGTGTATAATTACTGGCAGTGGCTTATTTTTTTTTTTTTTAATATGTTCTTAGATAAGAATTTATTATAAAATATAAATATCTGCTATTCCACTGAGCTAGTGACAATGGGCTAATGACTGGAATCAAAATATATAAAATAAATTTTTTTTTGACTTATGTATCTGCCTACTTTATAAATTTTCTAGGTTCAAATGCCTAGTGGCACCCTGTAGTGTAGATACCTTAAGTCTCCTATTCTTTGGATCATTATAATTGGTCTCCCAACATGAGCTGATTTTAATAAACCACGTATACCCTGACTAAATTTCTTTTTTCAAAGTGAGATTTTTTTATCTAGTTACATAAAACCGTATACACTTTAAATCTTATAAAAGCACTGCCAGAAAAAATAGCACATATATTAAACATGAGAAAGTATTAACAATCTTAAATTGTATCTTGTTAAAAAGAAAGTCAAAAGGTTGCAATTAATATGTTTTTTTTTTGTTAATATATATTATGCTTTAACGTGTATAGGTGCGCACAGCCACATAAGTTTATGATCGTAAATGTGGTACCTTACGATGATTACTGTTTTGGAATTTACTTCAGTGTAATCCTATGTAAGCATTTCCGTCAGTCATAAATAAGTTGGTGGTATTTATAATTGTGCTGCAAATATACACGTTTAAACCCATTATTTTTTAAAATATATTTACCTCAGTGCAACCTTCTTAAATAAATAATTTATATAATTTGCTTGTCATGCTATGTGTACAAATAAAATATAGAGAAAATAGAATTCTTGGGGGGAAGGGGTGTAAACGTAGTGGTTCAGAGAAAATGATCAACATTTTTTTTTTGTATATAGTCTTTTTGTAAAATTACTAACCGAATGTTTTTGTAAATGTTTTCGTTAATCATATACCGTAATTACTAACCATAAGTAAAATATTTTTTTTTGTTTATTTTTTTTTTAAGCAAGTTTACTGATATGTAATGGGCACATACGCCGTTACATTATTTTTTAAAAACTGAGACATTGAAAAGTTCGCATTTAAAAACTTCTTTTTTTTAAAGACATAAATATTGAAAATTAAACATCATCTAAACTCTAATATATATAAAATCACACAGATAAAAAAATTATTAAAATAAAACTATTAAAAATAGAAAAACTATGTTAAAAGCAAAAACTTAAAAAGATTTGGAGATATAAATATATCTTTAAGTTTGGAAAACAAATTAATTAATGTTATTGAAAAATGGAAATGATTATTTTAATTAGTCAAAGTGAACTAGCCCTTGGGCATTTAAATGTATAAGCAATGGTCAGATAGGAAAACAATAGAAACTAATAGCAAATAAAAAGATATCCCTTAGGAATCGGACCTCAATGAAAGGGTCTTCATCATCATGACATAATGTTGAGTTAATCTGCAAAATTAATATAAAAGGAAAGGTTTGGAAATAAAAAAATTAATTAGATATGTGTTAGTGCGGAGTTGAAGGAGAAGGGATTGAAAAGATGCACTCTTCAATCCCTTCAGTTTTGCTAAAAAAAGAAAGAGAAATGACATTGTTTTCTACATCGAGGACCAGCTAAAGTAAAAGACCTCCGGATGAATCAATAAAACAGCCAACAGCATACCGGTCTCACCAGGATGTCAGGACAATTAATACTGGAACCCAAATAGCAATGGTATAAAGATGAATTTTTCTAAACATATGAAATATATATAATTAATGAACATTTTTAAACAATAAGAACTTTAATTCTAGAACTTGTTCCGTATTTAAATAATTGCAATAGAATCCTATCTGACCAACTTTATTTATTAATAAGTAATTTTAATTTGATGTATTTCTTTGTAAAATCATTTCCATTTATTTATTTTTTGTTCTTTTAAGTTTTTATTATGATTTCTGTTTTTTATTAAATTAAATTATATAATTGTTAAACTTAAGTCAGGCGTGAATGGCTATATAGATTTGTAAAGTTATATTAGGGGAGGGTAATCTTAGGTTATTTGTTTCGTAGTTAAATTCAGTCAATGGATTGGATATATTGGTGTAATTAGTAGATGTAGTATGAGATTCGCTACGGGCAGAATCACTTTATATGCCACACACTTCCTTTTTACCTATGGAATGCGATCGTAAGTCGGCAAAATGACCGCAGTTCTTTCCTATGGAGTTTTTTTTATTGCTCTTATCATCAGATAGATGTAGCATTCCTATCTGACGAGAGGCAATTTCTTCTCTTAACCTATTTTGTGCTGCCGTATTCGTGTTACATTGAATGCATCAATATATCAGATGGATAGAAGTTGGTCTAACTGCGAACCTTTGGCCTAAGGTTAAATAAGGATATAATATTTTCTTCTCAAATGCAAATCTATGTAGTCTATTCATACTCGACACTCTAAATAAAAATGCATTAAATTTAAGTTGGGTATGGACGTTGCATGGATTCATTATCAGTTTCTTATGTTTGTGGTTTTCATATTCGATTGGAATATATAAGTCATCGATGTCAATGCGGCATCTTATGATGAATGCCATTGGGTTTCTTGTATTCCCTCTGCAATTGATGTTATCAATGACTTTGTATTTTGATCGGTTATGTTTATTTTGAAATGTTTTTAACTGTGTAATCTATGTAACCAATCTATACTCAACATTATAAAACAAACTTTTATAAATCCATCTGTGCGAACTTATAAAAATTAAAATGTAAATTTATAAAAATTAAAATGTAAATTAAAATCAAAAATCAAAGTTAAAAATGTAAGTTAAATTTTAAAATGTAAAACTGATACTAAAACAATTTTAAATATTATGTATATGTGTAAATAAATGTTTGTGTGTATAATTACTGGCAGTGGCTTATTTTTTTTATATATATGTTCTTAGATAAGAATTTATTATAAAATATAAATCTCTGCTATTCCACTGAGTTAGTGACAATGGGCTAATGACCGGAATCAAAATATATAAAATAAAATAAAAAAATTTTTTGACTTACGTATCTGCCTACTTTATAAATTTTCTAGGTTCAAATGCCTAGTGGCGCCCTGTAGTGTAGATATCTTAAATCTCCTATTCTTCAGATTGTTATAATATATATATATCCTATTCACTGTTTAATACTATTCCTCATTCTGTCATATTACAATAAAATATGAAGGCATTGCTTAACTTTTTTGTTTGTTTTTATATTTGGAATATAAATGTTGAGTTGTTTTATTTCTATCAATACTCACAATTTTATCACTTCAGAATATAATCGAATCCAAAACATAATATATTATTAATAGTGCTATTTTTATTCTTATTTTCTACTAATTTAATAAATTGATAATTAGGAGATTGTAGTTTCATAAGAAATGCTGCAATCTTAAGTTGTCTAAAAGTTTCAGGATAAAAAATGCTTTACTATAGAGAAAAACATAAAAGCAATTAGTATTATGAATTTGTGAAAATATCTTTATATCATGAACAAATGTATAAAAAAATAATACATATTTAGAAAAATTGTTTGCAAAACTAAATCACATTTATACATTAAAATACTTAATTATTATTTGTCAGAGGTTAGTTATTGTTGTAATGTTTGGCATTTATAATTATAATTTATCAACATTTTTTTGTTTCATTATGCGTGTGTGTATTGGACTGTGAAGCTTTTATTGATGATGATGTTTTACCTCGACTGATGATACTCATAAATATAACACACTGGTAATGTTTCTACTTCTCATCAGATGTGTTATTCTACAATAATATGTATTTTATTAATGAATCTAAAGATTTCTAAAATCAGATTTGATGACGATAATCAAACTTTTCATTCCCTATACAAATATTTATATAAAACATTCTAGATATATTTCCTGATTACTATACACCAAATCCTATCTCAGTGGGTCTCATTTATTCATAAATGTTTTATTAGAATGTATCGGTTTTATATTTAATTATCCACATTCAAAGAATCACTTTCTTTTGAAAAAGCTGATCTTATATGAATATTTTGTCCTCTGTCATCATCATTGCAGTTCACTCCATAACAATTCTGCTTTTTTTTTTTTTTAGCTTAGAACATTAACTCTTAAACTTAATAGAGAACCAGTATATATGCATTGGAAATGAAATCACTGAGAGAATGATGTGCAACTACAACATAAGTTAAATAAAAATATTAATAATTTATTTACATACTCTCAGTCAATTTCATAAAAAAAAAAAAAGTTTGCTGAACATTATATTAAAAAAAGAAAAATAGCACAATTTAAAGATTAATTAGAAATATGCCAACACATTTAAATAATTTACATTTTACAAATTATTAAAAAGATTTGTTAATGAAATGATCTAAATAATATACATTCAAATAAAGAAAAGTAAAAATAATTAAAAATGCCAAAACCTTCTACATATATTTATAAATCAATAAATTCTTACCACAGGTTGGTTCAAAGAATTTAGTAAGCTTATCACTGATGAATTATTTCTGATCTTAATTCTTACAAAGGTTCTACCTGTTGATTTTAGGGCGAGTTTTCTGAGTTTGAATTAATTTAGTTGATTGTGCAGGAAAGATAAATGCAGATAATTAGAAAAACAATTCAGTAGGCAAAAGATTACATTTCACAAAGTCCCCTATTTCTGGACTTCTTGGAGATTTTCTGAATTGGAATGGTGATATTGTGAGTTCTGACTAGTATACTTTGTGTGCATTTAGAAACTCACACTTGTTCTTTTATCTTCTACTAAGTTAGACATTTTAATTGGCTGGTATGTCAGCACTGAAAAGTTACTATAACAGTAATTTGAAACAATTACAATAATTTTTCAGCTAAAATTGAATTTTTAAAATTCTTACAGTATTTCCAATGTATATCTTATGTTTCCTACAAATATTATAGTATTTGCTCTTTTAATATATAGGGTATATGAGCACAGACTTTCACGTGACCCATCACTCTCCGTACTATCTCGTAACACTGGATGCACTTGAACACATATATGTTGAAAAGATAAATAATCACCAATATACGTATTTCATGCTAAACCAGCAATCATCAGTTGGTCCAGATTACTATCTCTACACATATATGCTATAAGTGTTCAGATATATATTAAGATAGCCAAACCTCACACTTTAATGGATAGGCTTCAATCTACACCACACTCCAACTCTTCAACCATCCATCCAATTGAAAATCTGATGATGAAATGCTCAAAGGCCACCCTGAGGCTGAGATTCTTGTCACACCCATGTTGACCTAAGGTCAATCTGACCCCTCATGTGCAGGACATAATCCATTTAATACATATAAAAGGAATGGACAGACATCTCTTCTATGTAATAACTAAAATACACAGGCTTATTATATACCTATGTCTATATATGTAATATATAGGGTATAAGAGCACAAACTTTCACATGACCCACCACTCTCCACACTATCTCATGACACTGAAAGTCTGTGCTCATATACCCTATATATTACATATATAGACACAGGTAAATAATAAGCCTGTGTATTTCAGTTATTTGCTCTTTTATAACATTTTGTTAAACCAGGGTAAATCTCAGAAAGCCTACTCATGTTTATTCTTATCTTTAAACTCTGGTTTTAATTTTTTTTTCTTAATTTTTTTAGTTATATTTAATTACAGTTTTGATTAAATTTAACCATAGTTAAATTTTATCAAAACAACTTAATTAGTTATCTATCTTTTTTTCTAAATATATTGTAATCTTAATTAAATTATTAATCAAGGGTATAAAATATATAATTTTATTTTATAACTTAGTCCATTAAAAATATTAGGAATACACGAAGTTTTACAAATTTTGCCAATCTATATATAAATCAACATTTTATTATAATTAACTACTATAAATTTAACTTAAATATTCTAATTAATGAGGTCAATTGAGATAAACTTTTATTAGATAGGGTTTTTATTTTATTCCCATAATTTTTAATCTTATTTGGGAATATTTAATAATTTCCATTTGAGCTCACTTCATTGAGGCAGTTTATAATGCAGATATGGCTAGAGTTGTCCAATGTTCATAATATTATAATACACATATGTTAAAATAAAAAAAAATTACAGACAACTAATATTATTCTGATTCATTAAGGTCTAATTATCATTACTATTATACTTACATTTTTATTGGATTAATACTTGCCATTCTTTGAATAAGTATTTCAAATAACATGTGAATCAAAATTAAAAATCCATCTAACAAAAAACTAAAAAAATAAATATATGAAAATGAGTGTGTTTGACAGTAGATGAATAATCTGATATAAAATTAACATTTATTATAGTTAATGTCTTAAGAATCTCTATGGCTTCTTTAATTTTTCTTTGATAGTGAGTGCCTATTATTATAGCATTAGAAAAATATGTAGTATGACTAATATTCATAACATGCAAAGAATTCTGAACCACTGTTTAATTACATTAGATTGTCTCTGCTAGAATCAGTTTTATAATTATCTGTACCCACACAAGAAGTCCCTGAATCTCTAGATGGGATTTTATAAACTTCTTGGTTGCAAAAAGAATTCTTAGATTTAAGAAAATGTTACTTATTTTTTGATTAGTAGTATATGTATTTTTATGTTATATTAATTCAGAATATGTCATGCTTTACAAGTTCTAAAAAGTAGTCTTTTTCTTTCTTTCTTTTTTTATTATTATGGTTTGAGTCTAAGTTTAGAATTTATTTATGATTTTTTTTTATTGTAACCATCAACTCCCAGAGAACTGCTTATATAATATTTCTAACTATATGCAGGATTTATCTGCAAGATTAATTACTCAGTAATACATCGTCTAATTTTCCATACCACTCCATGGCACTGTTGCTAATGAAAAACAAATAGATATAACATTACCAGGCTGTTTTTCAATTTTGTTGATTTATGTTTTTAATTTTTGGATTTGTTTGATTTTGATTTTTTTGTTGTTGTTTATTATTGTTTTTTTTTTGTTTTTTTTGTAACCGGTTTGGTGTATATTTCTTAAAAATAAAAAAATGTTTTTTTTTTTTTTTTTGGCTTTTTAAAATATTCTGTCTTTTTATTTTTATTTTTAAAAAAAAAAACCAAACATTTCTTTTTGTCCTGTCTCTTTTTTTTTTTTTTAAAATAAACTTTTTTTTTATATAACCAAGTCTTTTTTATTGTTTTTAAAGAAACTTTTTTTATATTTTTGTTTATCGAAAAAAACAAAGCTTTCTCAACAAACCTCTCTAAGACCTGTCGTCATATTCCTTACAGCATTTTGACATCTTTCCAACTCAACTCTAATATGCTTCACTGTAAGCTGATCCTGTTTTCAAGAATAAATTAGCCATACCACTTGGGAAAAAGTGTTTCCCAGGCAGCCCTCAAAGCCCATCCCATGAGCAAATGGAACACCTTCATTGCCATTGACATTCCCTTTCAGATGTTTGACAATGCCGTACTTTCATTAAACCACCACAAAGACAGTTTTTTTTCTGGGTAGGTAAAAATTTTTTTTTTTGAGTTGAAGGGAGGCCAGCACATCTGCTTCTGTATGAAATAAATCTCAAAACTACAATGCCGAATGGTCATCTGCCATTGAACTGTTTTGATCTCAAAAAAGTCTTGGAAAGTGTGCGACTTGATCATGAACTTTGCCAAATCATGATTTACACTTCTCATTTAGTGAATTCTGACCCCTGACAATGAAAGTAGGGGTCTTTGAGAATTCGTTACAAATTTTTACAAATTCACATCAATTACAATACATTGAAGCATAAAAAAAATCTGTTCTAATATACTTTTTGTCATTACAACTACAGAAACCTTCATATCATACACTGTACAATAGTCAAGATTAATGTCTATAGAGAGTGTCGTAGACTCATCACTAATAATGTTCAACATGCTAGAGATATTGGGGTAAGGGTGCACTTCAACATCTTAGTGTTTGAACAGTTTACAGGCCGTAAGATCTATGAGCAGCCTTGTAAACAGCATATTTATGTGCTTTAGGGTAGAAACAGTGCCATCGGGCAATGTGGATCAATAGTTGCTGTATTACCAATTACTCTAGCAAAAAAAGTTTTTACTGTACAAAAAAATCTGTGTTGAGTGATGACACAGTTAAATTTTCAGTATCTATGTAATTTTTTGAAAATAAAAGTAGCAAAAAAATAATTTGGTTTTTTGGTTTGGTTTTTGATAATAAGTACAACAAAGAAAATAAGATTTTTATTAGTCAGTTTCCATTGTAAATTTAATATGAGTGTGGATTTTATTTATATGCAAGAAAATAATCTTATGGATTATCTTTACTCTATTGGAAAACAATAAAAATGTCATGAATATTTGTTTATTATGTTTCACATTTTCACACACATTGGCGAACATTATAAATTTATTCTAATAATTAATTCACAATGAAAACAGAAACGGATGGAAAAACTTCTTTTTTCCGATGTACTAGTTGCCTAAAACAGAATGGTATTTTGTCATTTTTTATTTTCAGAAAAATACATACATAAATGGATATTTAAGATTTTTATGTTGTAATCATTCAATTGAGATTTTTTGAGTAGTAAATGCATTCTTTATTAAATTAATTGATTTTTTGGATAATTTCTGACTAGATGAAGAAATGTTATATAAGCAATATCTTGATAGCTAATGCTTATAAAAAATTATAAGTAATGGCTTAATCCAGATTAAAAATTATAACAAAAATGAAATCAAAAATATTTGTTGGAGTTTATATTCCTTAATAAAAGAAGTCATAGACAGTAGTAGATTTATTCTGAAATGTAATAATATAATAACTATATATTACTAATCAAAATTTTTTTTATTTAACTCTAAGCACTTCGTAATTCTTGATGCTGAGAGAGTTTAGGAAATATCATGTAGATTTTACAGGCTTTTATGATAGCTTAAGTAACCATCATATCAGATTCAGAAGGAAAAAATCTACATGTTATAGATTCTGACCATAATATAGATTTTTTTTTTTTGTAACAGTACTCTATTCATATGTAACATTTATTACCAAATAAAAATCAGAGCTATCAAGATTTTTAAGAGACTAGATGATATATGATGATACATTTAAGTTGCATCTTAGTTAGAAAATTTTTTTAAAGTCCTTTAATCAAAACAATTGTTAATTTTATATTAGATTATTTATCTACCACCATTTTACTTCTTTCACATTTTACTTTTTTTTTGTTGGAATAACTTTTAATCATGTTCCATAAGTTGCTTCTAGCACACTTCTATAATATATATATATATATATGTGTGTGTGTGTAAAATAAATGAAATGTTCATTAACCTTTTTCCCGCCTCCTACAAGGCTCCTCGTAGACATCTGACGTCACTCTAACTATGCCAGTTCTTATGCTAAAAAATTCATTTAATAGGTTTTGAATAGGTTTTTAAAAGTTCTGTAAGATGGTGCCCTCTTCCGATTTATTTTACAAGTAAAAAATAAAAAAAATGCATTTAAACCTAAACAAAGAAAGAACATTACTTGTGATTGGTTCTTAGCATGCTCTCAGCCGAAAAAGACATTCTGATTGGCTGGAAAGAACAAAGAAACCGCCTGATCAAAGAAAATAAAGAAAAACGCTGAGATTTTCATTTCGAATGCAATTTTAAGTATTAAAAAAATATAATTTCAGAAATTAAACTAGTTTTTTAAAAAAAAAACTAAAAAAACAAAATTATTTTCGAAAAATATTGAAGATTTTAGTAAAAATATTAAAGAAATATTTAAAAGAAATATTTACTTTTCTATAACGTAAAAGTCGACCTTTTTGTTTATATTATAGCTTTTATGTTGCCGAAATTGAATATTTTAGAATAAATAAATAGCAATTTATTTTTGAAAGAACTTTCGTTCTCTTCATAACCTGAAAAATTAGTAATATACTTTTTATAAACGTATCTGAGTTGAATTTAATATTATAGGCGAATATGTTTTAACAATAGGCTTTGTCTTCAGTTTGTGAGTTGGCCAATTAAAAGATTTGATTTTTACCTCATACAACCAATAATATAATTAGCGGTTAAAAGGTTAATTAAAACAAAATTGTAATTATAATTGAAATAATACATTTAACGGTTTACAAACTATTATAAACAATCCTTAAATCCCCAGAAGTACTTTTGGTTAATTTCTTAAACCTGCCTCAACTGCCATTAAATTAAAAAAAAAAGCGGAAGCAAACGTCATCAATTCAAATCCCACAAATCTCGTATTTTAATGTTAGCAGCTTGTTGATTTATTAAATGCATTTTATTCCTGTTTATAAAAATTGCCTCTTTAATTTTTCTTTTATTATGGTTTCTCTCTTCATGAAGAATTTTCAGATTTTCAAAATCAAATTTAAATTTATATTTACATGTTTTTTCATGATCAAAGAAAACTGAAGGAGACATTAAATCACCATTATTTTTACTTTTTACATGCTTATATAACAATTCATGCTCCCTCAATCTCTTCTCAATACTGCACCTAGATTCACCTATATATGATGGCATACAATTACAAAAAATTAAAATACGAGATTCATGGGATTTGAAGTGATGATGTTTGCTTCTGCTTTGTTTTTTTAATTTAATGGCAGTTGAAGCAGGTTTAAGAAATTAACTGAAAGTACTTCTGTGGATTTAAGGATTCTTTATAATAGTTTGTAAACTGTTAAATTCATTATTTCAATTATATATATATATATATTGAATAATATTTCTTAATCTGATGGCAAGTATTATCCAGTCAAAATAATCCTACAACAGTACTCCAAATTACACATGGATGAACCAGATTATATATGTATATATGTAAAGGATATTTCATGTATGTGTATTTTTTTTCATAAATTAAAAGCTAGATAGTGTATTGCTATAAGTAAATGTAATTGCCAATTGCACTAAAAAATTTATTTCAACCTTTTACTGTCCAATATTTTTTATGTTACTTTTATTTTTTGTTTTGTTTCTTTTTTAAATTTTTTTATTAGTGATATCTATAATCAGCAACAGATATTCTAGAATAACATTTTGCATAATTAATCATAATACTATCCACAATAAAATACTATTTCAAATTATCTTGAAAAAAAATTTCTTTTGTTTGCCATGTTGAAAATGTTACAAATAGATTAAAAAAATCAAATACTCAAGTCACATTACACTCATCATTTTGCTGAGAAAAAGTCAATTATATTTCTTAGTGGCTTTAGATTATGTGATGCATTTGCATGAAAATTATTTGGACATTATGTATCTACCCTTGCACATTTTAGTGCAATGGTAAAGTGATGAAGTCAAAAACAAAGAATTCTGGATCAAATCCCAGTCTATTATTTTGGACATTTGAATGTCACAAGAACTGTTAGTTAGCTAATTATTATTTTTATACCTATTTTGCTGATATTGCTATGCGGACAATAATTGAAAACTTTAAGAAAATTGTCATTGAAACTTTGACTATGTGAAATATTAATCAAGTTAAGTTTACACATTGACATCTTAACAATAACAAAGTAAACTAGGCAGAATTTAAAAATTTTAGATAAAAAAAACATATAGTATAATTTTCAAGAAATAGATAAGAAAGAAGCTATTTTCAAAAGAATGTGGCAAAAATATCCACAAATCATTGATTGATAAAATTTTAATTCTGTAAATCTTCTATTCAAATAAAGTGTTTATAGTGATTAATTTAGATACTGCACAAACATCAAATATTATTATTTCTAATAACTTTTGGCCATTGTTTACTGTTTCCACTAATATTTTTATCAAAGCTTCAAAGCAGAAAATATTAAACGTTTATTGATATTGAACCAGTCATATTATTGAACACCAGAGTAAAAGTTTTCTCTGAATTTTTTGTTCTCGCAGTGATGCAAAGGCTCTAATAAATTGAGCACACCCATCATTGTTTTAAATAATTTTTAATATTATTTGTTCATTGATATCTCTACAACTTACATTATTAAATCTTGACAATTCCTTAGCTGTAAATTGTCTTGTGTTCAAATATTGAAGACTGTATTAAGAAAAACTGTCATATTTCATGTACTGATATTTAGGAAAAAGTAAAATACTTATCCTTTGTATCATTATTATTATTTTTTATATTGCCATTGTTATTATTAATAATAGTATAATTATTTTTATAGTTTATAATAAGGAATTCAAAAGGAAAAATAACCTAGTTATATTCTGAAAGAAAGGCCTTTTTTAGTCATTTTTTTCTATCTTTGTAAAACACATGATGATTCCTAAATGGTGCTTCTTTCTTAAGCAGACAATTATATAACAAATAAAACTGTTGTCCCACTAAATTTATTTTGGAAAAAATATAATTTTTTAATAAGATATTGATTTTCTAATTCACAAATCTCATGTAATAAAATATTCGTTTAAGAAACTTACCTTTATGTTATTAATAATCTTAGTAATTTTTCTACTTTCATGTCATCATTACCTGGTTTTTATAGCCTTTTACAGAATTTAATCATTTAGTTTCTTTAAATATATTATTATAGTAATTTTTATATTTCTTTGTTTTTTGATATACTATTTTGTCTCAATTGAATATTAATTAGTGACTTTTTCTATATTAGTTATCTATAAAGCAATTATATCCTTTATTTTATGACTATTCTAATTTAAATTTGCATGATTTTCAAAGCCTATTATTATTATTAACCAAATTTTAAATTCTGCTTTAAATTAATTAACTATTTCTGATGGTTAGAGAAGTCAACTGTTGACATTGTCATTCTTAATAATTTTTAAATCTATATTCATAATTTATATTTCATTAATCAATGAATATTTACTTGTATTTTGCAGAATCTATTAAACACATCACAATATTGAAATATGTACTTTTTAGTAATCAGATATAATTTTTCTCTGGCTTTATTTTGATTGTTTTTTTATCTATTTTTTTTCCTATGTCAAAACGTTGACCGGGAGGCGAACCCGGGCCAGCTGCTTGGAAGGCAGCTATGCTAACCGCTAGGCCACCAACGCTTGACTATTATCTATTTTTGCTTTGGATTTTTCAGAAAAGGTAATTGTTAAAGTGCAGACCCCCCCCCCTCTGCCTTCCAATTCAATAAATTGTTTTTCAACGTGTAAATTAAAATCTTGCATAACAATTTCAAATTGGTTTAATTAAAATTATTCTGTACACCTAAGTGAAGTTCTCTACTCCTTCATTAGAATGAGAATTTGATAAAACAAACTTAAATTTTCTGCAATTGCTATCCTTGAATAAGTTAAGCAATGTTTTACTGCTCGTTTGTAATGAATAACATTTCATCTGTGTTTTATAGTAAAGTCCATCTCCACTTTTTAAATCCCCCCCTATTTCCATTAACTCACTATGATAATTTATTACAGATTTAAATAAAATGCAGTGCATAATAAAGAATAAAGAATGAATTAATTTGTTTTATATTTTGTTGTTAAATATGTCTGTAAATATTTTAAAAATAAATTGTTATATATATATGTATAGATATTTTTGAGGCTTTTAATTTTTTTTTTTTAGAAATTCACTGTCCCCTTCCACCTGAACTTAAAAATGGAAAATATTCACTTACTTTGGATACATTAGTTGTGAACAGTATAGTCATTTACCACTGTAATAAAGGCTATACCTTAAAAGGACCTCAATTTTCAGTATGTCAAATTAGTGGAATTTGGTCTAATGAATTACGCAATTGTGAAGGCAAGTATTACCATTCAACTATATATAAGTGTACAAAAATAAAAGCATAATTATTATAAATAAATTAAGGGTAAGTTTTGTCAAAAAAATTAAAATAATATAATTTTGGAACTGCTTTTTCCTTCTAGATTTTTTTCATTTGTTTTGCTAAATTTTATTTAATGACAAGATATTTGTTTAATTAAAAAAGATTGTAGCATTCAAAATTTTTGATAATCATTTTGATCACATTGACTGCCATTACTGAAAGAATTAAGAAAATGAATTGGAATTGGGCTGCATACCTTTTTCTAAAGAGATGATAATAAATGGAAAAGTTACAGCCTTACTAAATTTCACGAGATTGAAATTCAGGAATAGCTTATGTGAGAGAAATCTGATCTTAAACAAGTCATAATGGTGGATTTGAACTAGAAAATATTTGAATGCTCTGATATATATATATATATAATGTAGATATATTATACTATGCCTCATAAAATAGTTTATTGATTATTTAAAAAGTTTTACATTTTTAGAATAGCGATGTACAATATACAAAAATGGGGGGGTGGGGGTGAAAATGTTGAATTTATCTTTAAAAAAAATGTCCTCTACTGAACTGATAATAGAGGTAGCTAATGAAAGAACTTTTTTTTTTTAATTTTTCAAGGAAGAAGTTGCATATGTATATATATAACTCTATAACAATTACTTTGTTTAGTCAGGAAAACTGATATATAGAAATATGGATGCATCCATGCCCAATATAATAGCATTTAATAAATTACATTACTGTTAGGAGTCAGCATTCAAAAGAGGTTTCCATTACATGAGTATTTATGAGTGCAAATTATTAGATATTTTATGGATTAGTATGCTTCAAGCTTAAAGTGATAGTTATATTAAAAATACACATTATTCCAATCCTATTCACAACAGAATTGATTCTCTTTATTTAGATCTTGGGTTCACTAAAAAGAAGAATGATGATCAGATTTTTGACTATAATATTATTAGTAGTTTGATGAGAAATTTAAAATAAATATACAAATATGAAGGCAGAAGTTCAATGATTGAAAAGAAAACTTAAAAAATGATTATAAGATTAAAAACATCAAAGAAAGTACAGACATTGACTGATCTTTTTTTTTTTTTGATGCATAGGAAGTAACATCAGAACCAGAGAATTGGTATCAGACTTCTTTTAAATTCAGAAATGATACTCTCTTATATGATGATAATATTTTGAAAAGATGAAAGAAGTATTTTGATTGTTGTTTGAATTATTGTACAAGAGTAGAGATGATAAGTTTTAATGATGTATTCACATTACCTACTCGTTTAGATTTGGACAAGGCTATTCAGCTTAGTGAAATTAAAACAGTTGTTATTTTAAAAATGAAAAGCTGCAGGTCCTAATAAAATACCTAGAGAACTTCTATAATATGGTTATGATATGTTATTTTCAAAAATATTGTAATTGTTAAAAAATGTCTTGAGCCATCAAATTTTGTCACCTGATCTTAAGGATGTTTTTATTGTATCAGTTTTTAAAAGCAAAAGAAATAAACAAGATTTTGCACTAATTATATTAAATTAATATTATTATTTACTACAGCAACAATACTTCCAAAGATTGTGATGAATAAATTGTTTACAGTTATAAACAAATGATTATTAAAAACTCAGTGTGATTTAGAAAATGAGGTAGCATTACAGATATGATTTTTGTTGCAAGGCAAATGCAAAAACAAAGGGGTGATTTTTGCATTGATTGTATTTTATTGTTTAAGGCATATGAGTCAGTTATCAGAACAAATCTATAGTATTGCTTGAAGTTGATTGATTTTCTACCATTTTTTATACCATATAGATTCTACATGTTAAAATGAGAGGATGTGTTTTTGTTACAAGTGGAAGATCTGAGGCATTTTGAATAAAACTAGAGTTAGACAAGACTGTACTTGCTCCAACATTGTTTTCAATTTTTATGAAACTCATCTCTGGAATTGTTTATAGATGGTTTAATGAAACAGGAATCAAGATATGATACAGATTATTTGAATTGATTAAAAGTGAAAACAAAAAATTCAAGTTGGATTTACAGTATGCTGATAATTATGGTATTTTTCCAATCCAAAAGATGATTTACAGAATTTATCTAATGTCTTGAAGGCAACATTTAAAGACTTTGGTTTATTAATTAATGTTCAAAAAAACTCAAGATTTTTATGAGTTAATGATGAAAAAATAATACTCAGCAACTTTTAGCATGGATGATGATCACCTTGAAAATATAAATAGATTTAAATACTTTGGTGGTTTTATGAGTTAGAAAAGTGGACTTAGATGTTGAGGTATAATGTGGATTCTAATATGCCTTCATGTCAAGAAAATAACTATTGCAACTAAGTTAATTATAAATAGAGCTGTTATTTTATCTAATTTATTGCATGGAAGTGACACTAGCAGACAGTACTGGCACAAATATAAAATCATTAGAGAAGTTTCATTTAAATATGTTCATAAAATTTAAAACATACAATATCCAGGTTCATAAAACCAATCAATTTTTTTTTAATTTGCTGGGTAGATACTATAGTGCTGGCTATTGTAAAGTCAAACTGCTATATGACAGCATAATAATTGGTATTATAACCTACATAGAAGTACGCACAGGTATTGGGTACTTATATATATATAACCATAAATATAATGGTAATTAACTATTATTAAGAAATTATTATATTGGTATACAAAATCAGTATAGAAGTAAATAGAAAAAAGTACTCCAGAAGTAAAATTAAATAATGTAAATAGAAAAAATAGCATTTAAATCTGAAAGAAGAAAAAGTCAGAAATAAAGAATGTAAAAAAATTTAAGTAAATGGAGATAATAACTCTAATGTAATATAGAAGTAAAAATTTTGTGAAATGTTGTAGTTAAAACTTTGGATTAAGTAAATGATAAGAAAAGAATTATAAATAAACTTAGACAACTGATCAAAGAAATAGCTATGAAAACAATAATAGACTATTCATTGAGTGCACTAAGTAATCCAGAAATGAATTAACTGTAGCCAAGGAGAAACAGGCACAGTTTGAAGAGCATTGGCATTTTCCTAGTAGAATGATCTCCTAATGTTCAGTATATTGGAGTTCCATGGTTGTGTAAAGCAGATAAGTGAGGAGGGACAACCCAGAGACTCAGATCGAAAGGTAAGGAAAGTCAATTAGGGTTTTATAGATTATACCTATCTTATTTTATTTATGTAAGCCTGAAGGACTCCCAAGGGTATAATATTGTATAGTGAGTAGAATGGTTATGACTAGCAAATTTTATAGAATATAGTGAAAGACTGTAATTTGTGGTAACTCAAGAGAATTGAGAAATTTAGCTGTAGCAGTAAATGCTGAATTCATTTCTAGCTAGTTATGTAGATAACAAATTTGTTGCAGATCAGTATTTGTCTTTTATATATCATTATTGTAAATAAATATTGTATATTGCTTTTTTTTCTTTCCTCTTGCAGTTGCTATGGGAGGGGAATACACTATAGCAATTAACCAAAAATGCTTCTACAGATTGAAAGATTGTATATAATAGTTAATTACCGTTATATTTGTTATTTTTATTTTTATTACAATAGTTTTGTAATTAATGGACATTTTATTTGTATTATATATATATATTCCAATTGAATTAATGTTGTATTTAATAAATGATATATGTTTTTTTTTTTAATGATATATGTTGTATTTACTCAATAATAATCATGTACAAATTTATGTAATATTATTAATAGTATTAATGTTTGTGTTAATAAATAATGTCACATATATATTTTGTGTAATATTGTTGATAGTATTAATGTTTTGTATTAATAAATAATAAAGTTATAGTTGTATTAGTATAATAAAATAAAAGATATTATTTTGGTACTCAAGCATGTGGCAAATAAAATAAAGCAAGCTCATGTAATTTTTTCTTTATATAATTAAAATTATTAATATAGAATCAGTTGCTATATATATATATATAGTCAATCCAACCATATCAATATTGAGCATTCAAACCAGTCCATGTAAAATAATGTTGGTTTAAAATCAGATTATATATGGTATGAATGCTATATCACTCAGAAGAACAATCAGAGATAAAGAGGTAATAGGAAATAATAGAGCCTCTCTAGCCACAAGTTAATTAGTCACAGACTCCTGCCTATGGAAGTGTTGAAAGCAAGACTAGGTTGGCATTACAAGCCATCCAGATATTTTTATTCTATTTTATACATCTTTAAGGCAGCATTATTGCACATATCCAAACACAAGTTTATTAAACTATGTTGTTAGTCTTACTCATCTCTCTGTCTCTCTCTCTTTTGTTATTCAGTATACAATTAATGCTACTCCAACTAGTGACTTCCACCCAGAAAAACTAATAGGCTCAACTGCAAATGGTTGGCCAAGCCTGGTCATAGCACATAGGTATAATCAAATCACTTCAACAATAAATGGTATGGTGTATAACGGATGGAAATTCACCAGGATATATAGATCAGATTCAGCAATCAGCTGGTTCGATCACAATGTATGACCAACTTACACAAAGTCTATATGTGATGGTACACCTATCTATTGAGCCCCAAAGTTGATGGCACCAGTTATAACAGATGGAATGATTACTACTATCCCCCAAACATTGCTGACACCAGATATAATGGATGGTACTCTTCATCAACGATCATAAGCTAACCAATCCCAATGATGGTGTGCCAGATGTAACGGATGGTCAACTAACTTGCCGACTGCAATACTATGCAGATGTAGTAATCTGGTGTGGGATAAGTGAATATGCTCTAATTTATTGCTCCTAATGACACAATGTGCAGAGACCTACCAGGCTTAGAAGAGTAAAAAGTTGCATCTAACTATGGTCAGACTTTGGGTCTTCTGATAGAATGCTAACGAGAACTGATGAAATGCTTAACCAATGATTGCATACACTTTTATTGACTAACTATATCCCTATTTAATAATATTAAATGCAGTTTAGGTTAGTTCATCCACTTTCCCCCTTTTCAATTCCGTTATGCTCTAATATTCAAGCCCAGAGAGAATATTGCTTTTGACTTCTTTAACAGGTATGAACAGATACGCACAGCAACTCCTGCACCTATATATAGGTTACAACTAGCATTTATTATATTTGATTACAGTCAATTATTTATATGACAAGAAAAATAGATGTGTGTGCATGCATAATTGTTTATAGATTGTGGAATGTCAGGACAACTCAATAAACCAGAGACTGGAATAATATAAACTCTTAAACATTTATTAACAATAATAAACAACATAAAGTATAATAATAATAATAGTACTGATAAACAAAAAATAAAAAAATAATAATGATCATATGTACATGTGTCACATGTGAACCTCTACCATTTTACTAATTAATTATTCTCCAGATCCAACCCTTATACCCCATGGTAGAAATCCACCTATGTCACTCATTCTCTACAAATCATAATTATATAGAAAAATAAACTTTAGTAATTTAAGATAATTGAGATGCAGGCTAGCTAAATTATATATTTGCAGATGTTAACAATCTATTTAACAAGTTCCCCCAATTTATATATATGATAGATACTAGTTGATTAGTCAAACATACTGGAAAATATATATACAAGGTTAATCAACAAAATAAAACATATAATATGTATTCTGTATAAGTGTTGAAGTTTAATCTATGAAAATGAATGTAGAGAATCTTACCTTACTATTTATGTGGATAATCTGATGTGAAGCAGGTGGGTTAACCTAAATTTTATTTACAATGAAAATAGAAAAATATCAAAGTGAATAATTCACTCTTTCTTCTTTACTAATTCTAAAAAAAAATGTGGTTTCAGCATCAGAGTGTGAAAATACAACAGATAACATGAATTAAAAAAATTACAATGTTAATTTCTTGATTAAAAACTTGTAATTGGAACAAAGTTCATAAAAATCATCCTAATAGAAGTAGTAGTTGATAGTTAGGCAAGTTGTTCTTCAAAGCAGTTTCACTTAGTAAATCATTTTCCTTAGCAAGGATAGATAGGTACATTAGTGTCTCCTGTAGTTGTGTTTCATGGTAAACACTTTGATCCTCATTTGATTCACCATTAAGTATTCCAATGCTTGTTTACTTTGGACTGCAGGCATCTTCTTGTGTGTTTACAATAAAGTAGAAAAATAAATATATAGAGGTTTAATGCAGCTGGTAGAAAATACCATGATGCACAATAGCATGTTTTTCTCTAGTCCATATTCATATTAAAGTACAATTCAATAATTATTTGTAATCATAAATTTATATTGGATATTATAGAATCACTTTACACACATATATATATATATATGTACGTATGTATTAAGAAAATTATTTCATTTTTCTTTCTTTTCCAATTTTCAGCAGATTAATTTTCATTATTCTTTTTGAAAAAATTTAAAATACTAAAAAGTTACTCCAACAACTTTTAAAACATGCTTTAATTATTACAAAATTTATCAGTTATTTTTACTTCTTATTTCACTTTCTTTCCTTTGAATTTGGTAAACTTTTAGTTACAGCATTTGACTTTTAAAAATGTTTATAATTTAACTAAAAGAAAAAGCAAAACTCCATTTTAGCATTTTAAATTTTAGTTTAAACTCCTGTCTATTGTTGTAATTGCTATCTCTTTTGATAAGAAAAATGATTTTTTTAAAAGTTTCTATTTTTATATAAAATGCTGAGAATCCCCTGAAACACTGAGATTTTAAACTGCCTATTGTTTAAATACATTTAGATTTTTAAATGCCTATTGTTTAAATACATTTCATTTATTACAGATAAAAAAAATAAAATAATAAAATCAGTTTTATTTTCACACACAACCACCTAACTTAACCTCAGGCTACCCCTAAATTCTTTAACTATAAATTAATATTCAATTTTAAATGTAAAAAATATATATATACATTACAGTTTATTTAATCCAATAGTATATATATATACAATATTACTTTCTAAAATATTGATTGTATTAAATTTATCATAACATAATAATTTATTGTGTATTATATGTATATATGTAATAATAACAAACAAATAATCTTCCCATTATTAATATAAATTTCCAATGGATTAGGTTCAATAAATAGGCTTGATCTTTTTAGGAATGTGTGCATTGTAAGCTACCCTTTACAGGTGGTAATGCCACAAATTGGAATTGAAAAGTTTGATATAGAGAATCTGACTGATTGGTTTTATATATACAAAGTCTAGAACATTTTTTTTCTAATTAATAGCACCAGCAAAGATGCTGTGATAATTGCCATGTTGCTCTGCTTCATTAGCCAGTGAATAATAGAGATAATGAATAGCTATTATAAACCAGAATCATTTGTAAAGCAGACTTATGAGGAAATTGTAACAAAGTCACTTTTTTTAACCTTCAACTGTCCAAATATATTGCCTAGTTACATTTTAGAAGCAGATAAAAGTCTAAAAATGTGAGAGTTAGAGACTATCATATAGTTTTATAGTTTATCATATAGTTTTGCATGATATAGATAAACAATGCCTTTTGGAAGTTTTCTTGATGATGCCCTCTTCAAGTAGTTATTGTGTGGATTGATTGATAATCAACTGAAAAAGTGGCTGCTGGCAGCAAGCAATAAATAGTGAGACTACTAGGCACGAAGTTAGTACATATTTTTGTTGAATTGAATATATAAAAAATGAATATAATGAATTTGAGCATGGTTTTTATAGGAAAGATAGATCCCATCTATGTTCCAAGGATTATTTCAAAGACATTCTAAAGATCTGCAATGTTGTTTGTTTGCATTGTGAAGATTTAGCAGTAAATATTAATACATGGGAAAGCTACAAATAGACATGGTTTTGAAATATTTCAAAAAAAATTTCTGATGAAAAAATTAAAAGACAACATCTTAAAGTACCAAATAATCAGAAAACGGAATCAGAATGTTTTACATATGAAGGTATTTGTGGTTTACCCATTGATTGTATAGTTATAGGAAAATATTTCTAGAGCATTTTTTTTCTCCTTTTTTTTCTTGGGAGTTAGGATGACCAGACTCATTTACAGGTGTTTATTTATTATTATTAAGTGTTATTAAGTTTTTGAGTAGAAAGATAATTTCATAATTTTTAATTGATGAAATTGATAGAAGGTAGAATTATAAATCCCCTCCTCCCTATGTTTATCCAACTCTGTGAGAAAATGTAAATAAAAATTTTAATTCCATTTTTTTATTGAAAATAGAGATAGTACTAATATGATAATTATAAATATTTTTATAATTTATTAATTATATATTCTTTAGTTTTATAAACCTACTTTTTTTTTTTTTTTGATACAAGAATTTTTTTTAGAAAATTAAAAGTTGTTTCATTTATTTATTTATTTCTCACTAATAGTGTTAAATTGTTGATAATTGTCTGATGAATAAAGTTTATCTAAATATCTTATTTATATTTTATGATGCATATAAATAATTATATATATATATTTCAGAAGAGACATGCAACATTCCTCCAAAGTTACGAAATGGTGGCTATACTATTAGTAAATTAACTGATTGGACTGTTTTCTATTTTTGCCAGCCAGGTTATAAATTGGAAGGATCAAATATAGCTACATGTTTAGAAAGTGGAATTTGGTCTGATGAATTTCGTGAATGTGTTGTTATTAAATGTCCAGAACTTCCTTTTTTAGGTCATGGGGAATATCAGTGGCTAATAGGAAATGGGGAAGTTGGATCAACAATTAAATACTTCTGTAACCAAGGTTACGTACTGATAGGCTCAGACACTCGACTCTGTTTAGAAAGTGGATCTTGGACTAATGGCTCAGCATTTTGTAAAGGTAAATTTAACTTTTATATACATAATTTTATTTATTTATTATAATTTTACTTATTGAAAATTAAATTAATGTATTTTATGATAGTCAATACTATTTGATTCATTTTATGTTTTTATTATTTACAATTTTGATATTTTTTTAATTTTACATTTTGCACATAATTACTAATGATTTAAGAAGATGCGTAACAGATTAAACAAATTGATTAAATTATTATCAAGACAAATTATTTTGAATAGTAAAAATTAAATGTAAGCAATCATATAAATTCAATAAATCTAACTTTATATAAATATGTAATCTCATATTAATTATAAAAAAAAAACCCCACTTCCCTCACCAAATAACTCATATTTTATTTTATTTTTAGTAGTTTTCATTTGTTATTATATTATTAATTTATTGTATCTAGGTTAATAAAACTATGTAGAGCTAGTCTATTGGAAGTAGATACAATCATAGGTTATGTATTTCATTGTATAGGCACTTCATCCTATCCAAAGACCCAAAGTCCGACCATAGTGAGATGCACCCCCCCTATCTCCTGAGGAAACCACTAGCCCATTACAGCTGGCATTCAACGTTTAGGCATGAATATCAAGTCTCCTGGGAGATCCAGCTATTCAACTCATAATTTAAAAAAAAAAAAAAATTGTTTGAAATCTTCTTTATCTTAAATCTTGTTTGCAATATATAACCTCTATGAACTTACACACCTAGCACATAATTGATACATGTAACTACAGCAGTGATAAGTGGATCTATTTTTTTTTACTATAAATAATTATATTAAATGAAAATTATATTTAGAATGGTAAGTGCAATTTGAGGGATATAAATAATGAAATGAGCTGAGACTGGTAGTTAAATAAATAATCATTGATTAAACCGTAGCTAAAATAGATGAGTCAGGGAAAATAAAAGATCAGGTTTTTAAAATGGGAAATAAAAGTTACATACACAAAGGGAATCCAAACTAAATGCAAATGACAAAGGGTGATGTATAAAACCCTATGGTATATATTCACTTGTATTTATAAAACCAAATGCTATATTTTAACTTTCTGAATAAAATTTTAATGTTAACCAGAAGTAAGAAGTATTTATTAAATATGGATCATAAACATTTATCTGAAACAGAGAGTAGTAGTGATAGTGAAATGGAAAAGACTACCACTATTTTTGAGAAAAAGACTTTGTATAGCCAAGTTACTGGGGGATCTATATCTGAAACTGAACACTTCCCACAGGTGCCAGAAGAAAGCCAGATAGTTTCTCAAACTCAAGAGACCCATACCAATGAAGTCACTCAAACACCTAGAGTTACAGTAGCACAGACTGTGGAAGATAGTGGAGTTATAGATCGGCTTTTCCAAATGATGATGATGGAAATCAACAATAATATAAGTAATATGAAAGCAGATATAGCAAAAATAAATAGTAATAACAGTAGTTTAGAAGCAAAGATAGATAGTAACAGCAGTATCTTGAAATAAATAAATAGTAATAACAGTTACTTAAAGGAAGAATTATCAAAAGTAAATAGTAATATCACAACCAAGAAAGATATAAAAAAGTGCAGTAACTGGGAAGCAAAAATATCAACCAATACTGATACAAGTCAAATTGTAGAAGTGAGGAGAGATAAAATAGATCATAGGATAGACAAAAAAAAAAGTGAAGAAATTACACTAGAAGATGGAAAGGAAATTTTACCCAGTAAACCTTATCATTGGCATTGTATATTTGGAGCAAAGCTATAGTTTTAAAGTTATACAAAGACAGTGGAAAATGGTTTGAAATTATTTTGAATGGAAAATTTGCTATTGTATATACTAATGGTGACTTAAATGTGGATGGTAATAAGGAACTACATTTAAAAGGATTAAGAAATGCACATAGTCAAGTTAAGCCTGGTACTCCTAGTCAACCTATTAACTATTCTATCTTCACTGGATTCAACATGTTTAGCCATTGAAAATTGTTTTTTTTTTATGTATGAAAAGAATGATAGAATTATTATTCGCAATTCAAATAATCAATGTTAGGCTATTATTTTACAAAAAGATTTGCCTAGTTTTATTTTTGAATCCATGCAAGGTACTAGACAAGCTTTTAATGCTGAAACTTCACTTGATCCTGATTTCTACTGGTTGGATATCTCAGATCCCCAATGATGGAATAGAAGAGTATCCTATTAACCTTACTTTGGAGGAGACAATACCAAATACAGATCAAACTAACTCAATTACCCCAATACCAATTCCACAAATAAACTCCATTAAAACAAGCAAGAATGATGATACAACACCGATTAGTGTGAACAATCAACATCAAAGACTCAAAACTTACCCTGAATGTGATGATGATATTCAGAGCAAATCACTATTAGATCAGGTGATTATCACAGAAGAAAAGCATCAGAACTACTACCTATCACACAGCAGAGTAATGACACAAAGAATCAGCACAACATTTTTGAAGCGATTGATCCAAATCCATTAAACCCAGAAAGAACTGTGGAAATGAATGAAGCATAGAGTCTTCAAGACACATAATCCATGGGGATGCAACAAACGGAAATAAGGCAAAGACTCAGGATGGTCAAAAAGTAGAAAGTGAAGTGGGTAATGCTCTGGAGATTGTTGCTAAAGATCTTGGTGGAATAAATGACCACAGCCTAGAATCCATTTTCTCATAACAGGTAATGCCTGAGATAAGGGATGATCCTCTCAAAACCAACACAGATATTCCAATATCAACTACACAAGTGCCTATGCAGCTAATTAACCACATGAAAACAATGTTGACACTGACAAAAGGTCATCTATATTCAAAAAATCAGGTAGAGAGCCCAGATCACTCAACAAACCTACCCCTAGATAGTATAAAGTATGAGATAGATCATGAATCTCAGAAGATGATACAAGAACAGTTAGATGATACTATTGTTTTTTAAGTGAAACTAAGCTCTCAAGTCCTCAAGGCTAACCACCTTGACAGATTTCATGATAATTGAGGTAATCTCATATTCTAAAGGTGTCATGGCAGAATACATGGAAGAAGATGAGATGGAAAATGATTTGGATATATACTTGAAAACATTCCATTGTATTCATATTTTCCATCAAAGCAGAATTAAAGTATTCTCCAGACAAGAGGCTGATGAACTATGTAACAATCATCAGAATATAACATTACTAACTCAAACAGCTGTCACAAAATAAAATTGTCACAGTATGAAAGCCAATTTTAAGACACTAATGATGTCAATGTATTTGATCATTTTAAGTGTATATTATGGCACTTAAAATGTCTTCATAATCAGGAATATGATCAAAATACAAAAGGTTATCAAATAATAATGGAGATGACCATAGTACATGCCACCAAACAAAAAAGTTTCCAGTTTTATAAACTATGCAACACATATAAAGGTCCCTTCACATTCATTAGGCATAGAAATGCTAGTGCTTAAAAAGCCAACATAGGAATGGACTTCAAAGATTGCAACCTGGAACCTGTACAATGGACAACCAAAAATAATGAAGACTCAAATACAATGATGTCATAAACATGAATAGAAGAATGTAAAAAACAGTTAGGGTATGAATATCCTTTTTTTCACTAAACCATTAGTTATGGTCAGTAAAACCAAACATATGGTATAAGCTAACCTAATAGCACAAGAGTGCAATGAACCCCAATATAATATTTTTTTTCAAAAAAGTATGCATATGTAAGAAAATCAATGAGTGTACCAACTGATACCTACACCAGTTTATCCCACAGAAATAAATGTAGAAAGGGAAAGATTACAAGCGTATGAAAGGCTCAAGAAAATGGCTAACCAAAGAAACAAAGATAAAAAAAGGAAAGGTGTATTATAATTTTAAAGTAGGGGACAAAGTCTTTATAAAGACCCCACATATAAGCAAACCCCAAGATAACATGTAACATAAGTTTTTCAACCAATACAAAGGATCATTTACAATTGTAAAACAATCTGGTCACAATGCATATTGGAGGAGAGGTACAAGGAACATATAATGCCCGTATCTTAAAACCATATTATGAACTCTCCACGTGATCATACAGTTGCCTTGTACAATGCACAACCCAGCAAGAATAACAACTAGAAATGACAATTAAAGCATAATAAGTGATAGTCAATATCAAAAAGTATATATAATATTTAGTGATTTATGCAAAAAATTACATAACTAGGGATATTAATTTTTTTTTTTTTTGATGAGGGTATACCCAGATTAATGCTTTAAAAGTATTGGGTTATCTTGACATTAATCAAGATTGAAGAGTCAATTCATACAGAGTAATGGATGCTCTAATATTTAGTTAGACCTTCATAAAATCCAGTAAGACTCAAAAAAGGAGCAGGATGAAGGCTAACAAATAAACTTATGTACTGTCTAAATAGAGACACACTACCAGTTAATTGTTCATCCATATAACCATCAAAATCTCTGTCTAAATTACACTTTAAATGATAATACTAGAAACTAGCTGCTAAAATTAAGCAGCGTTGGAGTAAACTTTTAAAACCCTCCATTGAAACCCAACTTGATCCAGCATTAAACAAACATGTACTTATATTAAGTGTTAAAATTCTATCCATAAGTCAGAATTTTAACCCTGTAAGCAGAGGGGTGTTGTAATGATGAGTTACAACCCTGACGCACCATCCAATGTTTAGGGCACACTGCCAATTGAAGCTATATAAAATTATTTGCCTAATCAATAAATTGCCAAGCAATTTATCAATATTAGCATTTTTCCTTTCCAACATATATATTTACAATAAACATCATTTTATTTTAAGAAAAGGATAAACACATTAAACAACTAGGGAAAACATATATGTATACTAACACTGAAATAAAACGTGTTATGTGTCACTAACTAAAAAAAAACCATACCAAGAACTTGTACATAAACCTCACAAAACAATGACTAAATTTAAATCTAATCACATAGCAACCAATTGTGAAAACAAAATTTAAAATGTTCACAAATTATTGTTTTAATCCCTACTATAAAAATTATGTCTGCTCAACAATGGAAAATGACAAGGTTCATATATTCAAAAAAACTACGCACGATCTAAAAGTGGTATTAATTGTTATATTGTGTTTTGCTTTTTAAGATGATGCATTTGTAAAAAAAAAGCTAATTTTTCTGTTGCATGAAAAATTCAAATACAAAGAAGGACATATACATTCGAATTTAAATCATTTTAGAATAATATTCAGAATTATCAGAAGTTAAACTGTTAAAGTAAACAAATCAATAGGAAGAAATAAGTTAAAAGAAAAGATTCTATTATTGGTGACTAAGAAACTTTAATTGAATTTAGATAAAAGGAAGATAAGATAAATAACTGTATTGTAAAGAAACATTGCCACTAAATACCTGCATAAAAGTAAATAAAGCAAAATATATATAGTATTATTATTATTATACAATGTGTGCATGCTAAAAAGTTTATACCATAGGGAATATCACATCATCAATAAAGCCATGAAAGCATAAAGATTTCACCTACCCATTCATAAGAAACCTGAAAAACATCCTTTGTTTTGGAAAATGCCTACAAAAATTCAAGAGAAATCAACTGGAGAAGATCACTGCCTATTGATCCAAACAAAAGATTGCCATTCTTTGAGGGAGCAGTATTTCATCTTCATCCAAAGAGACTTACCTTGCAAATAAATACTTTCCAACAGACTCATCAAACTTTAATTTGTATAATGGAATAAAAATTGTGATTTTTGTTTTATTATTATTTTTTTTGTATATTGTAAATTTTTCTGTATATTTTTATTTCTACAATTGGAAGTGAATGTGTCAACATTTTAGAAAAGTTCATCATGAGAGAAAGAGGGGAAAAGTATTAGATTTAATTAAATATTTTTTTATATTTTTACTTAATTTAAATAAAGTCAAAATTAGATTACCTTCCTAACTCTACTGATTTTGACAATATAATGTATAATAAGAGGTAAGAGTTTTCAGTATTATTTTACATTATGCATTACACTAGATTATGACAGATTTTGTGTTAGTTTGTTTATTATTAGTTAATCTTATTTATATATTGCTTTTGTATAAATGATTTAATAATCTTGTATGAATTTATTGTCTTTTCTTCTTAATGTTAAGGTTATTTGTAAATAGAGGGGGAGGGGTCCCAAAAAGATTTACAATCATTGATCTAACTAAACAACAAAGATTTTTTATTATTACTGTGTTTGTATATAATTTTAATTAGACAGCTAGAATCACGATCATGTATATATCAATGTTATATAATTGTCTTTATAAATGATTGGTCAAATGCATGAATTTCTACCATTGGGTTGAGGGATAAGGACTTTATTTTTATAAATATCATTAGATTTCTATGTGGTAGAAGCTCATCTTTGATATAACAAATAACATGTTTTAGAATGAAATCAGTATTTATTATTCATATTTTATTTTTTGTTAATCAATAAATGTTAATATAATTCATTATTTTAATCTGATCTCTAGCTCATCATTATTCTCATATCCACCATCAGCTTTATAGCTAATCATTATTCATATATTCATCACAAGCATTATTAGGTTAATTATTTTTATACCTATCAATATTATCCTATTACTTTAGAGGAAATAAATATACATAATTAGATCAATTAATATTACCTTTAATACATATATAGATATACTGTGCATACACATTTTGTTTATATCTTATGTTATTCATATATGCTTATAGGATTTTGGTAATAAATTATCACCTATATAGAGGTGCAATAACTGCTATTAGCGTGATCTCCTTCCCTGATAACAGAGTCCAAGCAATTACTCCCTGAGTTCAAATACTGTGGTATAACATGGCTAGAAAGGATGAGAACTGGATGAACTGACCCAAATTGTATCTAGAGTAATAAAAATATGTAGAGATAGTCTATTGGAAGTATATACAATCATATGTTATGTATTTAATCGCATAATCACTTGCATCCTATCCAAAGACCCAAAATCTGACCATAGTAAGATGCACTTCCCCTATCTACTGATAAATCCACCAGCCCATTACATTATAATATGATCTAGTTAGAGATAAAATTTTAAATTTATTTGGTAAAATATAAAAATTTCAGATCGTTAAAATACATTCTATAAAATGAACACAGAGTAAATTTTAGAAAAGCCATTATAGTATAAATAATCAATTTATTAAAAAGTTTTGAAGCCAAACTTTCAAGCTCCTGACAGTCATCCAGTGTATTCAATATAACCAATACACATGACCACATATCTATAAAAAAGATAAATAATCTCCAATATGTGTATTTCATGCTGAACCAGCACTCATCAGTTGGTCTGGATCATCATCTCCCATACATATATATAATCAGTGCTCAGTTTATATTAAGATATTAAATCTACACACTGTAGACTTTTTAACTTAATATGAACTGAGCACTGATTATCTTTGTCAGATGTATGTTGTCATATGTATCAGTTATATTGGAGAAAGGGTGTGTCTGTAGGAAAGCTTGTAAATCTGGGTTTAAATTCTTTTTAATTACATCTAGATTAAATATATGCTTTATACTTGTATTTGAATATTACATAGTCAGCTTGTATTCTCCCCATCCCTCTTCTGTGTATTTAAATGGACATATTAGTGTCCTATATATGAGGGGTCAGATTGACTTAATGTCAACATGGATATGACTACAATATTGGCATTATCAAGGGCTTTGAGAATTCCATCATCAGATTTTTAATGATATGGATGGCTGAAGAGATGGAGAGTGGACAGGATTGAAGCCTGTCCATTCCTTATAATTACAACTGAATTTTATTTGTTGTTTTGACTATGTTAGTTAGTACCATTGTCGGTGTAGATTTTATAAATCTATAGGAACATTTTATAAGATAGTGATTTGATAGTAATTTTTTTAAAAAAACATAAAACCAATGAGATATTATTAATGTAGGATTTATTATGGGAACAGGAATAAAATTTTATAATCTTATTAAGTATACAGGTACAGTTAACAAAGCCCTGTAACTGGTATATTTTATCTGTGGACAGTGTTTATTTTATATTGAATATTGATGTTCTAGAAAGCTGAAGTAATAGCTTTGACATCATTGTTGGTAGTGGAGGTCATTAGACAAATAGGTCATGCCTCTATTTTATTGATACACTGTGCCACGATGTTCATCTAATATATACTATTGAGTGAGACTCTAGTTTCTTCCCTATGCCTACACATCTATTCGCTATCACAATTTTTCCAAAGCATTACATCACACAGTATTGTATTTTTAAAAAGGAAATGATAAATAATTTAGAATTTAAGAACTGTTATTTAATGAATAAGATAGGTTTGTTTATTTATGAGGATGAATAGAGTCAATGCAAAATGGAATTAAAAATCAAACGGAATTACATAATAAAGAATTATAGAATATGTTCTATATTTATTTTGAGAATAAAATAAATTTCATGAATAAATGTAAATGAAGTGAAGTTGCTCTGGAATTTTAAGATAACTTCAAATATTTTTTAATTTTATAAGTATTGCATATTTTTCAAAATAGATAATGTAGTAGAACAAAACAGTACAAGATAAGCATAAGTATATTTTGTAGTTATTTTATAATTAAGAAGTACATCAATAATTGCAACTATTTCATATTAAAATAATATTAAGTAAGAGATATTAAGTATAATAATATGATTAGCAATGATGTCCATGTATTTTATTAATAAACCAACATTGGATATTTTGTGTATAATAATAATAACATTGCAAAATGAGAAATTATTTAGTGATAAGATCCATATTCGAAATGTTATATTTTGTATTTTACACTTTATGCTTCGATGTATGTTTAAAGAAAGCATATTATAATGATATTTAGTAAGAGATATTTGCTATCCTTAATATAAACCGAGCACTAATTATATATATGTATTGGAGATGATGATCCAGACCAATTGATGAGTGTTGATTCAGTATGAAATAACATGTATTGGAGATCATTTATTTTTTCACATATATATGGCCCATTATGTCGGTTATACTTGATAGAGTAGATGACTATAGGGAGCTTTAAAATTTGGGTTCAATTTCCTTTAATTACATCTAGGTTAAGTATTTACATTATATTGTATTTCAATATTATTAAAAGTTTATACATTAGCCATGATAGATTTAAGTTGTTTTTTTTTTAAATTCTATTTAATTTTGGTAAATTATTTTCTGGCTACTTATATAACATTACACATCTACCACATTAGAAAGAGTGCATGTGTTTGCATCAATTTCTTTGGATGAATCTAGAGCCCATGTAGATGAGTTTATTTATTTTAATTATTGCTAATTTCATATTGTAGTCATGAGATGGGAATTTCTTGTGTTATGTGAGTTAAGATCATATATGGCATGTGATTGCTTAGGTGATATGAAAATGTAGTTATATGTTTGTTGCATCTAAGCCATTAATTGACAGGCCAACCATTTAATGTTTTATAAGGGATATCTATTAATGTTTTTTTTATTAGGCTGCAATCTAGGGTTATTTATTGTAGCAGATATATATTTATTGTTGTATGCTTTACACCCAATTTGTTTTTTCTTACTCATACATCCATGCAAAGACTGGCACACCATATTTATATATTTAGTATTTATTAGCCAGATGTCATTTCTCACAGGCTAGTATTTCAATGAATTTTTTTCATATTCTGGTAGAGTACCTAAAGTCCCTCTATTTAGCCTGATGTATTGTATCTTTAATGTTTTAATTATGAAAATGAAGTAATTCTAGAATATTATAGATTTATAAGAAAATTAGATTAACTATTTACACATTAGCTAAGATTTCTAAAGAAAATAATTATCTGAATGAAATTAATAAATTACATAACTAAAATCAGCAAACTGATTTTATTGCAGAAATTAGCAGTTTATACACCAGCTAAGATTACTAAGGTAAAAGAATTTTATTCTGATTTCAATAAAGAAATAAAATGAGAAAATCAACTAACAAAGCTGTGATTTTACAATATGAGTTAACCATTCATTTATTATAAGGTTATTAATAAGAAAGAATGAAATATATCCAAATTTAATTCTGATAAAAAAACTTAAGATTGGAATAATAGAAATCAAGCATGCAGTAACACTATCTGAAGATTAAAAATCATCAAAGAAATGCATGTAAAGTTTCTTATCAAATAAGTGGAAACTCTATTGACAAAGTTTAGTCAGGGTGATTTAGTTATAAACAGTAACCAAATAATCTGAAGAAGAAAGCATCATTAAACTTTAATTATATTTATACGATTTCAAAATAAATATAGACCATGTGAAGAGGATTGCTTAAAGATTATGCAGTGTTTAAATAACCTTAATAAAAGGAACAAATACACTAATTTATTGAGAATTAATGAGTTTAAATGATTATCTTATCATATGTATAATAATTAAAATATAGAATTGATTTGCTTAAAATTACAGCATTGTCTAAGTACTTTATCATAGATAATGGGTGCATCAACATTAATACTGCAGGAAGTTAAGAAACATCTATGAATACTGTATAGAAACTATTGATGGTTGGTGACAAAACTGTAAACAATACTGAGAAATCAGCTGAACTCTGACATAAAGACTGGGGAAAAGACTGCTATTAAGTCAGTGCAAGCAGACATCTACTTTAAATTCTACACCCAGGAGGATGCTCAAAAATGATACTATCCAAGATATCTCTCAAATTTTATTGCTGTTGGATAAGGCTGATAAAGGCAAGATTAATATAGTAAGTAGGCTCAACAAACAGATATCCCAGCAATCATAAACAAGGACAATACAAATAGTAAGATTAATTATAATAAATAAATTTACATTACTTTTACTTGAAGATATGTTCTTACCATGTGAATATAGATTATATTTTCCTAAACGATCATTATTGTGCCATTATAGATAATAAAACTCATTAAACGTTGATATGAAGTAATCAAGGATTTATGCATAAACTATGAAACAACACACCAATTGAAACTTTTACTATAGACTTTTATCATTGGCTGTATTCAATTATAACAAAGCTTATGGTGTTTTACAAATTGAACCTAATAAGTAAATTGTTGTATATATAAATCAGTTAATAAAATATAATTTATCTTACTTGTGGCTTTGTATTTTTTACTTGATATAATAAAATAATCATAAAAATGATTTAAGTAAAATCATTAAAGCATAGTATTTTTATTGAAACTAATTCTTATATAGTCATTCTCCTCAAAAAGAAAAAAAAAACTCCGAAGATAGATTGAATATTGTCAATGCTAATATACTTAATATGCCATAAAATCTTTAAAGTTTAATATTTCTATTTTTAAGAAGTTATAAAATCAACAATATATCAATGTTGCATCAAAGCATATTCTCTAAAATGCAACGATTATATTTTTATATTAAGATAATATCTCATTTGTCATTGCTATTTATAAAAAATAACTTTTATTCTCTATATGGTGTATTATTTGTTTTGTAGTATTTTATTATATTTGTTACAAAAAACTAATGTTTTTCTTCTTATTTTAACCTATTATTGCCTTGCATTTATCAAAATGTTAAACCATTAAAATTATTGTATAATGTTGTATCTTTTTTCTTTTAGAAGAGTCATGTGGAGAGCCACCAGAACTGATTAATGGATATTATTCCCTCAATAAATCATCATCATTTATTATTGCTTATTATCACTGCTTATCTGGATATAAACTAGTAGGCAAAATGACATCATTATGTCAGTTGGGTTATTGGCCTAAAGACATTCGTGAATGTAAGCAGATAGTTTGTCAACTGCCATATTTACTTAAAAATGGAGGCTATGAAAGTGAAACAACAACTTTTACTATCAATACCACTATATCTTATTATTGCAATGTTGGATATAAATTAGCAGGGTCAGGAACCTCTTTTTGTATGACTAATGGCTTTTGGTCTGAACATTCTAGATCTTGTGAAAGTAAGTGATTTACTAAAAATGTTTCAGACCAATATATATATAATTCCCTTAATTTCTCTCATGTTTGCTGTAATCTATTGGTTTGATTTCATTTAAGTGATATTTTTAATGTATTACTTTTATTTATGCATTTGCACTTTCCTGCATCTGTTATTAAAAAGACTAAATTTTATGTTTATACAATCTTTATTCCAATGTTTTGATCTCTTATATGCAGGTCATTTTTAGAAGTATTAAACATACATTCATGTTTATTAAAAACACTGAAATTTTATGTTTTATATAATTTTTATTGTTATGTTTTGATTTTTTACATGTGGTTCATATACATTGATATTTACATGGATGTATGTTTAACATTTAAGATGATCTGCATGTTAAGGCTTGAAGTGTAGAAATAAATCCTAAATAAAACTAAAAAATTCAGTTTTCAATAACAAATGTGGGAAGATGCAAACATAGAAATAATAGTAATTCTTTAAACATGTTAAATGAACATTTTCATGGGCAATAACATAATTAACAACACTATTATACCTATATTTAATCTAGATTACATTTACCACTAACAGAGTAATAACTTTTTTTTAAAAAAAACCAACATTATAGAGGCATGACAAGTAGTAATATATATATATATAATAAGATTAAAGGTCCAAACAATACCAAAAACAAAGGTTTTTAAAATGTAAACATATAAACTCAGTAATTATGATTAATGGGCTTAAGAAAAAAGTCCATATGGAAGGTATTTTATATATTGTAGATCCAGTCTAATTTCTTAAAAATCTTAATGGCTCCAGATTTTTTTTAATGGTGGCTTATTTTAGATAGGATAGAAAGCTCTATTATGATCAATGATTATAAAATGAAATGAAAATTCTAATAATGGTCAGTATTGCTTTACTATTTTAGCATGTCATCTCTCTTATTAATGATGCAACAATTACTCATACCTACATAAAGTCTCCACAAACTCTATATGAGGTTTTATAAACCCTTGAATTTCAAAAGAAATCAAATCTTCAAGCCTGGATAGAATATTGTCAATTTTTTGAGTAGTAGTATATACTGTTCTTATAGATGATTCAGAGTATGTTCAATACTAGCTATTGTTGTTCATTACCTATAGTTGCTTTTATATAAAGAATCTAAATACTAATGAACATTATTAATTATGAATACATTAATATGGAGGATATATATATTCTGGGATTTACAATTTTCACTATAACAATAATAATAATTAAATAAATAAATTAAAGCTATATCCAGCTTACTGCATGTCTGTTATGATGAACAAGCTAAATATTGTAAGTACTTCATCATTCATACATTGATGACAGAACTGAATTATTAAACTTTGGCATAGTGGATATTTCAGAAAATATGTATTATCAAACAAAATAATGTTAATAAAGCCTAATACTATACCATATTAAATATACCAATAAATAAATAAATAAATGCTCTGATTGAGTTGATGCAATGATAAAGTGGTAGAGTTTTGAAGGCAAGGTCTATGAATCATATCATCCTGCACTGTTGATTATGATACTTGAATTTTTTATGAACTCCCATGGTATAAGATCATCTAATTTATGTATTGTAAAGTTGGGGTGGAAGGTGCTAAGAATCCCTCAGTTCATATGTGGACTGCCATTCAATAATGATCTTTTATTTAGGTACTTAGCAACTGCAGATTTCTTTCAAATGAAGTAAGATTGTATGAATTAGAACTATCTAATATTAAAGGAGGCATTGTTAGACAATTTGAAATTAAAAAAAAAAGATGAAGGGACAATTGATTTAAAATGTGGACATATAGCCTATATTAAAAATGCAGATATATTGGAAACACAAAGTGAAATGGAATTTATTATAAATAAAAAGTGATAGAAGAACATTGTAGAGATTGATACAGATTGGCAAGATTAGTTATTCAACTTAATAGAAGATATCAAATTTATATAATTCAAGTTTATGCCCCAAGAAGTTTTTATTGTGATGACTAAGTAGAGAATTTTTATATGGATGTACAGAATAATTTTGATAAGACTAAACAATATTTTAAAATGGTCATGGAAGAGTTTAATGTTAGAATTGATAAATTATTGAAAAATAAAAGTGTTGTAGGTAAATTTGATTATGGTAATAAAAATGAGAGTTAGTTGGTTTATTTTCATTCAGAATTATCTATTATAAATTGAAAACAATCTTGTTTTATATTTTTTTCTTAATTAGCAAAGTCAAAATTAAATAAAATATTAAATAGACTTTTTTAAATGTGTGATTTAAAATATAATTATTTTAAATATCAAAATTATTATTTAACCATTAATCTATTATTCCTCTAAATTTCTTGTTATTCCTCAAGACTTTTCTCTTAGTTCTCTTCTCTTCACAACTTATATCAATCCCCTTCTTTTGGAAATAGAAAGCAAATTCCAGGAATACATATTCCTATAATTATACTAAACCATTAATCACATCTCTTATATAGATGACTTAATTATTTTTCTCTCATCACAAAAACTCATTCCCTTATTTGACATATAATTATATTAACAATTTTTCAATCCACTTTAATAAAAACAAATCTAACATCACATGATCACCATCTCTTATACTAGCACATAATTGTTTAACACCAATCCTGCCTAATAGGATAGTGGTGGCTATGGTTGTTAAAGAGCCAAAGACACCAAATGTATGGGTGCTGAATTGAGTTCAGACCCATATTTACTATATAAGCTATTGAGCTTAGATTGAAAATATTTTTGTGTTTTCCAATTTCATTCTCATAGTTTTATAGTTAAGTAGAGATAAAAGGTGGTTGCTGGAGGTTGCATTAGATCCTAAGATCTAGGTGCAGTGCTCTCAGAGCCAAAGCTCCTCACTGATGAAGGCCACAAGCCAGAAACTAGTCTGGGGATATTGGATGAGTAGACATTAGATAGGGACTTTATGCATAAGCCTTCTGGCATCCATTGATTACTCTGGTTGGCACAGGGTGACACTACTGTATGGAGAGTTTTGCCTTGTTTAAAAACAAATCTATTTGGAAAATTCTTACAGGCAAGACCATTCCTTCCAATTTTTTTTCTACTCCTCATACATTTTTAGATTTCCCAATGTCCCTCTCATATAATGCAATGAAAACTATTGCACCATCAATGCATTATCCAAAGCAGACCTTTCAATATATGCTAAGGCATCATTAATCAACATTTTAATATTTCCTAAAATTTAACTATTTTTTACCCATTACTGAATTTACTTTCTTCATTCAAAAAATATATATACTTCTTTATCACCAAACTAATCTGAAATAAACATAAGAAATATGCAAAAACATATTAAATTCGATGGTCTCTCATTACATGGCATTTCTACATTTTATATTCAGAAAGCCATTATTAAAATGACTAAATTAATTAGTTTCTTCCCAAGTGTTAATAGTGTAATCCCTGTTGACCCTATTGATACTTCATTACCCATTAACAATAATTTTATCAAAACCTTAATAATTCTCATAAGTAAACACACCACTCTCTCACATAATCTATTTCTAAATAAAATTAACTCTTAGCAAGCATATGAAATTGAAAATAATAATATATCAAATAATAGTCAATCTTTTTTGTTATATAGTAACAATTACATTATAAAAAAGTTCAGATACTGACTTCTGTATTCCAAATATCTGGACTTCTTATTAAAAATAAATAAAAAAGCTTTTTCTATTAATTGTTTTCTCTTCTACAAGTGATACTTCATAAATATAGAACCATTATGTGTTAACTATTATAGAAATGAAGAAACAGAACACTTTCTATGGATTGTTCCTCACTTCTTCCTTGTTGTACTCTTATCACTATCATGACTCATTCAGACTCACTAACAATCAACAACATCATAAAAAAATATATAAATTTTGTTCTTTTCCTAATCTAAGAATTATTACATTATTTTCACACTCTGGTCTACATCTTGCAATGCTAAATCACTCTTTCTAAAAAAAAAAAAAAAAACATTGAGAGATCAAACCCATGCACCAGCTGATATTTTTGCAGCTACATGGAATCTGATTTCATTAATAACAACCCAGTGATTTGTCTATTGAATATACTAATTAATATACATTAGATATATATTGATTATTGCTTTTCTACTTGAAATCTGTTTTGTTTCAATAAAACTTACAAATAATCTCCAATGTATATAGTAAATCTAATAAAGTTAATTTAAAACTAAATATACATGAGACATTACCATCTCATTATATAAATATATGTGATCTAACTTCTAACTACAGCATTAGACCTTGTTTTTCAATGAAAATGTGGCTGTCCTTTATTTCTCACATTTGCTATGTAGCATTTCTTATATTCAGCACTTAACTTTGCATACTTATCGTTTGAATCTTTGCTTGCAAAGTTTAAAAATAGGAAGTAATTTCTCTTCTGTTTTTCTAAGTACAATATCAAATTTAAAACTAACTTTACTATATGTTTCTCAAGTGATTTAAAATTAATTTATTACTCCCAAATTGTTTGTGACATTTCTTTATATAAAAACCTAAAACCACAATAAAAGACTGCTGTTCAATTATTGAAAAGCTTGTCTAAATCTGTGATTAGTGAATAGACCAATTAATAATAGCAGTTATTAAAAGAGAGTTAATCTTAAGATATATATATATATATTGTAAGGGGATGGGGGGAATAGAGTGGATTTTAAAAAAATGGGGTGAACATGGAGTGATGGCAAATCATCATCAACCCCAAGTACAAAAATATTTTAAATAATGAAAATTAAAGATATTAATGTGTTATATCAAAAAATACATAAATAAAGGTATATTAAAGAGAGTGTGAGATCTCTGAGAGATCAGCCAGTCATAATAATTAAGTAAAAGTATGAGTAATATTCAATATAAAACCATCAATATGAATGATCCATCAAATAACATAAAATCAACAGCTCATCTTGTGACTGAATTTGAACAATAAAAAATATAAATCAACAGTGGTGCCTGGTTTCAAAATGGATCTTCTGTAGACCAGGCTAACTATTGAACCATTGCCAATTTGGGCAATTATTTAAACATTAATTTGGATGCATCACTTAAGTGCTAATCCTTCAGAATACATAATAATAAAAAACAGAAAAACAATAATGCTGGGGCATTAACATATGCTGATCATCATCAATGCTCTGGCCACTTGTACTGGCCAACTATAAACTTAATGTCTAATAATACCAAACTAAATAAAATGTAGTGCAGGGTATTTGAAAAATATCCTCTTCTGTTCCAACCAGGATGATGATTGATTATCACTGGATACCCCTAAGCACTAATATACATCCCCATTTGTTCACAGAGAACATAAGCTCTATTACTGTTATAGTGAATAAGAAATGATGGAAACAGATATTTTAAAAATATTTAGAACCACTGGAATAATTTTTAACAACTGAATATAAGTTTATTAACAACAATAATAAAAAAAATTAAAATTAAGGTTTATATGGCTATGCATGAAATCAAGCCTTCTGATTTTGATTAATATACACAATAATAAAAGTTATTACATTGTGATTCACAAGATTAATGTACAAATTTCAAGTTATTACATTGATTACATTATTTCTTAATAGTTTTCTATATGTCTGTATACAGATGTGTGTTTTATAATATATAATAAAAATATTTCAAATGACATTTAACAAAATTTAAAAATGACTAAAATTGTATATAATATTGGTATTTATCACAGTAATAAAATCACATTAATTTTTACCTAAATGTGTCTAACATGCATTTGATATATATATTCATTACAAAATAAATGATTAAAAATTTAAGTTACTACATTTTAATGATGTAGCCTACCTACTAACATATCTGTGTATGCACATGGAAATGTATGTGCATGTTATCATTTATACCATATCTTTTAACTTGTCAAAATAATATTTATTAAAATATACATTTTGACAATTAAATTCTTTGTTGAAATTATATTATGACATTCACATATTTTTATAGTAAGTTTTACTTTTCTGTGTATAGTTTCCTTTTTTTTTTGCTTTAAAATATATACTATCAAATTTTTGACAGATGATTGTTGTTTGATTATCATCTTGATTTTAAATACTTTTTTATAACTTTAAAAAATCATCTGTCTCTTGTTATATATTATTCAGATTTTTTTCTGTTTTTATTTATTGTATTTTATATTTATTTTTTGTTTAATTCATGGGAAATATGTAATTGATCTTTGCTTTAGCTAAATACAATAAATAAAGATGAGTTATGTTATTATTATCTGATAGCAATTTACATAATTTTCATTATAATTTATGTCTATTTTTTTATTTATTCTGAAAGTGGGTGTTATTAATTTTATGTATGCATGTTTATAATTTTCAACCATTATTGATCCACTCCAGAATGAAGATCTTTTTAATCCAGTTTCTTGGATTGAACGATTTTCTTCACATCACATCACTAATTTTTTTATTTTATCTATTCTTCTCATATATGGTCTTTTTAAAAAGTTCTTTACAATTATTTGGTCTCCAATTTAACACTTTTTACTATCCATCTGTTATCACATTTTCTAGCTATATATTTGAGACTAGCTGACATCAATGATAGCTATTTGTTTTCTCATGCAAGTATTTCATTTTTTGGCTATTTCTATGTATTACTCTCAAAATACATTTTTCATACTTCATTGAATGGTTTAAAATCTCTTTATTGCTTTTCTGTACAGATCCAAATCTCAGATTTATAAGAAAGAATAGATACAATTCATAGACCTATTTCATTTTAATATTAAATTCTATTCAAATTTAATTCTGTGATTATTTTTATCCATTATGTTTCCATTTGTATTAATAATCATATCAAGATATTTGTAGTTATTAACCTTTTCTGATTCATGCTTATCAATCTCTATTTTCTTTTTCTGAGAATATCCACTGAACATTATTTTAGTCTTTTTAATATTTACCCTTTATTCTACTTTCTTACTTCTACATAACACCTCTTTCAGGACTGCTTGAAAGTTGCATAAAGAACAACATTATCTGCAAAACTAGATGACTTAAATAATTACCATGTATTTGTAGTTTCTTAACTTCTCATTTTAACAAACAAAGTATTTCTTATCAAACTACTGTAAAATGTTTTAGAAATATGAAAACAGTCTGTAATACACATTCTTTTCGACCATTGATTCATTTTGATAGAATATAATTATATTTATACTATAGATTTTAAGCCACTTCTTGGGAGAGGTAAATGAAAAAAAATAGTCTTTTGAATGTAGATATCGGTAGTAAGTGAAAAAAATTTATTAACCTTTTGGTCTTCTGCAGCTGCTTTTATCATACCCCTATAAATATGATTTTCGCTACTATACATAAAGTGTAGTGACTAATCTAACCTTAGCATTCATTTTCATTATAGTGTTTTTGCAAATCTGTGCAATTCTTGATTTCATCTAAGGACATTTTAATTACATTTGAATCCAGATATTCACTGATTCATTTTCTCTTCATAATTTTAAACTTATGGAATTTTTGAAGCAAGGTCAGAAATTTGTAATGATCATGAAAAAATGTTAAATATAATAGTTTAAATATATTTTCCTGTTAAAAGTACTCTAAAGACCAAGTATTTTTGTAAGGCAAAAAAAAAAACATTTTTGATAATAATGCTCTGACTTTACAGATGACCCTCATTTGTATGATATGTTTTGAAATGTTAAGTTTTCCAATATTCTATTATAATGATGAGAATTATTGTTCTTCACTTTTGTAATTACAACTTCATTTCAACTATATTTATTAAGTTTAAAGCTGAATGAGAAGAAATAAATATTATTTGTATATGCTTTTATGAGGTATTTATATTTAAATGAAAATATCTTTAAGGTAACAGTATTTCATAGCCAGTACATCAGCATTTATCATCATTTAGAATTAACTCAGATTTTTAATGAGATTTTTATTAGTAGCTAGATACTGGATAGCTAGTTTGATAATAAACATCTGTCTAAAAAGATCCCAAGTTGATGTAAGAAATCTTTTTTACCTAAGAATACTCAAATTTCACCTTAGATTTGAGATCTTGTTCCTAGGGTTATCATATTGTTATATTTTCCTACTCAATGAAAATTTAAAGATTAAAATTGAAATAGTTTTAATTAAATGCAACATGTTTTCTGTTTTTGAATAAGTTTTGAAAATATTTATATTTATTATATTGTTGATAATTTATTTACATGTCCTTATCTAATTTCTGTTTATATTTACATATAAGAAAGTTCATTTGGCCTTTAATAATTTAATATGCTAATAATAAAATCTACATTATTTATAGGTTTTATTTTTTGATATTTTAAATTTTATAAGATTAAGTGTAGCATTTTGTTTGTATAATGTATGTTTTTTAGCTATTTATTGTCCAGCAATTAAGCCACTTCCTAATGGAAATTATGAATTTCTTAGTGGTAATGGAGGAGTGGGAAGTGTCATAAAGTATAGTTGTGAATATGGTTACCATATCAAAGATAAAATGACATCAGTCTGCTTATCAACAGGACTGTGGTCTCTTAATAACCCCACATGTGAAAGTAAGTTTTTCCTGTAGTTTTGTTTTATTATATCAAAAGTTTGAAAAAACTTTTGAAGAATAGTAATAATATTCTTCTACTTCTAAGATCATTTCCTAAAGTATTTTTAAATTTTAACCAGTAGAAGTACTCATTAAAAATACTATCAACATCTTTAATTCTCTAATCTAAATATAAAACAATATGTTTAAAATAAGTAACAGATTTTTTAATTGTAATGTGAAAAATATATATGTCATTATTTTATCATTTGAAATGTAATGTTTATATTATAATATGCTTTTAAATTTGGATACCATGATAACTGATGTTAAGCAATCTCTATACTTACATCAATTTATCTACTTGGTCATTGCAATATAAATAATTTTAAGGCTAAAATGTTTAGCTTTTTTTAATTAATAATATTTTTAATTCATGTTTGAGTTTCAGTTGATGGATAGATTCATTGATATGACATTATTAATTATTACACTTACATAATTGTAAATAAGAAGATTCAGAAATCAAGTTCAGGAGATAATTATTATATCTCTAGTTGCAAAGGTAGAAAATGTAAATATTATTCTTATGTATAAAAGTATATGTGTCCATGATTTATATAGTCCATTTTAATAAATGAAATAACTGGTTCACATTCTTTTTAACATTGTAACAAATGGAATTTAACTTCTTATAGTAAAAATTTTTGATATATGAATCATAACATTTTATTGTCAGACCAATTATCTGTATTTTTTTGAGAAGATAGAACTCCACCCAATTGTAATTATCATTGGAATGGTTTTACAAAAGTATTTCCAGGTGAATAAGTTCAATGACACAGTAGCAACTTTTTCATACAGATTGTATAAGCATAAGAAATAGTGATCATGTGATGTGAGTGAGTTTAATGAAGTGGACACATTGAATGATAACTTAGGTCTTATTTTTATGCACTGTTTCATAAGACTGCCCTATAAATAACTTCTGTTTCAGCCTTAAAATCATATACTCTGCTCTTTTTCTTAACTCTTTTCTTTGTTTTAAGTCTATGTTTAAAATGAACATTTACTTTAACCTTTTCATTTTTAGTTTCTTGTGAAAACTCTTTTATATCTTCAATCTTTATTATTTCTATTTCCAAATTGCTATACTTAATGCTATCTAGTTCTACTATCTCTTGATTTAATTTTTTCTAATTTATCCTTTCTTTCACTTACATGTTTTACTATCTCGACTTCCTTTTCAACTTCCTAACTTTTTTAACAGAGTCTAACTCTATGATTTCTTGGTTTTCCTCTACCTTTCCTGTTATCTCATGTCTCATTTATCTTATTTCTCTAATCATTTCAACTTTGAACTCTTGCTGACTCTTTTTGAATTCCTGACGCATTTCTGCTTTGAGCTCTCACATTTTTTTCATCATATTTACCATCATTTTCATCAACATGTGTGTCTCAGATATATCTTCTTTCACTTTCTCTATTATTTGGCGATTTTTTAAAAATATTGGGCTTTCTTCCAGCTCCATTTTCGAAACAAAATTTCTATTCCACTAAATTTAAATACGAACTGTTTACTTATTTTGTTAAATGGAACATACAACCAAGTCCACCCCCTTGTCCTTTTTCTCTACTCGTTCTCAATGCCTTAACTCCACCCAAAATATCCAACTGTCTTTAATTCTCTCTTTTCATTTAAAGAAAAAATAGTTTTGGACAATTCTTTATTTAAATTATACCACTTTAAATTCTTAATTACAATTATGCAATTTAGCATTTCTTTAAATTTTTATTTTCAAACAGTAAAAAAAAAAAAATTTAATTAACTGTCATTTTTGACAGTTTTGCTCCCACATTGGGAAAAGCCAATTGAACCAGGTGGGGTGATTTCTTGATCACTTGGCAGGAGGAAACAAATCTATATTCACTTTGACACTTTAATAAAATAACTTGTGAAACAATATTGTAAAACTTTTATACAAAAAATATGATACAATTATTTATTCTTAATATATTTGATCTACATCAAGGCAATTTAAATATTGCACCACCATGGCCCTTTAGGCAGAGAATAATAATGCCCAGAGGGCATATGTGACAGAGCCAGAGTCATACATAAAATATATAACTGTGACCATGTTTGAAGAACACATCTTCTTGGCTGCAGAATTCAACACCTATCATTCAAAACACTATTTTGTTTTGGAGTAAAGTCCAGACACCAGTCAGTTACCCAAAGATAAATGATGCACTTTGAATGACTGGCAAACTAATTCAGTGCATAAGATATCCTAAGTAGCTCAATGAAAAAGATAACAATACATTATTGCTTTAATTGGTGGTAAAAGAAATGATCAACAAATATTAAGCTTAGAGATAATTTATTTTAAATAAGTACTTATTATTATAATTTTTAAACTACCTCTAAATTTTTTCAATTAAATATAAACAATGATTCATAATAACTTCAGGCACACACATATTATAATAAGATATACAATAGCAATGTAACTCAGCATTAAAATAATTATAAGCATTCAAAACATACATTAATAGGTCATTTTATATGGTTATGCATGCTATAGAGTTCCATTTGTTTTACTGATTCTGGAGGCTTCAAATTATTGCAATGGCTATTTTATTATCAGAAATGAAATAAGAAAAGTTATTCATTATCTATAGGATTTTGGACTTCGAATTCTTCTGTTTGTTGCTTTATGTGATAATTTTCTAACCAGTTGGATTGATTTGAGGTTTTTGTGGAGGTTCCTATGACTACTATTTCATGGTACTATTATTTAAGACAGATATCCCTAGCAGTTTTTCAAGTTGTTAAGCAGGCATCACTTTTACTGGGCAGGCAGCTCGTTCCATTGGACTCAGGCTGGAGCAAGACCACATGATTTCAATGGTTATTAGCACTGCATTGTCCTGGTAAACTGATTTACTGAACTGTTTAAAGAACTGATAGACTGAACTAAACTGATTGACTGATGAAAAACTGGACTATTTATGTGATAACCTGTTGTCACTTTGTTAATTAGTTTTTATATCTGCCAGCTATATATGTTGTTGGAATTTATCCACTGTTTGTGATTACATTCTTTTGATAAAATTTTGATCTTGTTTTCAGTTGGTAGCCATTGCTAATTTGTTGTTTTGTGGATTTTTAATTCGTAGCCATTGCACATTCTGTTTTTTAATTTTTAACTTTCTTATATCGTATTATCAATGTACACCTATTTTACTATACTTTTTTTATTTTTACAATCATTTTCTATTTACACATGTATATTTTATTTTTTTCAAATAATGGGAAAAGAATTTTTTTTAAAATTGAATGAAAAGATAGATATTTTTTTATCTTATATAAAAGATTTATAGTTTAAACTGTCATACTTTTAATTCTACTTTAAAATTTTCTAAGTTAATTTATTCCCCTTCCACTCACTTCTAACTTCTATAGATTATTTCTTTTAGTGAACTGTATTCTGTTTTAAACTAATAATAAAGAAAAACTCTTCAGACTTTTATAAATTTATTTATTTTCAGACAAGATGGTTTTACTCATTTACAGACAAATTATTCTGCAATGCTTTTATTATTTGTTATCAATTTTAAACTTTACATTGTTTTATGAGAAATTTTTATTTTTTGATAATTGTAAACACAATTTTAGTGTACACTCTCAGTAGCATTACAATATATTCATTGTGAATGTGCTCAGTTATAAAATGTTAGTTAAATCCATTCAAATACAAGGTGTCATATACCCTCAATCATTAGCACTTAAAGCTCATACATTTTCTGTTCTCAAGGCATTTTTATACAGAAAATATAATCTTTGTTAATTTGAATCCGATTGCAAAAATAATATTGAAACATATATCAACGATTCATGTAACATCAGATACAAAGATTCAGCTTTCATTCAAATTGTTAAAAGATTTTAGGCTAAAATTATAACAGATCTATTTGAGCTCATGAAAAACCTTGGATCTCACTTTTATACATATGTGGGACTACTCACTATATACACAAAATTTTTACTTAAACATGCAGAATTAACCTTTCACACCTCTCACGCCCTGAATCATTTTATTAACAATTTGAAGGGCAAGCTGCCCCAAAACAGTATTTCCAAGTGATATACAAAGCTAGGTGCAACAACACAAGCTGCCACACAGTTTATTATAGAGAATTACATGTCAATCTGTCTATGAGAATTGCATAGCACTGATACCAATACAATCAAGCTAAGACTAAGTCAAATCCATTTTCCTTGAACATGAGTCTAAACTTGGCCGCAACTTTAAACCTAAATCTGCCATCATTGTCCACTCCAAAAGAAATGGTATTAAATGTAAAGTTAAAGAGGTCATGCATATTGCAAACAATATACACACATTCAACAAAAATGAATCATGTGCCCCCCTGTTATAATATTAGCTCATTTAAATTAACTTATTTACATCCTATTCAAATTTTATGCAAATCCAAACTCTTGTTTTTTCTTTTATAAAAGTCACAAGTCTCTTTATGAATATGACTACCAGTTAGTTGAAAGCATGCTTAGCATACCATGCTGTTATAGTAATAAACTATGCTTTATTTATATATTTTTTGTATGTACTTATTTTGAATTACATTTTTCAAAAAAAGTTTTTAAAACATTGAAGTTATATTATAACAATATAGATACCCCATCAAGAGCATAAGATGATACTTAAAATTTGTAAGTTGATTTGTGCTTTAAAAGTTAGAAGTAAGTTCCTTGAAACATGTTTAGTTAAAAAAAATTTCCCAATTGCAGCCAAATATATTTATCCAAGGCTATTTATTCATAACAGAGAAAAACTCACTGTCCAATTGAAATCTATTTTACTAAAAAAACATCATTAAAGGTTGTAGGTATTCAAAAAAGAAGAGTGATATAAACAGAAAATTTATTTGCGACAAGAAATATTAGCAGATATTAATGACAAATGTAGAATTTTGTCTCCTAACTTAACAAGCCAATACCCTAAGAAAACAAACTTTTTAACAAAAAGACAAGGAATAAAATTAGCTCCCACAACTACACATAATTTTGTTAATTTACCAACATTCAATCTGCTAAATAAAATAAAGGAAACTCTAGATTATGGACCACTATTTGTTGTCAGAATATGGAAACACCCAATGAAAGAGCTTTCTGTGGACATAGAAATAATATGCAATGACAGTCAGTAAAAAGAAAATAGTTTTGGCCAAATAGAGCAGACAGCTGTTTGTAAACATATCAAGGTTGAATATAAGGATTGGTTTAAAGATAACAGTTCAGTAAACAATATTTTTGTGAAAAAAAGATAATTTGTGTTAAAGAAGATAAAGGAAATAGATTTATCTTACTTTCCAAATAAGATTTTTTCACAAAAATTAGCACACAAATTAATAATTTAAAATTCATACCAAAAAATGCATATAATATAAAAAGAAATAGACAAATTTTCATCAGCAATCCTTCAAAAATCATGTAATAAGGCTTTCATTAAATATTTATCCATCTATTGCAATCCCACCCAGAATATTCACTAACATAAAATTACTTAAAATTGAATGCCCTCTACACCTAATGATTAATTGTGGGAGAGCCTATTATTATAACAAAGCTTCAAAAATTATTAACCAATGGGTCACTAAACAGCTTGGTTTTGGCCAGTTGACTGTCAAATCATCATTTGAATGCATTAGCAAAATCAAAAACATAAGAATTTGTAACCAAAATTGTCTCATGGCACTGAATATAACAGAGTTAAATGATGGTTTTATGCAATGGAAACTATCCACATAATTAAAGATGCTCTAATTAAAGCCAAGTACAACTTTAAAAAACTGAATTTATTATTGAATGCATGAATTACATTCATAAAGATATTATTGCATTATCTGATAGTGTATGTTATAAATAAAGAGGAGTAATTTATGTGTGTTCCTATAGGTGGCTTAATATCCAAATACCATACTAAATAAATTTGAAGAAGTAGTTATACTTAAGCACTTGCAAATCAAATCTCATCCCTGTTATATATACAATACATTGATGACATTCTGATTTGTGCACCAGAAGCACAAATGAAGAAAATACAACATGATTTTATACAGATGTCTTCCTTAAAATGGACAAATAGAAAATGAAGATAATCCAAAAGGTATAAAGTTTTTAGATTTATAAATTCAGCATGAAAATACTTAATTAAATTTTACAATGTTAATAAAACCCATTCAAGTGTGAGTAGTACATAAACTCTCAGTCATTATCACCTAAAGTTCATAAATTTGCCAGCTTCAAAGTATTTTTTACAGAAAGTATAATGTTTGTAAATTTGTATCTGATCAAAAAACTAATATTGAAATATATATCGATGACTTACTTAACATCAGATACAGTTTCAGCTCTCAATCAATTTGTTAAAAGGTTTTACGCTAAAATTAGGAACAGACCTATTCAAACTAATTAAAAATCTTGGATATCACTTCCATACATACTTGAGGCTACCCACTATATAAAAAAAATTTGTGATGAAATATACAGAATCAGCCATTGCACCCCTCCTGCCCTGAATTGCCTTATTAATAAACAGAAAGCTGCTCATAAAGCAGAATTTCCAAGTATGCCAGTCTGTCTATGAGAAATGCACAGCACAGATTCCAATACAATCAAGCTACGACTAATACTGAAGCCATGTCCATTTTCCTTAGACATGGGTCTAAACTTGACCATAGCTTCGAATTTATATCCGCCAGCATTGTCTACTTTGAAAGAAATAATGCTAAATGTAAAGTTTAAAAAGGCTGGCATATTGCCAACAATATATTTGTAATCAACAAAAAAGAATCCCGCATCCCCCTATCAAAAGAGTGGGTTATTTAAATTAACTTATTTACATCTGATATGTATGTGCATGCTTAAATGCACATACATATATAGTTATAAACTTAATGAGAAAAAGTAATAAGTTTAAATAAATTAAACAATTTTAAATGACTGATTCCTTTAAAATAAGAAGTAAAAGATTTATAACTTTTAAGATTAGAAAAAGATTATTTTCTAAAAAGTAATAGTCTAATTAATGAGGGTAGAATACATTGTTAATGAAATAAAACAATTAAATGAATTCATGATTAGATTTCCTTCATAAGATAAATGATAAACTAAAATAACTCATTAATTAAAGTCAGGAATAATGATGTAAATTCTTGTATGGAGTGTTGAGAATCACCTGAGTAGATGGATGGGGATACTAGCCAATCAACTTCATGAATAAAAACAATAAATTGCCTCAGTACAAATTGAATCAAGAAGACTTCTCTAGATTCTTGGAGTTTCACCTGTCTGAATTACATATACTGGAGCAGATAATCCCCCATGGCACAGGAATTTCAAGTGTAGAGAGCTGGCCTCCAACATGGGAACAATCAGCTAGGTTGTATTGTTCTTCATTATTTATGTATGCCTTTGAGCGTTATTATCTAAAATAATTGTATGTATGTAAATAGTTAAAATGCTATTAAGGATCATTCATTAAGTTATCTAATTATTAATTGTGTAGTGGTGATTTATACTAGTGAGAAGTGCAACTCTTAGATCAGCTAGATATAGCAATTGGTGCATGCAAATCCCTACTCTTGTTTTTTTTTAATAGTCACAAGTTTTTTGAATAACTATTCCTATGGATATGACTACCAATTAGTTGAAATCATGCTTAAAATACCATGCTATTAAATTAATAAACTAAGCTTTTTTATATACACATTTTGTATGTATTTATTTTGAATTGCACTACAGATAAGCAAAAAACATTCTTTAATAATAATAATCCTAATTATGTAGCAATCCATTCAGAGAGTCTTTTAAAATCACAGAGCAGTTTCCAAGCACTATTATATATATATATATATTATAAAATAACTGCAGAGTATACCATAAGATGACATGAATACAACTCAGTAGTTGGATGACTTGAATACAATGTGTCAACCAATCTACAACAAGTCATATCCTAAATCCATGATTCGATGTCCTATTTGGGTGTGCCAGATATTACAGAATCAAAAATGGTATATAACAAAGGGAGCACATTTCACTGCTGTCAGACCTAGCCTTTGAATAGCATGCAAAAGATATCACAAGGAAATGCCTCATTCCAAATCACATCTACTTTTAGTATACTAACTTATAATTTACTTACAACATTTTAATGTAACTTAGACTAATGGATATCCATTACATCTTTTTTGGGCCCCATTACACCACATAATTCTAAACTCAGGGAGTTCTTGCAGTCAGCTCTTTTTAGGGATGGACCTACTTAATTATTGATCAAATATGCCTATATATAAGTATAGATAAAAATATTGATGATTAATCAATTAAGAAAGCAACACATAATGATGATGATCATCATCAAACCTTTAATGGTGAAAATTCTTAATGATAGTGATGATGAAACTTTTAATAGTATGAATGTGTAATGATGATGGTGATGATCAAACAGAGATCAAAATAGGTTTAAACAACTCAATACATTTATTAATAATCTAAACATATGATAATAAATATGTCCAAAAAAATACTAATTTAACAAGAAGGGTCTACTATTATTTTATGGTTTAATACATATAAATTTCTGTGATTCAGATTTCATTCTGAAAATCTGTCCTCAATTAATCTTCATTTATACTAGAGAAACAAATAATTCAAAGTACAGTATATACAAAATGATATTAAATAATTCACTATATATATATTATAATGATCGAAATGAAAGTGAAGATCGAATCTAAGCACAAACTACGATATCTGCTCTACAAGGAGCCATCTAGGCATTTAAACCTAGAAAAATTTATAGAGTAGGCAGATACGTGCTGTTAAGATTCCACTTTATTTAAATATTCAGATCGTTAGTCCAAGTCACTAGCTCAGTGGAGTAGCAGAGATAATAAAATATAAATTTTATATCTTAAATATAAAAGAATAAAAGCCACGGCCAGAAATTAACACATAAAAATATTTATTTACGCACATATAAAATAACATTTAAATTTTGAGGAATAAATTCAACATTTAGATTTTTCTATTAATCTTTAGTTTTACATTTAAGTAAATTACAACCATGAGTTTAATATTTATTTAGTGAGTCGAATATGAATAGACTACATAGATCTGCATTTGAAAATAAAATATTCTTCCCTGATTTAACCTTAGGCAACAAATTTCGCAATCAAACCGGTGCCAATCCATCTGATACATTTATGTATTCAATGTAGCATGAAAATATGACAACACAAAATACTATACTGTCAGGAATGTACATCTGAACAGCAAGTAGAATTAGAGAAAAAATTGTCTCTCTACCAACCAGGAATGCGACATCTGTTGGCGAATAGAACAACAAACATAAAATTCCATAGGAATGGACTACGGTCCTTTGCCGTCTTTCAAACCCATCCATAGGCAAACAGAAGGTGTGTGGCATATATATATAATCCTGCCCATAGCAGATCTCATACTACATCTACAATTACACAAATATATCCAGTCCATTGAACCAATTCAACTACGAAATGAATAACCTAAGATTACCCTCCCTTAATATAACTTTACAAAACTATACAGCCATTCACACCCGACTTAAATTTAACATTTAAATATGTTCGCACAGATTATTTTTATAAATTTGTTTTTAAAATGTTGAGTATAGATTGGCTGCACAGATTCCACAGTCAAAAACATCCAAATTAAACACAATCGATCAAAATACAAAATCATCGATAACGTCATTTGCAAAAGGGAATACACAAGGCCCCATGGCATTCATCGTAAGATGCCCGCATTAACATCATTGACCTATATATTCTAATAAAATGTAAAAACTTCAACATAATCAACCACTAATGAATCTATGCAACGTCTATACCCAACCTAAATTTCATCATTTAAAATTTAAACAATAAATAATTTATACAATAAGAAAAAAAAAAAATGGAAATGATTTTTATCAATCGGAAAACATATAAAATTAAACATTTTTAATTTGATTTTAAACTTAAAAAAGTCAGATAGAAGTTCATAAGCTTGAACGAAAGTTCTTAATTATTTTTAAATTTAGAGTTCATGTCAATATAGCTTATGGTAGAAGAGTCCAGGTTTCTGCTTTTAATTCCCGTGACACCTCCATTGGAAGATAATGTTCTGGAGATGGCAATAGCTGGTTCAAGGTATCACAGTCTTCATTTTTTTTTTAAATAGAGAGGGTGGTATGTGCGTCCTGCCACATCTCTCAAACACAAAACGCTGGAACTGTCCAAAAAAAACTATTTCCCTTTTTATATTATCCACACGGATTCAATCAACAAAATGTCACTAATCCATCAACTTTCGTTAGGGTCTGAGCCAAGGCTTAGTGCTTCCATTGGTCAAGCTAATTTCTCTTTATTTTCTTATCTATCTTTCATCAGATCATTTTAATTATACAAGAGCCCAAGGCTAGCTTGCTTTTCAAACAATTTATAAACAATCATTTCCATTTACAGATTACATTAATTAATACCTGTTTTTAATTTTAAATCTTGTACTTTTTTATAAAAAAGTACGTTCAAATACTTATTTGTTTTTTTTTAAAAAAAAAAAAATTTTAAAGTTTGGCATCTGTGCAAATGTATATAACAAACATTTTAATTTTAGCATTTAGTTTTTTACTTTTATTTGCAAACTTTTAAGTTTTTATTTTAAATTAATGTAACGACATATTTATATATCATTACAATATATATATAAAACAAAAAGAAAAAACAAAATGAGAGTTCAGTAATTCTAAATCTACCCCATTAATATAATTACTAGAATGATGATTATAGGTTGGGGTAAATATATTTACAACTATTTTTTTTATTAAAAATATATAACCCATCTATATGTGTATGCAAGTTACAGTTAAAAATTAATGAAAGATAAAAAGACCATTTATTCAAGTTTATTAATTATGCACTCAGAAATAAAATAATTACAATTAGATATTATTAAAAACTTATTAGTAATTAATATAATTTTGTTTGTTCCAAAGTTTGCCCTCAATGTTAAATATATAAAAAACTTACTTGAGGTCGCTATGTTGAATAAAGTGTTGAATTTTCAGAGGGATCTGTAAATTTACTTTTATTAAAAATTATACATATTTTATTGACTATGATCCCTATTCCCCTTTATATATATCAACATATGATACATATGATACTCACTGTCCCACTTTCAACATGCAGGTGATTAAATTAAAAATGAATCTTGAATACACAATAAAAAAATCATAATACATGAAAATTTCAAATAGAAATAATAAAAGCAAAAAAAAAATCATGTGAATCAAAACAAAATATATTTATCCTGAGGAAAGCAAGCATTTTGTCTACAATTAAGAATTTATAAACTTAAATGTCAATCTCCATGCATAATGTTATTGTTCACCAACTCTGTTGATATTTATGCATTTCATGCTGCTTGTTTAAAACAAACCTAATTATCTCTTCAGAATGAATATAAATCCAATGAAGATTGATGTACTCCAGCATTTTGTAAAATAGACATTTTGATGGATAACTTTATAAGGACATTGAAGCTAGCCCTGGAACACCAACAGTATTGGTTTTTTAGCCCACACACATTATAATTTCTTTTTTATTGACTATTAATTATTATGGCTTCAATTATTATTAATTATTGTGTGGTCAATTTTTAGTAGTTTCACATTTCCTTTCCATTATTTTCATAATAATGAATTCAAGCTTATAAAACAAATTAAATCATTAGTTCAATCCTGCTAATTATATATTGAAATTTATCACTTTATCAGCTAAGATTAAACTTCCAATTTCCTTCTATCCAAATTATAAAGATTTTGTATTAATTTTACAATATTGATATTAAATTTTAAACTACATATTCTTACTGTTTTCTTTCCTTTCTAAACACAGCATTTTCTTTTTAAAAAAAAAAATAAAAGATTTTTTTTTGTCTTGACAGTTCTGCTGTTAGACTACAACTGAAGAAAATGCTAGATTGTTTTTCTCATGCTAGCTAAAATCTATTGTTACAACTTAATCAAAAAAATATATATAAAACAGTATTATTCTTTTTATTTAGTCTTCATTATTCCAAACTCGATCACCTAGCAACTATTTTGACCTCATAAAAAATTTTGACCTTTGATTATGTCTGTCCTATAAGTCAGTTAATTATTATTTTTGTTAATGATATTAAATGAAAATTTTTTTTTTTTATAAATAGACAAACATGTTAGTTTATATGTATGCTTATATATGTATATACTTCGTGTGTATAAGCAGGTATGTAAGATATTTTATTTGCCTACCACTTAGTCTGAATTCAAACATTGTGAAATAACTGGGACAGGTATGAAGGTTGGTTGTAAGCCATCTCTTACAATATATATATATATTGTACCAACATTGTGTTGGCACATAATAATTTTGTCTAAAAATTATTAAAATAAAAGTCTTTCGTTAAAAGAAAATAGTATGTAACAGTTTAAGAGTTTTTTTTTTAATGATAATTTGTTTTCGAAAATGTAAAATTAAAAGTTACAATTAATTAAATAAGAGGGGGGAGAAGGTTTGCTTTACAAATGTCAAACTAAAAGTTTTAAGTTTAAAGAGTTTTGCTAGAAACAATTAATTCATAATTACATAAAATTAAAAACTAAATAATGAATGATCGTAAATTATATATGTGCATAAATGATGAATTAATGTGAGCTTGTTAATAAAATATATATGTGTGATTATAAACATTGCATGAATACATGCGTGTTAAAATGAAATAAATAAAAGAAAAAAACACTAAGTGATGGCTACTAATCAAAAATGTAAAAATAACATGTTTGCTTGGCTGCTAATTAAACAATCTTCAAAAACACATAATTAAAAGCTTATCAGAGGAATGTGATTAAAAAAACAAGGAAGGAATTTCAACAACATATTGCTGGCAGACTTCAAAATGACAACAGGCCTTAAGGATAAATAGTCCAGTTTTTCATCAGACAATCAGTTCAGTTGCTGTTGAAATTACAATTTAGATTGTGCAGTTGAGATTACACTTTAGTAGAAATTAAATCAGTCAATAATGCAGTGTTAAAAAATATTGGAAACATATGCCTTTCTCCAGCCTGAGTCCAGTAAAACAGTGACCTGCTCAAAATAGAAAAATGCCTGCATAACAACAGGAAAAATCACTGTCAATATTTAACTGTCTCTAAGAATAGTACCAATGAACAATAATAAATCTCCACAAGAAAACCTCAAATCTAACCAGTTAGAAATATTTCATTAGAGGCAGCAAACAGCAAGAAGTATCTACATTCTAAAATCCTAGATAATAACATTTTCTTATTCTCATTTCTAAAGTAGCCATGTGTGTGTTTTAAATTTCAAATATTATTTAATGCTTTGTTATATGATGTTATAGTGTGTGAATTAATATGTGCATTATCATTATACCAGTGTAATATTAATTAAATAAAATTTATAAAAGTATTTAAAATTAGTATAATCAGTGTTAATTAAAATAAATTGTCTTTTAAACTTAAGCTTAATTTTGTTAGTCAATTCTTTTGCCACTAATTAAAACAATAATTTGTTATTGATTACAAGTAGCTGAGCTAGTTAAGGGATTTTTTGAGTGCTGGATTATGGGCCTACTGTCCAAACATTGTTAGTTCTGAACTAGCTGGCACCTGGGGTTTACTCCCAAACAAATAAAGTGTTTGGGTAGTAGGGGTTTGAATCTAGCAGTAGAAATGGGTCACAGTCTGGAAATATCGTGTTATGTGTGGCATAGCTTGGTCTGACTGTGGGTATTGTTGATGGCCCTGCCATCAATAGTATTCTCCACTCTGCTTGAACTGCCAGTTTGTTCATGTAATATTTATAAGGTTATAAATTTATTATAAATAAGGTTTAAACCCAGCCAAATCTAGTGAGTAGAGTATGTGACATTGATGAATCGAACTGAGTACAATATATATATATACACCTGGGTCTCGTTTTACGCGATAGATAGGTTCCTCAGAAAACACGCACAAATGAAACCATGCAAAAATAGACATAACTTACATTAAAAAAGGGGGGATGCAGTCTGTGATCTTTCAAAATTCACATAAAAGCAAAGCATCAACGTAAAATTACTTTAAAATTCGCGCAAAAAAAAAGTAAGGAAATAAAATATAACTAATAAAAAATTTCAAATTTGAAAAAAATTGACACAAGACAAACTTTTTTTAACTATAATATTTAATTTTATTCAAAATAATATATTTTTATGCTTAATTTACAGTACAGTAATTTACATTTTTTTATACGCGTTTTAATTATTATCGCTATTTGCCAAAAAACATGTTTATTTGCAAACTGGTAAAAATTCAGATTCTCACAAGAGGAAATACAACTAGTGCCAAGTTCACTCTCATGTTGTGTTAATGATTTTCTGTTGACAACATAATTAATCTTTGAGATGATGATTTTATTAATTGTTTATGAACTTAGACTTATGATAATAAAAAGACATTTATTCACCACTGCTAGGAAAAATTTAATTAAAACTAACAACTAAAAATTAAATCCTTATTTTTGTCTTTAATTTTCAATTCTGTTTAAAAATCAAATTTCATTTTACATCACATTAATTTCAAGTCACCGTAAGTAATTTTTAAATTGTTAATTACAATTAAAAATCAGATTTTAATTTTTAATTGTCAAATTTAATTGTGCCTACTGCTATTACTCACCTTTTAAAAATAAACTTGTGGACACTAAATGATTAATAATTGATTACATTCTTTTTTAAAAAGCAAAAACAGAATGTGATTTAAAATGCAAAATTAACACGCACAATGTTTGAACAAATTTACATTATAATCTTGTAAAATTTAATGTGTGTATACATAAAATGTGGAAATCATGATTTTAATTTCATTATTGCATAAAATCTTACTATTATAAAGCACTGAAAATATTAAAATTACAAAGATGAAAGTCAAATTCCAATAATGTGCTATTACTTTCAATATAACGTAAGTGCGTGAAATTTATTATTTAAAGTAATAGCGCATTATCAGAGTTCGACTTCCGGTGAAACATGAATCGCGTAACTTCAAAATCATGTTAAATAAGTCCACGTAAAAAGATACCCAGGTGTATATATATAAAATAAAAGAGGAAATCAAAACTACTTGGATATTTGACTGTGTATTATTTCTGTATATACTTTTATTCTAATCATACTGTACATGTAATGACACAAAAAAATATTTCATAAAGTTTTAAATAAGTTTATGATTTTATGTTAGGCTACATTCATAGCTATCCTGGGACATGTGTAACCCTCAGCTGTAGGTTGGACATCTCTAAAGTGAAGATATTTCAAAAACATAAACTTAAGATTCTACCTCTTGTAAATTATCATAATATTGCCCATTCTGTAGGATTTTTTTATAATGAAAATATTAAAAGAGAAAATTATTTTTAAAATGATCTATATATGATGTTAACGTATTTACATATGCAACATTGTTTTCTGCAGCTTTAAAATTTTTGTAAAGTTTTATTATCTTTCTCTTATCAAAAATGTTATAAAAGTTATACAACATAAATTTTATTTAGCATATATGATATATTAATATACGTCAAAACACATATTAAATTACTATGTTTGTTTAAAATTTTATTAATATAAGTAAAATTATAGCAAACTTTCCAATAAATACAGTATATAAACAAGTCAACACTTAATAACTGAAACACAGACTTCCTGTGTCTATATATGTAATATATATCGTATATGAGCACAGACTTTCACATGACCCACCAATCTCCACTCTATCTCATAATACTTATACACTATATGTCGAAAAAATATTTTTTCGACATATATGTGTTCAAGTGTATCAGTGTTATGAGATACAGTGGAGAATGGTGGCTCATGTGAAAGTTGGCAGTTAACACAAATAATTTCAACATAGATAACAATCAACAAACTCAAACTATTGTCAAGGCAACCTGCTTTTAACAATATATATATATTCAAAAACAAAATATCAAATAATTTATGTAATTTTGGAGAAGGTGGCTTTTTATCTTTTATTTCATAAATAAAGATAAATATTGTAATGTCTTCACCCCTAAGTTTGGCAGAGATAGAAAGAACATAAACCTGTTATATAACTGCCAAACATGAAAGAACTTGTTATATGCAATATACAATACTCGAATAAATGGTCAACCAAACAATTATTTCCCAGTTGTGACAAACAGTTCTAAATGCTTGATTTATTGGAATATAGCAGCCAACATAAATTATTATGACAGTTTGGTGAAACAGTTCTAAATACTTGATGTACATGTACCACTGCTGGTGAACTCCACAGGAACAAACAAAATAATGTGCAGTATTTCACCACTCACATAGTCTCTCTGTGTTCCCTTTGTTTTTGTCTTATCAGCTACATATCTCTTGATTCTTTATCTCATGCTTTCCATTATAATTATTTAACTTTAAATTAGTTATTTTTATTTTTAAAAATACAATTAAAGAAAACTTCTGCAGTAATTTTGTCCCTTGTAATTTTACTATTTATTTTCGCAACCAAATGAATACAACAGATATCTGAAGAAATAAATGATCATGGACAAATACTTTTTAATTGGCATTCTGTGATCACTCTTCCTCCCAGATATTTTTATTCACCTATAAGTATACCTAAGATATTACATATAAAAAAGAGGCATGGAGTTGGATTTATGTTATTATACAGCTGGTCAAGGTGTATTAGAAGTTGGAGTCTTACGCATCTGCTATACAGGGCACCATCAGGCCACCATCAGGCTATTGGAACCTGGAAAATTTATATAGTAGGCAGATACGTACTGTTAAGATCTAATTTTTACATATATGTTTTATTCCGATCATCAACCCATGCTACTAGCTCATGGAGGAGCAGAGATATGTAATAAAACTTGCTTAAAAAGAAACATTTTAATAAAAAAAGATTTCAATAAAATAAATAAATAAGCTACTGCTAGAAAAAACACACACAAAGATTTATTGACACATATATAAATATTTAAAAATTCAAAAATAAAGATGATCTTAAATTTGTTATTATTTTTATATTTAAATTTTATAAATTTGCACAGATGGATTTTAATAAGAGTTTGTTTTATAAAGTTGCTTAAATTTGTTATTATTTTTATATTTAAATTTTATAAATTCGAACAGATGGATTTTAATAAGAGTTTGTTTTATAAAGTTGAGTATAGATACCCTACACAGATTCATTCGAAAAAGAAAATATTCTATAACTCTTATTTAACCTTAGGCTAAAAGTTTGCAGTCAAACTAACACCAATACATCTGATACATCAATGTATTCAATTCAGCATGAATACAACAGCACAGTACCATACTGTCAGGAATGCACATTTGAACAGCATGGTTATATAGCAGAAATTGTCTCTCATCCAGTACAGGAATGTTACATCTGTCTGGCAGGAAAAACAATAAAATAAATAAACAGAAAACTCCATAGGAAGGGATTGCAGTCCTTTTTGCTGACTTACCATCCCATTCCATAGGCTAAAGGGGTGATCCAAGGAGTAGGTAATATGTCTGCTTCCAATGGTCAATAAGAGTGGGATTACTTTTCCCAAGTGTGGCATAAAGATGATCCTGCATCTAGTGGATTTTCATACTACATTTACTAATTATACCAATATATCCAATCCATTAACCCAATTTAATTGCAAAACAACTAACCCAAGATTAACCATCCCTTAAACTAATATATTTTAATGAATCTATATAGCCATCTACACCCAACCTAAATTTAAATACATTCAAATGATTTAATTAATATGAAATTATTAAAGAAAGAAAATGGAAATGATTATTAACTTAGCCAATTTATACATAAAATTAATTTAGAAATTTTCTTTAAGTCAGATAAGTTCCTTTAAAGTTAAGTTCAACTTATTTTGCTTATAGAAGATATATTGAAACAGTCTATAATGACAAAAGCTTATACTTTCAGTAGTAGATTTCCTGGAGTCTGTTTCTCCATTTTCATGATCACTCTTGTTGACTGTTTGTCCTTTGAAATGGAGCCACTACTTGCCATTCAGTTGGTCAAGAACTGTTTTTTGTAGGCATCAGCTGGTTTTCTGGAGTTTATAGATAGATTAATAGTCCACTTGTAGATTAATAGTCAACCCCACAACAAAAATTATTTTTCCTTTTATATTTTTATTAGCCTCTTATGAGCATTTTTTCGAATCCAATGAGCAAGATGTCACTAATCCTAAAGTCTTTTTTGGTCCATGCTGTGGCTTGGTGCTTCCATTGGTCAATCTTTAATTTCTTTATCTATTTCCTATCTGACTTTTTTAATCATATATGAGCCCCAAGGGCTAGCTTGCTTTTTGTTTAATTAAAAGAACAATCATTTCCATTTTGAGATTACAGGAATTAATTAATACCTGTTTTCATTTTTATTTATGTTACTTTAAAAAAATATTAATTTTTAAACCTTTACTTTTTTATTTATTTATAAAAAAGTACGTTCAAATACTTTTTTTTTATTTTAAAAAGAAAAAATATGCCATCTGTGCGAATATATATATATACGTTAAACAATTCTTTTTAATTTTAGCTTTTAGTTTTTAATAAATTTATTTTTATTTATGAACTTAAGTTTTTATTTTAATTTTAAATTAATGTAATAACATATTGTATACTGTTACAATATATATATATATATATATATATATATATATATATATATATATATCATTTATACTTGGGCTAAAAATATGATAATATTTTGCCTAATAGATGACATAATTATTATAGTATTTATCTAAAGAGTATATTGTCAAATGAATGAAAGCAAAAAAAAATATTATAATTGATAAATATTGAACAAAAATAATGAAGACAAATGAGAGATTATGAATTGGTGTTACTAAAAATGCAAATTTTGGAATCCACAATATGTCTTGCACCCAAAAGCTGAAGATATAGAGGAAATATGTTCTACAAAAGTTTACAAAGTGTGTTTTTTGTGTGTAAATATGTTCTACAAAAGTTTACAAAGTGTGTTTTTTGTGTGTAGATGTGTGCAATTAGTAAAATAAATTTGAATATTAACCCAACTCAGAATAATTGACAACAAAAAGCAAGATACAGATAGGAGGGATTATATGTATTTGATAGAAATAATTAGTGATGGAAATTATTAGTTCCATTTCATTAGAGAGGGAAGATAATTTAGAATTTTGTGCTAGAAATCAATGTTATGTCAATAATTTCTATATAGTTATTTTAAGTAGAAGAAATAATAATTTTTCTGACATTAAACGTATGTAAATATGTATCACATAGTGAAATTTATTTTTATTTTTTAGTAATTATCTGTGGGTCTCCACCAATACTAGAAAATGGTTACATAATTCATGAATCCACTTCTTCAGTTTTTAATACTATCATCTTTTACTTCTGCAATAATGGATATATATTACAAGGTTTAAATTATTCTACTTGTCAAGATAATGGACAGTGGTCTAATATTAAAAGATCTTGTAAAAGTGTTACATGTTCTCAGCCACCACTACTTGAAAATGGAGATTACAAAAGATATCCAAATAAAGCTAATGCTATACAATATTTCTGTTTTTCTGGATACCAACTTAATGGCTCATCAATATCTGAATGTTCAGAAAATGGTTCATGGTCACATATTAATCAATTTTGTAAAGGTAGTATTAAAATTATGTTGCTAAATGTTATTGTTGGTGGTAATATAATTATTAGTAGTATTACTTATCTATTATTATTACTTTTTATTGTTAATATTATCATTTATTTAATTTAATGGGTTTTTTTCTAGTAATTTCATGTGGGTTTCCTGATATTCCTCCAAATGCAAGGATTGATTTAATAAAAGGAAAATCATTGGATATTGGAAGTGAAATAGAATTCTCATGTTCTCCTGGGTATAAATTAATTGGAACAGCTGAAGCAGTTTGTCTTAATAATGGATCGTGGAGCATGAACAGCAGAAAATGTATTGCTTGTAAGTTTAGCCTATATTGGTATGTGTGTTTTTTGTGAGTTTATATACATTGTAAATATATAAACTTTTAAAATCATTTCAGATATCTGTATTATAATGTGTACAATTAGCCCTGTCATAGTGTGAATTTGTTTTGTAAAAGTAATATTTAAAAAAAGAGTTCTAATCAAATTGGAATTCACTCGTTAATTTTTATATATCTACACATGCATTATCCGAGCTTTCCGAAAGATACAGAAATTAAATCTTAATAGGTTGAACACATTTGTGGAAAACAAATATAATATTTCAAACAATAAATTGTAAATAAAAAAGTATCTAGAAGTAATCTAAAGGCTACAATTGAAGAAATGTAGTTATTAAGTTAACAATAATGGGTATAAATAAAATGATAATAAAAATAATTTCATTAATGTTGTAAATTTAAATGCTAAAAGTATATTAATATTATTATCATTATTGGTTTATCATCATCTGGAGTATTGCAGTTGCATTTGAGACCTTTATTATTTTAAAGACATCAATATTAGTACACTTTAAAAACTGAATTATCTTACTGCATCTATAATAGATATTTTGCATGTGCTAATCAATGAAGGTCTAATTTTTAAGAGTTTTTTTTATGGCATCTTATAATCAATTGGCAATTTTATGTATAGTACTTAAAGCAGTCAAATGAAAAATTTATAGGAATGAACTATAAAGTTATCATTCTTACTAGCAGCCATTTGCAAATAAATACATTTATTTCAACTAAAAAAAAAAAAAGTAGACAACAGTAGAGATGAGTTTTGCAATGACTATAAAAACCACAAATACATCAAGAAAATTGTGCACACTAATTTATTTTAAGTATTTATTATTTTTTTGATGGTGTCTTTTAATTACTTCAACAAATTGTTTTTTTAAAGACTACATGTAATTTACTTTTTTAAAAAAAAGTGTGGTGCTTAATTTTGTTTGAACTATATTAGTTTATTTGATAAAAGTTGAATTATGATTTTTTTATCCATATCTTCCTGAAGGTATCTTTTATCAAGACATTTTCTTTTTGCTATATTATCATTCATTTTTTCTTTGTAAATTCTGAGTGTTTGATTTTGGGGGGAAAGAGACAATTTAATTTGTAATGTTCTTCCTAACAACATTTATGCTAAAGATTGTCAGTAAGGGCTGAAGATAGCATATTCTTTTTTTTCTCAAAGCAACTTTATTAAGTCACTAAAGTATGATCCACCTGTGCAGGGACCACATTCTCTTACCTGCAGCAGCGGGCCATAGAGGCTATAATGTTACATTGATATTCTGAAACTGGGTGGTGGCTCAAAGCAACAGAGCCACCTTATACAGTAGATTAGGTATTACAGATATATAAAGAATGCATTTCAAGTACAAACATCAAGAAAAAAGCCAAAAAGAGAAAAAAAGGATATGAATTATCACAGACTAAATGTTAGTCAATCAAGGGGATGCTACATCCATTTGAGGAGAGTTTATGCGGGACAACAAGCTTTCAGCCCACCTGGGAAGTCTCCAAGCAGCTCTCCCAGACCCATCCATGACCCATTAGACAGAACTCAGTTTAGCAAGAATCCAGACCCACTCCTTGGACATGCTGTAAGTGGGTTTAAGTGGGTTATAATTAATCTGGGTGTGACGTAGGTGCAGCATGTCCAGAACACCAATCAAATCAGAGAGGGACATGAGAACATTGCCAGATCTCTCTAGACCTGGGTGTGGTGATGATTGCTGATTGATCCCACTGAAACAAATCCTCCATGGCCATCTTCTCTACCCTTGAGACTGAGAATTCAGGCAAAACCAATGATTAGATTCATGGTCCCACTAGGTCCTCAGGTATGATTCTGCTTTACTGATTGTATTGAGTTCTTCTAATCCAAGTTGAGTTCTAATTTTGATGCTTAATTAGGGTTCCAATTATAAAATCTAACGGTTTGTATTTAGTGGTTACTTATGTTAGCTTTTGCTTGATTAGTGGTGGCCATTTGCATAGAATGAAACGATTGGAAAACTGAATTATTTTGGCTGAAAACTGATTTAAAGTTTCTTGTAAAGGTGTAAAAGGGTAAAACAAGTGGTCACTTATGATTTATCTTCTTACCAACTCCCATTTTGAAAATGTGAATCCTCCCATCCTTGTGGAGCCAGTAGGCAGTGAGATGCTCCTGCTCACAACAGGAAGTGGACTCCTCCATTATAAAAATTTGATTATATATTTGTGTTATGAAAATTAGTGTTTTTTGTTATTATTTCCTCTTTTGAATTATTAGATTACATTTTAAATACGTTTTCTTAATTTTAATCTAGTTTTAATGATTTTAGTAGTTACTTATATTAGCTTTTGCTTGATTAATGGTGACCATTTGCATACAATAAAATGATTGGTGAATTGAGTTATTTTGACTTAAAACTGATTCAGAGTTTCTTGAAAAGGTGTAAAAGGTTAAGGAAGGGAGAAAAACAATAGGAATTTGGAAATTTTTATGTTGAGCAGGGATGATTTGGGCTGGGAGAGTGAGGAGTATAGTTCTTTCTTTTCCTGCCAGAATTGCACAATGATTCATTCTTGATGTTACTTGATGAACTACTGTCCGAGAAAAATTTAGCAGAGGAAGGTAAGTGCAAAGGGAGGAGGCCAACAAGCCAGAGAATTCTTCGCTGAAAGAATTCTTTTTTTCCTTGTGCATTCTGTATGTCTGAGACTTGCCCTTGGTTCAGGAAGAGGATCCATTAGAGTTTTACTGGGAGGATCAAAAATGGAATTCTGCCTTTCAGAGTTGGTGTCACTATCAGATGGGTTAGGGCATGCAGGCTTCTGGTGTTTCTTGTTGGTGGTGGAAGGGACTGCTGGTAGACTCAGACAGGACAGTTTCTGAGTTTGAATAAGTGGACATGTCCATCAAGGAAGGAGGGTCCTGTGGCAGAGTTGTAACTGAGAGTGGTGGGCAAAAATTTTATGGTCTAGAGGAAGTTGGTGTCTTACTGGAAGGTAAGAGTGTGGACAAATTGCTGAAAGGTTGAATTGATATGAGGTGGAGGTGAGATGTTAGTTAAAGGAGAAAGTTCATATCTATTGGAGCTGTGCAAAGCACAGATGTGGTTTAGGCCCTTTTTGGCACAAGTTGCATTTTTGGGGCAGTTCCGAGAAAGGTGGTTGCAGTCTTTGCAGGTGAAACATTGTGGCCTCATCCCCTTAATTGAGATGATCAAAGGTGCTAGTTCAGCTGCTATTGATGTGGGAATGCTTTCAGGAGAGAGACCTTTTTTAAAGATGAATTGAAATAAGGCTGTGTTGGTGAAGGTGCGACCATTGGTGAGAGGATCCCTGAGGTACTCAAATGAGGTAACTTGTCCGAATGCCTCAAGATATTTCTGTAGGTGCTGCCTGTCCATCCCTATGTGACAGTTTTTGATAAATCCCTTAAGTATGGATGGTCTTTTGGTGTCTATTGCAACCAGGAACATATTGTATAAAAATTTGAATCTGTTTTTGAAGGCTTGTCTTTGTATTGTGTTGTGGAACTCTATTGCCATGTACTGGTCATTAGGAAGGGTGAGGATTTTATGTATATCATCAGTTAGATTGTGGAGTTTGATAAGGTCATAGAGCTGCTGTGTTGGAAATTTATGGAGTCCACATTATAAGACTAACCGCCAGAATGACTGAACTGTCACTTTGGTAGCAACCAAGTGATTTGAGGAGAAGTGGTGGAACTGTCAGGTTAAATTGTTCTGAGATCACCATGTGATTCTCTGGTGAGAGTTGTTTAGTAGGAATGAAGGTTGCTGAGGTGGCTGAATTATGGTTGTTTGAATTGTCTTCATCAAGGCCCCACAAGTTTTGAAGGAGCTCAGCCTGGCATGTTTGTTATGTGGTTATATTGGGATTTTTTGGTGTGATGATGGATGCAGCCTGAGCATAGGAATTAACAAAGACTTGTTGTGGTGATGTATTTTTAATACGGGATTTTTCTATAGTGTGACTGATATTAGTGGGAGTGATGTTGGCAGACTTAGTTGTGCTCGTAGATTGAGATTGGGAATTATGAGTAGCATCATCTTTGGAGTAATTATTGTGTGTTAGATTTTTAGAGGAATCAGAGTTAGCTGATGTTTCTGTATTCAGCTTAGGTGTAGCAGGCTTATTTTCCCCCTCTATATTTGAGGAATTTTTAATCTTCCCAGTTTTGCTTGGAGCAACATTATGATTGGTGAGATAACTTTTTTTGGGATTGCTTTTTGCCTTTGATGGGGCAAGCCCCACCCTGTAGGGGAGGAAAATCCAGAGGGTCTGGAGATGGAGATATTGAAATAGATTCTGTGTTGATGGTTTTTTTGGAGTTTATAACATTTTTGGAAGTTTTGAAGGTTTTTGTTGTTTGGAATTATGTTTTTGCACATTTTTGCCACTAGGGATGGTGGCCATCTTTAAACTGTTTGGAAGAGTTAAAGATTATATAAAGGAAAAATTTTTGAAGTGGCTAAAGAATATGATTTTAAAAAAAGAATCCACCCTGGAGAAATTAGTACTGTTAATTTTAGTTGGCTAATACAGAAATTGGCTAGAATTTTAGGCATTTTACTACCTCAGAGAGGGGGGGGTGAGAAGAGAAGATCGTTTTTAATGACCTAAATAATTGGAACAGCACATAAAAAAATTGGTAAAAAATGTTTTGAGTGATAAGGAGAACTGAAGAGGAAATGAAGTCAAGAGTCTAAGAGGGAAATGGTTGTCTATTGTAGATGATCAGATGGTAGATACAGTGAAAAAATGATACAAATACAAAAATAATAATTGCGAATGAAAAGGCACACAAATAGCAAATAAGCAGGAAAACTGACTTTTTAAAGTCTTTTCAGGAGAGCTGTGAAGCAAGTGATTTTCTTTCTGGAAGCAGCTCCACCTATACAAGATACCATATTCTTATTTAGTAATTTATACAGAAGCTAAACTCTCCATATAGGAGCACCATCAGTGCAAGCCAAAGTAATCAATGGATGCATTGGTGGCACTACTGTATGGAAAGTTTAGCCTCTGTGTAAACAGTTTGTGCAAGCATAAGAAATGGTGATCATGTGTTGTTTAGTAATTCAGTTAGATATTCGATATATTATTAAATTTGACTCCATGAAGTCTGTTTCAAATGATGAATATACTTTTCACCTAGTCTATATATATATATATATATATATATATATATTGTAACCTCTGTCTTCTTCACTTGTTTACTTTATTATATTTATAAATGCCCAGGCACCAATTCTATACAAGATAGAATAAAATTTATAATTGTAAATTGCTTTTAAACTTATTTAAAAGATTCTTATATTGTAATTATTCTATAGCTTAGCTCAGTTGAGGTTATAGGATATGGTCTTCATATAGGATGCAAATAAGAGTAATAAAATATTTAGGGATAATTCTGTAACACTAATTTAATCATATGCCACACATTTATTTAATTATAAAACTATTACAACATTATCAATTATCATATTTAATATAAGATAGATAATGATGAGGATCGGGTATCTTTTTATCCACATCACCACCTGTTCTAAGCAAAGTAGAATATGTTATTAGCACTGTAATATGGTGATATATCATCTCCAGACAAATTAAATAAAACTCGACTTATACTGGCAAATTTAGATATTCTAGGGCTATGCTATGTTAACCATATATATGTGTGTGTGGAAATGGAGAATCGAACGTATATAATCAAGCAATTCATATGAACTATTAATTTAATAAAATATTTATTAAAAAAAAATGAAAGACAAAATAAATAATAAATAAAAAATATTATTTTATGCACTTTGCTAACCAATTACAATTCTTCTACAGTAAAACCAAAATTGACTAATATTTAATATATGAATCATATATTTTGGAATATGTGTGCTTTTATAATATTATAAATATAATGTATTTTTAAAACATACTTTTTATTAGCTTATTTATAAAACTTAGATGATGCCATAAATCAATCATCTTTTATACATATTATATAAAAATTTATACAACACTTTTCTGTTATAATCAGTGTACATCATCTAACATTAATTATATAAAATAAAGAAAGGCAGGGAAAAACAATAACCAAACACTTATACTTATATACATGAGGGTTAAATAATATCTCCAAACTCAATCTAAATAATCTAATCATCCCTTGACCATTTCTACCTCCAACTTATAACAGACAAGGTTTTAATTCTTTATTTTTTTAAATAAACTTCATTAATGAAATCAAAGCATAATAAATACAATTTTTTAAAAATAATAATTTATAGCATCACACACACATCCGAATATCCATAATCACCTATAATATAATTTCTAGATCATACAAAATAATAAATTATCATATTATAATGATATGAAGTTACATTGTTTTGCCTTTTTTAAAAGAAAAAAAAATTGGTTGTTTATCTGTTGTAATCAACAATGAAAAATACTTATCAATATCTTATCATTACATGTTAAGTTTTTTTTTTTTTACAAAAAAAACAATTTGAAAGTTGAAAGAAACATACATATCCATTTCAAAGACAATAGTAAATTATAACATACAATAAAATGTCTATCCGATTGTTAAAGCATAATTTGTTAAAAATGACAATAGTTTTTTTTTTATTCTAGAATTCCGTTATAGGTATGATAAATGACATTTGCATGCATTGGAATTATTTATTATATATGCATGAATAGTAAAGTTATACAGTAGAAAATTATTCTCTTGATATAAGATTAAATAGATAAACTCTTTCATTTTAAATTTTATTTTGTAGGATATTGATAGAAAATTATTAAAATTGAAAATCAAGCATTTAATTATAGCGTTTAATAAGAAAATTTTAGCTAGCTTTATTTTAAACAATTTTATCATTCTGATAGTATATATTTTTGGTAATACTTTAAAACAAATCATAATTACTTATCTTACATATCATCCAGGCATTTTAAAAGTAGTGAATATGGATCATCGCTTGACAGAAATTTGGAGCTGGCTTCCCTCTGGGTTTATCTCTGCATTGTTATATCATTCCAGTAGTATAATAGAAAATCCTCCATAAATATATTATTAGAATCCTCATGATGTTTTTTTATTTGTTCTAATACTCTTAGAGACTGATTGATTTTTTTAAGCTTTATTTTTTTTATAGCTTCTTCCTTGTAATTTTTTATACTTTCCTTCAAGTTTTAAACTCTCTGTCTCTCTCCACTCACACCCTCTGTTTTTTTTATTACAATTAACTTTGGAAATGTGCCAGAATTTTACTTATAAAATTTTAACAATACAATGTTTAAATGGAATAAACATAATAATAAAAAAATATTAAATATCAAATATTAATTTATAAATGTTATTCACTAATATACAAATAATCTTTATCATTTTTAAATATAAGATTATGAACAATACATAATTAGTAAATAATAAATAAAATATAGAAAAGAAAATTCTAATTAATAATATATCTATGTATCTGCTTATTATGACATGTAAATTTTTCTACTACATACAAACATCCCTGATGTTGTTCATCCCCCTTTTCTACTACCAAATATATATAATCCAAAACTCTACCAATCAGTACACCCAATTAAAGTTTTAATTCTTTTAAATCCTAATTTTAACTAGCAAATTACATCACAATTTATTTTTCTCAGATAACTATCTTTAGCCATTGTTAGCACAAATGTGAACTTCCCACATTTCTTCCTGGTGTCAACCTGGACGGTCACAATCTTTCCCCCTTATGAAAAAAAATGAATTGGATAAACAACAATCAATATTAATAGCACATCACCTTTTACATTACGATCATTTCTCAATTAGAAAACTATGTTTGTCAAACATAAAACAAAAACATTTAATGCTTTTACAAACACTTGTTTCTATTATATTTTAGCAACATTAAATAAGCAAGGAAAAAAATCTAAATTCTATATTGAACAATATGCATAACTTTTATTAATCATGTCTTGCAGGACATGGAACCAAACTGCGAGCAATTTAAGTAACTTTAAACCTTGCTCGATAATTTTTTATTTCCTTCTGACAAGTTTATCTCTAAGAGACATTATCTCAACTTTCTTTAGTCTAGTTTTTACCTATCTATGCTCTATCCTTTTATTTCTGGATGTCTTTAAACCCATAACATTGATCAACTTTCTGTTTACTTTCTTTAGTTTGACTTTAACTTTTCCAATTTCTTTTTCTTCATCAACAATCTTTCTACCAAGTTTAAATTAATTATCTTTTCATTTAGTAATTTAAATTTTACTTTTGTTTTCCCAATATCTTTTATATAATCTACAATTTTGTTAAGATAACTTATCTTAACTTTCTCTCTACTCATCTCTTTGAATTTTACTTTAATTTTCTTCATATGTTTATTGTAATTAATTACCTCTCTCATAAAATCTACTTTGGTTTTCTCCTTACTTTTACATTTAAGCTTTACTTTGGCTTTGCCTAAATCTCTATTCTGATTAGTAACTTTTCCAAGAAAATTTACACCAAACCTTTCTGTATTCTTAATTTTACATTTTATTTTCACTTTACCTACTTCTCTAGCATGACTAACACTTTCTATTAAATATTTCATACTACATATTTTAGATTTAGTATCTCCATAAAATATTTTTCAAAAAACATTCGCCTTTACCTTATGTTCTAAATAATCAAGAACACACTTTAAATTGATGTTTTCATTTTTATTTTTAAACTTATTACTGATGATATCAGTAACCTTTAGCAATTCATTCTCCAAAATTTCTAGATATTTTATGTCTAAGGAAATTATTTCTGTCTTCATTGATTTATTAATTTCTTTCTCTCTATCAAGATTCTTCTTGAAATCTTTGAGCATGTCTATAACTACATTTACATCTAATTCTGAGTCTTCACCATCTATTTCTCTAAGTTATTTATATACATTTATTTCATCACTGGCTAAACTAATGTTCTTATTAATCTGCATAACTTGGTTATTAATATTCTCTTGCATTTCTAGCTTCATTTTGGGTATTTCTAACCTTGCTTCTAGCTTTGTTTCTAGTTTCACTTGTAATTTTATCTCTGACATTTCTCACTTTATTTCAACCATCCTCTCCTCTGATTTCTTTTGACTCAGTTTTATTTCTATTGCTATCTCTGATTCCTGACTTTACTTTCTCCTCCACAACTTGCATCTGCCTAACTATACTAGCATTTATTTCTACCATTTCTGACTTCATTTCTGAAACCTCCAATTTTATTTCTGCCATCCTCTCCTCTGACTTATCTTGATTCAATTTTATTTCTTTTAGTTCTGACTTCAATTCTACAAACATCTCTTCTGACTTTTCTCTATCTTCTACTAGACCAGAGTTTATTTCTTCTCTTAATTCTAATTTTAACTCTACTTGACCAGACATTAGTTCTTTTAATTCTGATTTTAATTCTGTTTGACCTAACTCTAATTTTGTAAACATCTCTTTGAACCACATTAGCAGGTCACCATCTGTGGTTTTAGGGATAGTATCTTTTATCTTACTAGATTCTCCATATGACATATCTATAGCTTCATTTCCTGATTCAAGGTCAGGAGACAATGCAGCCATGTCTGGAGATGGTGTCTCTTGACACCCACCCAAACTATTATATAAACTAAACTCTTCCATTTTATAATCTCTTAAAAATTTATTAATACTACTTAAGAAAATAAGGTTTACCAGCTCCAACCTCCACCAAACCAACAATTCAAATTCACCATCATTACCTAGAATGACATAAAATTTCCACAATTTTATTTTCCCATATAATGTTCGATTTTCCACACACACATAGGCAAGAAGGCATTAAGTTTTCATTAGATAACATTAAAAATAAATAAAAATAAACTCTTTCACCTTAGATTCTTTATTAAAAGTGGTCAAAATACTTTTAAAAAATAATTATAACAAACACCAAATCTTTTAAAAACTTGTTTTTTATTTTTTTGCCACCAAAATGAAATATATATTAAAAGATTTCCAACGTTTCGACTATTTCTTTATTTTTTTCTATAGTCTTTTTCAAGGAACTAAAAATATATAAAAAGGAGAAAAAAAAAATTCATAAAATTTTTTAAAACAAACAAAAATAAAAATCCTGTCACATATACATACTATTTTGGAAAATATATTCTTTACTTACTATGATTTCTTTTCCCAACAGCTTCCAACTTTACATTTTGCCTAAATGAACATTTTATTGTTACAAAATATAGTTTTTTATTATCTTATCATCAATTAACACATTTTTACATTCCTTTCTTGTTAAAAACAAAAACATTCTATTAAATTTCACAAATTTTTTTTCTTTCTTTCCCTTTTCCTTTACATTATAATATTCTATTCAGAACAGGATTTAACATCTTTATGTATAAACTTTCCTTTTCAAATCTTTCTTTTTGTTTAATTATACATTCTAAAGGGGTAATCTTAAAATTGACATGACCAAATTTTTCTTTATGTAAATATATTGCTGAATTTCTATCTGACAAATGTTGTTTTAATCTAGTTTTTAAAAAATTCTTTGTATTACCCACATAAGATATATCTTTACCATTATATTTTAAACAATCCATACATTTTATACAATAAACAGCTTGCATTATATTTGAAAAATCAACAAAATCTCCTTTATTAATTAAATTATATAAATTACTTTTTTTCTTGTATACAGGATAAATACTAAAACCATATCTTTTATTAAATCCATGAAACAAATTTTTTATCTTTTTAAAAATAAAATTTTGAACCTTAAAACCTATAAAAAATGTATCATCACCAAAATTTTTCTTTAATTTTTCTCCATTTTTTATTTTATTTAAATTGTTATTTGAAAATTTTTTTAATACAACATCCCAAGGGTAATCATTTAATAAACATTCTTTTTTTTATAATATTTAATTCTTTATTTAACAAATTTTTATTAGAACAAATTCTTATTCCTCTTTTTATTCTATTATTAATAAAATGAACATTATTAATAATAGAATAAAAAGAGGAATAAGAATTTGTTCTACCCTTGGGATGTTGTATTAAAATTTTTTTCAAATAACAATTTAAATAAAATAAAAAATGGAGAAAAATTAAAGAAAAATTTTGGAGATGATACATTTTTTATAGGTTTTAAGGTTCAAAATTTTATTTTTAAAAAGATAAAAAATTTGTTTCATGGATTTAATAAAAGATATGGTTTTAGTATTTATCCTGTATACAAGAAAAAAAGTAATTTATATAATTTAATTAATAAAGGAGATTTTGTTGATTTTTCAAATAGAATGCAAGCTGTTTATTGTATAAAATGTATGGATTGTTTAAAATATAATGGTAAAGATATATCTTATGTGGGTAATACAAAGAATTTTTTAAAAACTAGATTAAAACAACATACGTCAGATAGAAATTCAGCAATATATTTACATAAAGAAAAATTTGGTCATGTCAATTTTAAGATTACCCCTTTAGAATGTATAATTAAACAAAAAAAAAGATTTGAAAAAGAAAGTTTATACATAAAGATGTTAAATCCTGTTCTGAATAGAATATTATAATGTAAAGGAAAAGGGAAAGAAAGAAAAAAAAAATTGTGAAATTTAATAGAATGTTTTTGTTTTTAACAAGAAAGGAATGTAAAAATGTGTTAATTGATGATAAGATAATAAAAAACTATATTTTGTAACAATAAATTACTATATTATACACTAATAAGTTTATTTTGTAACAATAAAATGTTCATTTAGGCAAAATGTAAAGTTGGAAGCTGTTGGGAAAAGAAATCATAGTAAGTAAAGAATATATTTTCCAAAATAGTATGTATATGTGACAGGATTTTTATTTTTGTTTGTTTTAAAAAATTTTATGAATTTTTTTTTTTTTCTCCTTTTTATATATTTTTAGTTCCTTGAAAAAGACTATAGAAAAAAATAAAGAAATAGTCGAAACGTTGGAAATCTTTTAATATATATTTCATTTTGGTGGCAAAAAAAATAAAAAACAAGTTTTTAAAAGATTTGGTGTATGTTATAATTATTTTTTAGATAACATTAAACATAACTGGAATTATAAATTAAATTTTACATGATTCACTATAGTTATATTATAAACTACACCAATTCAAATTACTGATAAAAGGCCAAAAACGATTTAAACATGTTCATTTATTTTTATGCTGTGTTAGGTGCATTCAAATATTAAAACCAGCATTTATAACCCCCAAAAAATGAATTTTAAAACCAAAATAAAATTAATGATGACATGGATTTACTATGACAACTGATATACAATTTTTAATTAAATATGGTAGATGCCAACCTTTGCACAAGAATATAGAAAATAGCCTTTTAAGAATAAGCTATATATTCAAGTTATATATTCATCCATTCTTCTAAAGATCCAACAGATACTGACAGCCAAAAGAATTATTAGCAGTTTACAATTTTAAGATAGATAGAAGGATTCCATCACTGCTCTCAAAACATACAATGCTCCATGAACACTCTGATGATCATCCCACTTTAGTCACTCTAAGCTACCACAACCCATAATATTTTACTACAAACACTATCACAATGCCCTGCTTACATCCAAGTCTTAGGAGCTACTACTTATAAAATATTGTCTTGCTCATCTTTGGGAGTCTTAGAGACAAATATTACACATATATTAGAAAGAACCATGCCTTGCTCTCTCTGGAGTCTTAGAGGCAAAATCATGGCAGGACTACTGTTAACTGCTTCATGATAACAAACAACTGATATCATAATTTGGGTTGGAGCAGTGAATGAGAACAATCAGTCACCAGTGACATGAATACACCATATCTTTAAGACAATAACAAAAACTCTCCATCCATCACCAAAAACTTGCATTACAACCAACAAAACTCCAACAATCAAGTATGCTATTTAACCTTCAAATTATAGACTTTCTATAACAAAAATGTTCCGAATATGAACAACATTATTACTTCATAATTTAACACCATCAATAATTTTATGCTTATCTGGCATCAATGCTATATTTCATTGACAAGCAATATATATATATATATATATATATATATATATATATATATATATATATATATATATATATATATATAAATGCTATCAACTTTAACATTTACTATAAATTGTGATATTTATATAGCTCTAAAACTGAAATTAAGCTATTTCATGGCTGTATTTATTTATTTCACATAAAAAAAATAAATGTTTCTTTAAAACTATACATCTGACATTCATATATCTACTACACATCTTTCAGGTATTGGCTTATCTCAAACTCTAATTGGCTTATTTCAAACCTTAGTTAATGCTCCATTTACCCCTAGTTCCATTTTATCAAACATTTCTATTAATTTTCCAGATCGATATAAAAAAAATCATTGAATAAAAAAACTGCCAACTTGATTTTATTTTGGAACCAATTTTGCAATAACTGTATATTTAAAACAGGAATAAAGTAATTCTAATGGCACTCGATTACTTCTCGTCTCAGGTATATGCCAATATATATTAACAAAAATATAAACACTCTACAAGATATGAGACTTAAGTAAGCAAGATGCCATGATTGGACATCCATTTAAACTCTTGGAAGCAGTGGCCTCTTTGTATATATCAAGCCATCCACATTAGTCACCACTTAAAATAGAATGTATAATATATAATCACCCATAAAGAACAAAATACACATGTAAACAAAGATGAATCAATCACCAATCATTGTGCAGCCATTTATCCATAAATATATCAAGCATTTAATCCATAAATGTCATGCCATTCATGTTGGGCAAGCCACTTAACCCACCCTGTAACCTCTGTCTTCTTCACTTGTTTACTTTATTATATTTATAAATGCCCAGGCACCAATTCTATACAAGATAGAATAAAATTTATAATTGTAAATTGCTTTTAATTTTTTTAAAAGATTCTTATATTGTAATTATTCTATGGCTTAGCTCAGTTGAGGTTATAGGATATGGTCTTCATATAGGATGCAAATAAAAGTAATAAAACATTTATGGATAACAATTCTGTAACACTAATTTAATCATATGCCACACATTTATTTAATTATAAAACTATTGCAACATTATCAATTATCATATTTAATATGATAGATAATGATGAGGATCGGGTATCTTTTTATCCACATCACCACCTATTCTAAGCAAAGTAGAATATGTTATTAGCACTGTAATATGGTTATTTATCATCTCCAGACAAATTAAATAAAACTCGACTTATACTGGAAAATTTAGATATTCTAGGGCTATGCTATGTTAACCATATGTGTGTGTGTGTGGCAATGGGGAGTCAAACGTATATAATCAAGCAATTCATATGAACTATTAATTTAATAAAACATTTATTAAAAAAAATGAAAGACAAAATAAATAATAAATTAAAAAATATATTATTATATGCACTTTGCTAACCAATTACATTTCTTCTACAGTAAAACCAAAATTGACTAATATTTAATATATGAATCATATTTTGGAATATGTGTGCTTTTATAATATCATAAATATAATGTATTTTTAAAACGTACTTTTTATTAGCTTATTTATAAAACTTAGATGATGCCATAAATCAATCATCTTTTATACATATTATACAAAAATTTATACAACACTTATCTGTTATAATCAGTGTATATCATCTAACATTAACTATACAAAATAAAGAAAGGCAGGAAAAAACAATAACCAAACATTTATATACGTGAGGGTTAAATAATATCTCCAAACTCAATCTAAATAATCTAATCATCCCTTGACCATTTCTACCTCCAACTTATAACAGACAAGGTTTTAATTCTTTATTTTTTTAAATAAACTTCATTAAAGAAATCAAAGCATAATAAATACAATTTTTTAAAAATAATTTATAGCATCATGCACACATCCGGATATCGATAATCACCTATAATATAATTTTTAGATCATACAAAATAATAAATTATCATATTATAATGATATGAAGTTACATTGTTTTGCTTTTTTTAAAAGAAAACAAAAAAAAATTGGTTGTACATCTATTGTAATCAACAACGAAAAATACTTATCAATATCTTATCATTACATGTTAAGTTTTTTTTTTTTTTTACAAAAAAAAAATTTGAAAGTTGAAAGAAACATACATATCCATTTCAAAGACAACAGTAAATTATAACATTAAAAAAATGTCTATCCGATTGTTAAAGCATAATTTTTTAAGAATGACAATAGTTTTTTTGTATCCTAGAATTCTGTTATAGGTGTGATAAATGACATTTGCATGCATTGGAATTATTTATTATATATGTGCGAATAGTTAAGTTATACAGTATAAAATTATCCTCTTGATATAAGATTAAATAGATAAACTCTTTCATTTTAAATTTTATTTTGTAGGATATTGATAGAAAATTATTAAAGTTGAAAATCAAGCGTTTAATTATAGCGTTTAATAAAAAATTTTTAGTTAGCTTTGTTTTAAACAATTTTATCATTCTGATATTATATATTTTTAGTAATACTTTAAAACAAATCATAATTACTTATCTTACATATCATCCAGGCATTTTAAAGGTAATGAATATGGATCATCGCTTGACAGAAATTTGGAGCTGGCTTCCCTCTGGGTTTATCTCTGCATCGTTATATTATTCCAGTAGTATAATAGAAAATCCTCCATAAATATATTATTAGAATCCTCGTGATGTTTTTTTATTTGTTCTAATACTCTTAGAGAGTGATTGATTCTTTTAAGCTTTATTTTTTTTATAGCTTCTTCCTTGGAATTTTTTTTATACTTTCCTTCAAGTTTTAAACTATCTGTCTCTCTCCACTCACACCCTCTGTTTTTTTTATTACAATCAACTTTGGAAATGTGCCAGAATTTTACTTATAAAATTTTAACAATACAATGTTTGAATGGAATAAACGTAATAAAAAAAAAATTAAATATCAAATATTAATTTATAAATGTTATTCATTATTATACAAATAATCTTTATCATTTTTAAATATAAGATTATGAACAATACATAATTAGTAAATAAATAAAATATAGAAAAAAAAAATTAATTAATAATATATCTATGTATCTGCTTATTATGACATGTAAATTTTTCTACTACATACAAACATCCCTGATGTTGTTCATCCTCCTTCTCTACTACCAAACATTTATAATCCAAAACTCTACCAATCAGTACACCCAATTAAAGTTTTAATTCTTTTAAATCTGAATTTTAACTAGCAAATTACATCACAGTTCATTTTTCTCAGATAACTATCTTTAGCCATTGTTAGCACAAATGTGAACTTCCCACATTTCTTCCTGGTGCCAACCTGGAAGGTCACAATATATATATAACCTTTACTACCCAAATAATCAAGAATATAAACATAAAAAGAAACGTTAAACTAAAGATATTATTTTCTACAAACAACTAAGTTAGCATGAAACAATAAATCCAAAGAAGGTTACAAAGTTTCCATCAAGATAATAACTTTTAATTAAGCTAGTCTTAAAATCCGCAAACAAAATACAATGAAATAAGTTTAATATTCATCAAAAACAAAAACAATAATAATTAGGTCTATGGAATGAATATGAAATTAAAATTATGAATTAAGTAATAAATAAATTAGGGTATAGATGACTAAATGGATGATGAAAATAAGTAATAATTAAATAATAAAATGAAACAAGCCTAAGAGTTAAGAGAAGAGAAAGAAAAGACGTGTTAGAATAACGAATGATCAAAATAATGTTAGAATAAGAGCTAATGAATGATTAAGATGATAATAGAATAAAATCCAGTGAAAGGTGAATCAATTATGATAATGAATTAAGATCAAATGAAAATGAAGAAATAAAAGAAAGATCAAGATGAAATTGAAGAACAGTGTTGATGATGGAGAATGAGATCTTGAATTATAAACTAATATTGCATTAAATGATAAGATAAACTAAATAAATAGGGATCCTAAGCTTGACAAAACCAGAATATTCACCATAAAGTCAAAACAAGCTATACGATTTAAGACAAAAGAAGCAATTTACAATATCAGATAAGAAACCAAGATGAGCCAAGAACATCCCAACCTTGAAAAATCTTTATTTATAACATTTTATTTAAATAACCCCCCCCTTTTTTTTTTATAAAGCTGTCAATTTCTTAAAATACCCAATCAATGAAACTTATATATATATATTTTAAACTCAATCACAAGACAATTCAATCTATTAGTGATGTCATTTTAATCCAGATATTTAAAAATAAAAATGACATGTGATCTAATGAACTGATTTGAAATAAAGTTTTCTTATATAATTAAAAAATATTACATAAAAAATAAATCACATTTATTTTTCCTAATGATGGAATTACCTTAAAAATATTTCATAATAATTATTTATTTATTATACTTATTATTACCATTATGTATTTATAATTTTTTTTTAAAAATGAATTTAAATAATTCAAAATAAATTAGCAATTATAAAACATAATTTCCCAGCATTCACATGCACACACATATTTGAACTAAGGAAATAATGTTCCAAACTTTAACTTATTAATAATTGCTTTTAAATAATTAATTGTAATTTATAACAGTGACCTAATAAAACATTTAAAGATATTTTAAACTGGCTTAGAACAAACTAATATTTTTAACATTTATGCTATTATTCTAAAAATTAATAAAAACTATCTTTAAACTAATTTGATATTCTCTGCTCTCCTAACTATTAAACTATTATTAAATATTATTTTCTGGCACACACAACAATTTAAGATGGTTATTTAATTAATAACTGCTATTACTGAAAGAAATTTAACTGTTATACTTAAAATAAATATAAAAGTAATACATCTACTTTACATACAGGCTGTATTAAAGTATTTTACAACAAGATTTGTTTGTTACACATTTTAGTTATGAGTTAACTATTTTTTTAAAGAAATCAAATAAACATGCAAATTTGTTACGCTAAGGTCAGGTCAGCAATTGGAGCAAGTGTGAAAACACTTGGTTACAATATATATATATATATTGTAACCTTCACTACATGAATAATTAAGAATATAAGCATAAAAAGAAATGTTAAACCAAAGAGATTATTTTGTTGATTCAACTAAGCTGGCAAGAAACAATAAATCTAAAGAAGGTAACAAAGTTTCTATGAAGATAATAACTTCCAGTTAAACTAGCCTTAAAATCCACAAACAAAATATTATGAAATAAATTTAATATTCGTCAAACCAATAAATAATTACTACTTAAGTCTATGGAATGAGTATGAAATTAAAATTATGACTAAAGTAATAAATAAATTAGGATGTAGATGACTAAATAGATGATGAAAATAAATGATAATTAAATAATAAAATGAAACAAACCTAAAAGAGAAGAGAAAGAAGTTGTGTTAGAATAATGAATGATTAAGATAATGATAGAATAAGAACTAATGAATGATTAAGATGATAATAGAATAAAAGCCATTGAAGAGTGAATTAATTATGATAATGAATTAAAAACCAAATGAGAACGAAGAAATTAAAGAAAGATCAAGTTGAAAGTAAAGAACAATGTTAATGATGGATAATGAGATCTTGAACCATAAACTAATATTGTTCTAAATTATAATAAGATAAACTAAATAAAATAGAGATTCCAAGCTTGACCAAACCAGAATATTTACTATAAAGTCAAAACAAGCAATAAGTTTTAAGACAAAAGAAGAAATTTACACATTAAAGTTTTGTTGACTTTCATAAAACAGTGAATATAACATAACTCAAATCCAAGTACAATAAATAACTGTAGATATAAAATTTACCATAAATTTAAAATTACACTGTGAATTAGTAACTTATTCTCAGGTTTCAAATAACTTTATTATTAGTATTTTACAAGACATACTTGGGTCAGAGAGAGGGATTTTGCCACTACCCAAATATAGCTAACAAAACAGCTCATAAAACAAATTCAAATTAACAAACAGTATTTAGCAATTCCAAATAATTTATAAACTCCATAAATATTATAAACATTAAGTTTCAAGAAATATGAATAAGCTTTTAATAACTAAACACAATAACTTACCAACTTTTTTTTATCAAATAATTATGAGCAATGTGATCAAGATCAATGAATGATATATCTGATGGTTCAAATAAACAGGGTAAATCAAAATTATGAGTTTTGTCTTTTAATATACTATTTAAAATAATGTCATGCACTTCAGTTTTAACAATATTTTGATCACTAAATGATGATGCTTTAAATGTACTTTTAAAATATAAGGGCTTAAAATTATTATGATATACTAACATATAGTTAAATATACTATATTGATTGATGATGATTTCAAAATAATAAGATAAGTGTCGATAGCAATAACAATAATAATGTGTATGGTGATTAGCAATAAGACCACTGACCACTAAACAAACTTTTAAACATAACGAGATTTATTTACACTATTTACAAATTTTCTTTAAACATCAGAAATAATTGAATATTTATCTTTCAGAAATATTATCTGAAATAAGACAGATACATTATATAAAATCATGTATATATAATAATGTATATCCCATTGAATACACACATAGTATAAAATAGTATATTACAGTGATATCTTCATTATCACTATCATTATCAGCTATGTTTCTCCTGTTTTATATTATAGAACAAGAAGATTAAACTCTGTTTAACCTAAATTAGCATTCAAGTTACTAAATAAAAATATATTCAAATTTTTAGGATAAGTGAGAAACTTTAAAATCTAAACTTAATGTTATAAAATAGCATGTTACACTATAACTATAATATAATATAGTATAATATAATATAAGGACAATTATTATATGCAGCACAAATAATGATTATTATTTGATATGAATAAATTTATTATACTAATGTGGGGACAGATATCAGAAGTCAAATGTATACATGACACCAAAACCTTGCCTATGTCCACAACATAATAATTCCAATTATTAACCTGGCTTATCAATCCATTGGTAAATCACTGCTTGATGAAAATTATATGACATTGTACATGTGTATCTCCTATTATGACTTACAGAAATTTTATAATGACTATTAAATTTTTGTTTGGTTTGCTTGTAAACTGATGAAAGTACTATATCATCATACATACACTATTTACTGTTAAGCAAAGACTAGTGTCCCTGAATCTAACTTTATCCTATCATTGCTATTTAATTTTATAATACCAAGAATTTTTCCATACATGGTAGAAAACTAACTACATACCATCATGAATGATCAGACAATAAAGAGAGGCTATACAAAAAATTCCAATATCTTTTTTCTAGGTACAAAATGTCTGGACATTCTCTCATCACAGGGAAACAGAATACATCCCATGAATATAATTCTCTCTAGGGATTAACTGTGCTAACTAAGTATTAACTATTTATTCATCTCAATACTATATTCCTTTCATTGACTAAGCAATGGAAGAGTGCTCCATCCACCCATGCACACTATCAATGATATTATATTTGATGCCATTATATGTTGCACATACTTATTAGCTAAAATGATCACAAATCCTTGTCAATACAATAGCAAGATAAAAATAATTCTAGCAGTAAAAGTTAAAAGATAAATATCCCATTTCACAATGCAAAAACTAATAGTATATTAAACAAATTAACATTGTAAGTCAACTGACCATTAATTATTAAAAATAATGATAATGTATTTGTCACAACAAGAAACACACACATAGGCAATGAAGAATAGCCTACCTTATATAATTAAAGTGGGCATGCTAATCCATAGACAAAATTTAATAAATGTATAATGCTTATATAAAATATTCCATATAGTAAAATGATTGTGTCATTACACTGTACCTCTGACAAATTATTCTGTCTGTTTACCCATCAATAGAATATCAGAAGCTATTTTCAAAATGTGAGAGATAAATATATCTCTATCTAGATAAATGAGATTTAATATATTTTTAAACAATTGGTAAAATAACAAAAAAAAATAATATAATAAATGTATATACCTGTATGTTCATCTATCCTTAAAGTAATTATATATTCATATCACAGGTACAAGCAAAATATATATCAATAACATATTACAACCAGTATAATACAATACTAAACACGAGTTAAAAAACATTTTATCCCATTTTATTTTATCCCCATTAGTTGAAAGTTTGTTCCCTTATTATGAGCTGACTGACAAGTGAAACTGGCATCATAGGCAAAATATGTTATGAGTAATGCATTCATATATTTTTATTATATTTGATCCTGGTACAGTGAAACAAAATCAAACATTTCCAAAACTGTGCAGCGACAAAATAAGAATACCATGTTTATTCATATTTTCTGCAGACAATTTTCCTTAAAATTAAGCTATAGGTTTAGTAGTAGATCAACAAGATAAAACTTTTTAAAATCATTTATTAATTTTTCTATCTATGGTAATATCTGCAATAATTTTAAAATATCCTGGCATTTTTAATATTCACATTATTGTTAACTCACATGTAACACAATAGAGATTAAGAAGTAGATATTTATTTGTTTATTTATTTCTATCAGTAAATTTTAATGTCTTCTGTAATAATACTAGGAAAAATTATCATTATTTTTTTTTTTATCAAGATTTATTAAATCGTTTGCAATTATAAATATAACATCCTACCGCATTTAAAAATATTGTAATGTTTTCCTTTTCAATAGTGAAGCAAAATTAGCACTAAAAAATTTATCAGACAATTTTTCTTCTTTAATAAGAATAGGAAATAAGTTCATGCATTTTTTTTTCTTTTTAAATTGATTAAACATTATACTATTTGAAGTGACTTTTAGTTGGTTTGATTTAAATCTTAGAAGTTTTGTTAAAATTATTTTTGATTATATTTTTATTAAGATTATAATTTACCAGCAAACATTTTTTTTTTTTTATTTATAAAGAGCTTGTAAAAAAATATTTTTACTTTTTTTTGCCACTCTAAATAAATCATGCTTCATTTTTAAATATATAAACTGATTCACATAAGTAAAATAAAAGTTCATGCTTACACTTTCTTATCTAGTCTTGAGTTTGAAGTCATATTTGGTCAGACAATTAATCTCCACTATGGATCTCATTTTTTTCTCCTCCAGTATGAATTACAGGGACTTTAAATCAATGGAAAGTAGTGAAAAAATGCATACAAGGAGTAAAATTTCTTATTCCATGTTTTTAAACATATCAATTTAATCCCAATGTTATAATTTTTTCAGCTTTTTCTTTCTTCTATAATTTTGTAGGTGTTAGATGTTGAAATCTTTACTCTGATTTTTTTTTCTTGATAGCCCCCCCCCCCCATAAACTCTGTTAAGTTATTTTATTGGATTGTGGTACAATTAAAAATAGACCAATAACAGATAAGTGTGAATATCATTAATATTACTCCATCTACCTTCATTTTTGATAACTACCCAGAATATTCAATACTGTTTTAATTCACTATAAAAACATGCTTAAGGAATTGATTACAATTATTCATTTGCAAGATTTATAAATTTAATCTTTCCAATTACTATTTAAGAATAATAAATAGCAATCATATTTATACCCCCAAATTAATAATAATACTGTTAAATTATCATTTTATATTATTGGAAGCTGACAATGCATAGGAAATCTCTTCTACACTCAAGCAGATTTTTTAGTGCATCTTGAACAGTTTCTATTTAAAGTTATTTATTAAGCTATTAATGCCAGATCTATCTTTAAAATTCAAAATTTTGGACTATTTAATACAGTAGCCTAGATAAAAGGTTACAATATATATATATGTAATTGGGGAACAAACAGCTGCCATTGACATCATAAAGACTGTATACATTGTCTAAAGAAAATACCATAGAATGATAGTTGAAGTCGTAAACTGAATCCCAAAAGATTTTAGAAGACCTAGAATAAAACTATCTGTGAGTTGGATGGATAAAATAAAGAAGTTTGTTGGTGTGGTGTTGAGAAGAGAGGCTTAGGTCACAATAACTAGATTAAACTTGCAGATACCATTTTGTGGTGGAATGAAGATGATGGATATATAAACATATTGTAATGGGTTGGTGGATTCCAGAAGAGATAGGGGAAGTGCATCTTACTATGGTTGGACTTTGGGTCTTCGGATAGGATGCAAGTGATTATGCAATGAAATACATAACCTATGATTGTACCTATTTTCAATAGACTAGCTCTACCTATTTTTATTAACCTAGATACAATTTGGGTCAGTTCATCCAATTCTCACCCCTTTCTAGCCACGTTATACCACAGTATTCAAACTCAGGGTGTAATTGCTTGAGCTCTCTTATCAGGGAAGGAGATCACACTAATAGTAGTTATTGCACCTCTATATAGGTGATAATTACCAAAACTCAATTAAGCATAAGATATATAAAAAATATGTATGTGCAGTATAAGTATATATGTATTAGAAATTATAATAAATGACTTAAATATGTATATGTATTTCCTCTATCATAGTAATAATATTAATAGGTGTAAAACTAAATAAGATAATAATGTTTATAATGGGTATGTGAATAATGAATAGTTATAAAGCTGATGGTGGATATGGAAATAATGATGAGTTAGAGACCAAATTAAAATAACGAATTATATAAACATTTATTGACTAACAAAAAATATAAAGTATCAATAACAATTAAATCTGATACATGTAATTTATTTTGTCAATAATGAATTTCTACCACATCGATATCTATAATGATATTAATAAAAATAAAACCCTTGCCCTAAACCCAATGGTAGAAGTTCATGTACTTGACTAATTATTTACAATAATGAATATGTAAAATTATAATATGTATATGTGATTTCGATTTTAGTTGGCTAATTTAAAATATGTATACAAACATAACAACAACAACAAAAAAAAAATTTGTTGTCCAGATAAATCAATGGTTATAAATCATTGATTTATAAAAGCAATACAAAAGTAAGTTTAATTAATAATAAATAATAAAAAAATCTATCGTTTTGCTTACTATGAGATAATATTAAAATTTTTTACCTCTTAATTTTCTATATGTTGTCAAAAGTCAGTCAGATGGGGAGGTCAAAATTATTAATTTTTTTATTCTTTATACAATTAAAGATGATAAAAATATATATATTTAAATCTAATTTTCCTCCCCCCTTCTTATTACTGACATACAGAGTTTCTCCAAAATTATACACATTAGCTTCCATTTGTAGAAAACGAAATTAATACATAAAATTTATAATAGACAAAATAATAAAACAAAAATCACAATTCTTAATCCCATTATGTTAATTAAAGTTCGATGAGTCTTCTGGAAACTGTTCATTTGCTAAATAAATTCCTATGAATGGAGATGAAGTTCTGCTCCCACGAAGAATAGAAATTTCTTATCTGGGTCAAAAAAATAATAATGTTCTCTAATTATCCTGTCTTGGATTTGGTTAGGCATTTTATTTAAAGCAAAGATGGTTTTCAAGTTTCCTCAAGTGGGCTGGTAAAATCTTTAACTTTTCATGGCTTTATTGATGATGTATTATTACCCCATGGTACAAACTTTTCAGCAAGCAATCATGATACAAAAATAATATATTTATTGATTCATTTGCTTATCAAGATTTCAATGACAATATTATTATATATTAAAACAATTAATTACTGAATATTACTGCATTGTGTAAATTTAACTGAAATTTGTCTAATTAGAAAAATAATTTAAATCTTACTTTCAAATTATTTCTTCCCCTTCAAGCGATTGCTTTAAAATTTCAGCTTTTGATCATTTTGATTAATATTTTTAAAAATATATATATATTTAAATTTGAACATTCAAATCCATTTTGTATTCGAATTTATTTTTAAGCAGAAAAAAAAAGTTCTATCTTTGAATGCAGAAGACAGTATAACAATTACTACTGCATTGTAGGTCAGTGAAGTTTTTTTAAGCATTTTAACCTTGACATTTTCTATTGTTTAACAGACAATATAAATAAATGGGATTATAAATAAAAAATAATAATTTATAAATATTTTAAATTTCATTTCTACAAATGGTTGCTATGTGTTTAGATTTTAATTCAGTCATTGTTTTTATTTATTTATTTATTTTAAGTTTATGTGTAAGTTTTTTGGTATAATTTTCCCCAGTTAGTAACATATAACACCTTTTATTCCAGTATTAGTATACCTATCTGTGTTCATTTTTTTTATTTTCCTAGTAATTTACTAGTTTTTATTACTTCTTTTAAAAATAAAAAGTTTATGTAAATATATGTGTTGAAAAGAAAAAATGTTTATATGATAATTTGCTTGGCAATTTATTGGTTAAGCAAATATGTCTATGTGGCTTCAATTGGTAGAGTGTCTTAAATAATTGGATGGTGTATCAGGTTGTAGCTCATCACCACAATATATATATATGATTAAAAATTCAATTTTTTTCCGTAATTTAATAATGGTTTGAAGAAAGCTAATGGTTTGAAGAAAGCTTATCATAAGTTATGTGTTATAAATACTTGAACTTATTTGTTGTTCTTTATTTTGGAAAATATCTTCAGAAGTAGATATAATTAATATCATTTTTGTTTTTTTAATATTTTTATCTATTTAGGTAATGTTCCACATAGAAGAAATTAAAATATTAAGTAATTTCATTTTTTTTCATAAGATATCATCAATCAAACAATTTTTTTAAAGTAATAATTTTTATTAGTCATTCATTAGACTAGAGAGTATTCACTTAATGAATAATATTTTTGTAGTGTAATTTTCACTACTTTACTCTCACACAAGAGTGGTATAGTAAAAATTACACTAAAGAAATATTAACTTTTTTAAAGTGTTTTAAAATATGAATTTTTTTTTTCAAATAGACTTGACATATATTTGAATGCCAATATATATATAAAATCACTAGATGGAGCCTACCAATAATCTAAACAAGCTTTGTTTTTATAAGTGCCGAAAGATAGAATTCTAAATCTCTATTGTTATCCTCACCTCCAGACCAGACCAGCTGGTTTCGAGATTATTGACTCACATCAGTGGAGGGTTGGAAGACTAGAAACTAGATCTAAAATACCAACTCTAAAGTCAACACTTATCAAACATGTTTCTATCAATTTGAAAGCATGGATTTATGAGACACGTAAATGTCTTCAAACCCAGCTTAACAAACTGGATAGCTATATGGGTCTGGATTCAGTTCAGTTTCACAATATTGTAACGGTTTACTATATACTATTAGATTAATTTAAAACTAAAATAAAAACTTAAGTTTGTAAATAAAAATTGATTTATTAAAAAGTAAAAAATTTAACTTAGAAACTGAAAATTGAAAGTTGTATTTAACATATATATTGTCGCGCAGATGGAAAACTTTAACTATTTTAAGAAAGAAGTATTTGAAAATATTTTTTTTTTTGTAAAAAAAGTAAAAATATTAAGATTGATATTTTGAAAATAGAAATAATGTTGATATCTATAATCTTAAAAAATGGAAATGATAGTTTTATTAATTAAATGATTGTTCTAAAGCACACTAGCCCTTGGGGCACTCGAATAATTAAATGGTCAGATAAGAGAATAAAAAGAAATTAAATAACCAATGCAAGCATGAAACCACAGCATGGACTGTAAATGAAACATGAGAGGATTAGTAATGTCTTGCTTGTTGAATCTGGAGATTTGCTGATAAGAGGCTAATAAAAATATAAAAGCAAAATATATTATTATGGTTGTCGAAGAGCTGACTTTGAAGCTATATATATGAACTGTATTGCAGACTTCACATGATATAGGAGTCTGCAATAGATTTAATTTCTGGACAACCAGCTGAGACCTCCCTATGACAGTTATGGACCAAAAGGAATGGCAAATAGCGGCTTCATTTTTCAAAAAAAGGAACAAACAATCTACATAAGTGATCACAATGACAGACCTCTAAATCTGCAGAATCCGTAAAATATAAACTTTTACCAATTGAACTTTCTTTTAAAAAATTACAGTATAATTTCAATAAGTAATCAATCCAAAAAAAAGTAATATAAATAAATGGACTCTTATCTGACCAAGAATAGAACTAAATCAATTATAAATATTTATTTTTATATAAGTTTGCTATTTCAATCCTTTCTATTTTTTTTATTTATTTATTTATGTTTGTATTTAACTAGGTTATTTATTTCTATCTGTTAATTAAAATGTATTAAATTTAAGTTGGATGTGGATAGCTATATAGATTCATTAAGTTTATGTTAGTTTAAGGGGGTTTAATTTCAGGCTATTTGTCTCATAGTTAGGTCAATGCTGGTGGAGGGATATATGGGTGTTTATATCAGTGTAATGTGAAGCATGTTTAGCATACAGGGCAATGTGCCCAACTGAATGCATGACCCCAAAGATGTAGTCATACTGTTGCAATGGACACAGACATATTTCCTGTGCCATTGACCCCTTCTAGCTCTATGGACAGGGATTATAAGTTGGCAGATAGACTGCTCTCCCCCATACGTAGCACTCTTCTTTAATTAATTTATATACATGATTCCTTCACCAGACAGATGCACATTCCTGTCCTGGATGAGGATCATGTCCTTCAAATAATATCACACTGTCAGATGCACATTCCTATCAGTGTGGTTTTATGCTAGCATCTTCATATTGCATTGATTGCGACTATATATCTGGAAGCAGGCATTGGTTTGGCTGCGAACTTTTAGTCCGAGATTAAATGATTTGTTTTGAAAAGTTATTAACTATGGAATCTATGTAGCATATCTATACTCAACTTGCTAAAGTAAAATATTATTAAAATGTCCATCTGTGCGGACTATTTAAAAAAGTAATTTAAATTTAAAAATTAATGTTAAAATCTAAATATAAATTTTATTCCTCAATTTTAAATGTGCGTTAATAAAATATGTTGTGTTATTAGTACTGGCAGTGATTTAATTAATTTATTTTTTAATCTTTATGGAAATATATTTTGATTAATAAATATGTTTTAAACCTCTGGTACTCCATGAGCTAGTGGCAAGGGCTGATGGCCATGATAAAATATCTATATAAAAATTGGATCTTTAACAGCGCGTATCTGCCTACTCTATAATTTTTCTAGGTTTGAGTAACCTAGTGGTGCCCTGTACAGCAGATACGGTAAGACTGGTAACTTCCTATTAACCAATCTGTATAGCTATCCACACCCAACTTAAATTTAATACATTTTAATTAACAGATGGAAATAAATAACCTAGTTAAATACAAACATAAATAAATAAAAAAATGGAAATGATTGAAATAGCAAACTCATATAAAAATAAATATTTATAATTGATTTAGAGTTCTATTCTTGGTCAGATAAGAGTCCATTTATTTATATTACTTTTTTTTGGATTGATTACTTATTGAAATTATACTGTAATTATTAAAAGAAAGTTCAATTGGTAAAAGTTTATACTTTACAGATTCTGCAGATTTAGAGGTCCATCTTTGTGATCACTTACATAGATTGTTTGTTCTTTTTTTAAAAAAAATGAAGCCACTATTTGCAATTCCTTTTGGTCCATAACTGTCATAGTGAGGTCTCAGCTGGTTGTCCAGAAATTAAATCTATTGCAGACTCCTATATCATGTGAAGTCTGCAATACAGTTCATATATATAGCTTCAAAGTCAGCTCTCTGACCACCATAATAATAATAATATTTTGGCTTTTATATTTTTATTAGCCTTTTATCAGCAAATCTTCAGATTCAATGAGCAAGACAGCACTAATCCTCTCGTGTTTTATTTATGTCCATGTGGTAGTTTCATGCTTGCATTGGTTATTTAATTTCTTTTTATTCTCTTATCTGACCATTTAATTATTTGAGTGCCCCAAGGGCTAGTGTGCTTTAGAACAATCATTTCATTAATAAAACAATCATTTCCATTTTCTAAGATTATAGAAATCAACATTATTTCTATTTTCAAAATATTAATCTTTATATTGGACTTTTTTACAAAAAAAAATACTTTCAAATACTTTTTTCTTAAAATAGTTAAAGTTTTCCATCTGTGCGACAATATATACATTAAATATAACTTTCAGTTTTTAAGTTAATTTTTTTTTTTAATAAATCATTTTTTATTTACAAACTTAATGTAATGGCATATAGTATGCTGTTACAATATAGTAAAAGCCTCTGCAATATATAGCATTGCAAAAACCTTCAAAGGTACACTTATAATAATTAAAACATGTTCTAAATTTTATAACTTGCTTTTAAGCTTGCATTTTATGATCACTAGATAAAACCTACCAATAGCTCTAAACAAGCTTTGTTTTTATAAGTGCTGAAAGAAATAAAATTCAAAATCTCTCACCCCACCTCCAAATCAGCTGGTTTTGAGCTTATTGGCTTATGTCAGTGGAGAGCTGAGAGACTAGAAACTAGATCTAAAATACCAACTTAGAGTCAGCACTTATCAAACATGTTTCTATCAATTTGAAAGCATGAATTTATCGACATGTAAATGACGTGAGCCAGTAAGCTCACAACCAGCTGGTCTGGAGGTGGAGATAACAATAGGGATTTTAAATTCTATCTCTTTCGGCACTTATAAAAACAAAGCTTCTTTAGAGCTATTGGTAGGTTTCATCTAATGATCATAAAATGCAAGCTTAAAAGCAAGTTATGAAATTTATAATTTGTTTTAGTTATTATAAGTGTACCTTTGAAGGTTTTTCAATGCTATATATTGCAGAGGCTTTTACTATATGGTGAAACAACTGAATTCAGACCCATATAGCTATCTAGTTTGTTAGGCTGGGTTTGAAGACATTTATGTGTTTGATAAATTCATGCTTTCAAATTGATAAAAACATGTTTGACAAGAACTGAATTTAGAGTTGGTATTTTAAATCTAGTTTTTAGTCTCCCAGCCCTCCACTGATGTGATCCAATAAGTTCGAAACCAGCTGGTCTGGAGGTGGGGATGACAATGGAGATTTTGAATTCTATCTCTTTCAGCACTTATAAAAACAAAGCTTGTTTAGAGCTATTGGTAGGCTCCATCTAGTGATCATAAAATGCAAGCTTAAAAGCAAGTTATGAAATTTATAACTTGTTTTAATTTTATATATATATTGAAAAATATTTTATCAGGGCAAAAATTGTAGCTGTATAAATCTAAACAGAAGAATAAAATAAAGCAAATATTACATTATTATTATTATTATTATTATTATTATTATTATTATTATTATTATTATTATTATTATTATTATTATTATTATTATTATTATTATTATTATTATTATTATTATTATTATTATTATTATTATTATTATTATTATTATTATTATTATTATTATTATTATTATTATTATTATTATTATTATTATTATTATTATTATTATTATTATTATTATTATTATTATTATTATTATTATTATTATTATTATTATTATTATTATTATTATTATTATTATTATTATTATTATTATTATTATTATTATTATTATTATTATTATTATTATTATTATTATTATTATTATTATTATTATTATTATTATTATTATTATTATTATTATTATTATTATTATTATTATTATTATTATTATTATTATTATTATTATTATTATTATTATTATTATTATTATTATTATTATTATTATAAAGTTTGACTATAATTTTTATAAGCCACTTTTATAATATGTATGATTGGCATATTGATCCACTTATTGATTTATTTAGTAATTTTCTATTATATTTTATAGCTACTATATGTAATACTCCAAATGTGATTCCCAATTCAATGATAAAAAATTCTCAGCCTTCATACCTTTATATGTCAGTAGTTTATTATGAATGCAGAGAGGGATTTAGATCTCAAGGTCTTCCATTTGATATCTGCCAAAGTGATGGAAATTGGTCAAGAAATAATTTTTCATGCATTAAAAATAATAATAATAATCCACATAATAAACCAAATTATAATCCAACAGGTAATTTCTTTTGTTATTAGTTTGATTTTTTTTTTCATCATTTTATGCACTGCTATAATATTTTTTGCAGGTTGGTTGAAAGCAATATAGCCTTTTCCTAGATTATAATCAACTGCTTCCTTTTTTATTTTTTAATTAAATATACATTTTAACGAACTATTAAAAAATAATGTAGTAAGGATCTTATCCTATCTCCCAATATATAATAATCAATAAAATATCTTTTTTATATATGTAAAAGATACGTGCCAGTGTTTCTTTTCTAATTGCCTTTGACACTGAGTTAATTTTTCTCAGGAAGTTATATCAAGAATGTATTTTTTTTCTCACTTTAATCATATATGATTGATTCAAGGCTACAGATTTTAATTTACTAATCTAAGAACATTATTAGAAGTATTGTTGTTTATTATTAAAATTGATTGGTTAAGGATCTGAGATCTGAACAACTTGAAAGACTCATCTAATTGCTTGGACACTAGTGGCTTAATTCTTTTAATTATCATAGTATGAGAGATCTGTTGTTGATTATGGAGTATTTGTCTACCAACTTTTAATCTCCAGAAAACTTATTTTCAATGTATATTAAATTTATAGGTTGTGGCTATAAATTGATAATTTTAATGTCTTATTATTTATGAAGTAAATAATTATTTTTTGTTTTAAAATCTCATAATATTGTAATATCTAGGATTAAAAATAATAATTGATAACAATTAATCTTAAAAAATGTACAGCTTGATGCTCCCCCCCCCCTCGTTCTCTAACAGTTATTTTTAAGATATAAATATTTATTGTTCAGCCATAGTTTTTAAGATATAAATATTTATTGTTCAGCCATTAGTTTTTATACTATTATTTCTAGGCAGGCAAATTTTTACATTAAAGAGCATTTTCAATGGAGGATTATATATTTGAGAGATGTGATGTGATTTAGGAGCAAGATAAACATAAAATATTGATTTTTTTAAAAAAAATGAAAGTCCTTATTTCATTAACAAAGTGAATAAACTTAATGATTTTAATGACCAGTGGTTTAATTAATGATATGAAATGTACAAAAAATTATCTTTATAAAGGCATCTTTAGAATTCTTAATGCAAAAAAAAAAAAATTGATCTGTAATATTTTCATAATTTAATTGTTATGGTATCCTTTTAAATAAATAACAAAAAAGTACTTTCAAGACTATCTTCATATTTAGGAATGTCGATTGCAAGTTGTCAATTAATACATTATTCATCTCAACATAATTCTTTTGAAATAATTTCAACACTAGTTATAGATAAAATAGTTGGTTATATGGATCATATTTATATTTTTGGGGTTGGTGATCCAATGTTCACATAAATAACTCAATGTGCGCACCTGTTCAAAAATTCTTCAGTGAATATTTGTACTACAAATATTTTAATTAACTTTCTATATAGAAATAAAGAAGATTAAAATGTGAATTTCTCCTAATACCTATCCGTTTAAGTATCTTCCTGCTTACCTGTTTACCGACTTGCCTGCCTGCTTATCTATGTGCCTGTCTACCAACCTATCTATTTATTTATTTATTTATTTTAACAGGAAATCATAGTGATGTAAAGGAATTCATACTGCTGTAAAAGTTAACCCCTCCAATTGCGGAATTTGTTCTAGTTAATTATACTAAAGTATATTATACAAGTTATTTTTTTATGAATCTAGATATTTGAACCATTTTTATGTATTAATATTACTTAAGAATAATTTATAATAAACAATAGGCAGTATTTAATTATATATATATTTACCTTTTTTTTTATTACACTATTTTGAATTATTTTAACTTTTTTTTTATTTTGAACAAAGTTTTGATAAACTATTTTTATGTATCATATAGATCTTTTGTGTGGGATTCCTGATATACCCCCAAATGTTCAACTGTTTTTTGATAATAGCAGTAGGATTCATTTCTTTTGTGCACCAGGATATAAATTAATAGGTGAAGCTTTAGTTGTTTGTTTAAGCAATGGATCATGGAGTTCTACTGAAAGAAGTTGCATTATTGGTAACATTTTTTTCATCTTCATTTTATATATATATATGAATAGATGTTTACATGTAGGGAATAAGTGTTTTAAAATATTGTTTTTAAAAAATATTAAATATTTTAAAAATTTCCACTTTATAAAAATTTTGTCTTTCATTATATGCAAGTTATTTATATAATAATGCAGAATGATCCGATTAGTATACTTTGTGGTGTGAATTATGAATATCAGTCATGCATAAAGTTTACTGACTTTTTATTAATATTTTTTGTTTGAAAAAATAAATATATGCAATTAATGCCTCATTTATTGCTTGTATATATAAATAGATCATTTCTATTTTGTTAAAAGATTAAATAATAAATATTAGTCAGTTATTATCATGGTTTTTATTTTGAAACACTACTGGCACCTATTTTTTGCAGTCTTTGAGTTTCATGAGAAAAGTGTACTGTTAAAACACAGTAAAACCGATTATTTAAATGTAAAATAAAATAAAGGAAAAATAGTGCTAATTATCATTAAAAACAACTCTTTATTTGAACATATTTAGTAAATTTAAAAAGTTTAAACAATAGTTCCTTCAATAATATTTTAAAAGTATATTATTTGCAAGTTATTCTGTTAAATATGTTTTGTGCTACGGTTGTTTGAAAAAACGAAATTTGTTTAAACCATGTATTTTTTTTTTTACATTGCTTCTGCTATTCTTTAACTAGCCAACCACTGCCTAATGTCATTGAAATCTATTAAAACACTAAACATTCGTTATAGAATAAATATTGTAATAATTACTTTGCAACGGACATTTTATTTAATTTATATGTAATAAATAAGAATTTACAGTGCTAAATATTTTTATGCAATGTTTTGACTAACTCATTGCAACTGTTTAAATGTAATTAAATTATCCTCTAGTGTCAGCAAATGACAATATAATTTTAAAGTAAAAGAGATATTCTTTACATATAAAAATATTTAATACTCTAAATTTTTATTTATATCATAATATTAATATTTAAGATCATAATTGGCAAGTTTAAAAATGAAAAAAAAAATCATGCTTGCTTGATATATATGTCAATCAGGTTTAAAAATATTTAGAAATAAATTTCTGATTGATTAAAAATTTCTCCTTTCTACTAAAGGCATTGAAAAGAATCACTCAGATATATTGAAGAAGGAAGAAAATACAGATTATCTCTTTTACATTAATAATTTTTATTAATCATTTATTCGACTAGAAATTATCCAATGATGAATTATATTTCTGTAGTATAATTTTCACTACACGAACGTCTTTTCTGACGCTAGAGGACAGTTTAATTTATATTTAAGCAGTTGCTAAGAGTTAATCTCAAAATATTAAATATATATATGGCTTGGATCAAATACCACTTACAATTTAAAAAGAAATAGTATTTATCTTTCACCATAAGCTGTATATCATGGCACAGCTATTAAAAGAAAGTAATCTGGTTATACAGACAATGGATTTAATACGTTCTAGAAGAACAAGAATAATTGTCATATTACTTCTCAATTGATATCCTTGATATAACCATAAACTAGATGACTCTAGTCATAAGATCAAACTGAACTCATAATTAAATAAAAAGTCAAGTCGTTTATAATTTTGAACAAATTTTAATAAGAATCTTAGGACTAATGAATAATAAAAATAAAATTATTAACAGATGTGGTCATGGTGAACACGATTTAATAAAAAGAGCAGGATAAAATATCCATTCTGCAATTAATCATGACAATTTAATGAAGGTCTTTCTAAAATAAAATCATACACATTATCACTGAATAGGGTGAAAGATGAATATATTGACATGTACTCGAACATATATTTCACATGTATTTATTTAAAAAAATTGCTGACTAATAATGAATAATTATTATTAAAAAAAAGGAAATAAATTAGATTCCAAACAAATTGAAATTGTTAACTAAATGAAATAGTTTTCAGGTTATTAAAAATTTTCATATTTATAACATGGTTTGTTCAATATATTTTTTCTTATTTTTATCTGGGTTTCTTCATTATTTCTATATTTATTTCTATGTTCATCAATAAACATGCCATTGGTTGGAGATGACTAATTCATATTTCAATAAATATTTATCAATAAACATGTACAATAACTTAAAAGCTGTGATAGTAATTTTAATTAACAGAAGACATTTCTTCTAGCAAAGAGACTGGAATGGCAAATCATTGGCCATGAAAATCAAAATCGGGTAGTATAATATTTACTACAGGCTACCTTGGTGAAGTACATCTCATGAATATACTTACAAGAATAGAGTTATATTGTTAATATTTCTGTTCTTACTAAAATACATGAAAGCCATATACATATGTAAATTATATTACTTTAGAATGGCTTGCTAAGAACTCCAGTAGTCTATTTTTTGGCTGGCATGGTTGCTCCATAGAGGATGAGTTGATATTATCCAATCTAAAATTGGAAAGATTGCTCTTGTATGGAAGGAAGATATCTAGTTTATGAATAAGAAACCACTGTGACTCCACCCTGGCTCCATCTCTCTATCAACTCTACAAAAAAAGAGAAAAATTACTAATGACTGCCAATGAACAACCCAAAATCATGACCAATAAACTGATTCATTCACCTACCAACCAGGGAAATATTATGGACTGTTTCATGGAATAAAATAAGTTTGCTTAATTATTGTATATAATAAATTTAATGGATTAATTTATACATTTCCAGCCAAGTCATAAAGTACATAGGATTAATTAATGAACTAAATTGAAAATATTATTTCTTGACAAAAAGGAAACATATAAATCTTAAGAATTATATAGTATAGTTATCATGAACAGCTATAGCTAAAATAAACATGGGAATAGTTATATAGTATTATCTTTTTATATATATGTTTTATTTTTTGCCAACAAAAGATAAGCAAACTGAAGTAATGTCTTTTTTTTTATTACTTTTTTATCTGTATATACATCTCATATGAATATACTTTTGTTAACAATTAACATTTATTTAACTACTTATTTTATAATTAATATACTTTTTAAAAAAAAAATGATTTATTAACATAATAAATCATATTTTATCTTTGAATTTACATGTTATATGTAGTGATATACAAGATTCAAACTATCATTTACAATGCAGAACTTAATTTACCAAGTGAACAGAAAAACCTTGAATTGTATATGCATATATCTTGCCATTCATAGCTTCTCCCATAGTTTACTAAGTAACCCCTGACCTTAATGGCAACTAGATAGATCACAGCTACAAAGAATCACATCATCCCCACCATCCAGAAGATGAGAAAGTGAAAACCCATACTAATCCCCACAGCACCCATGTCCCAGCCCCTCCTGCTAAGGACTAGGAACCAGGCCTTGGGGTATTTCCAAAGCTCAGACTCTTTCATCCAATGCCCTTACTAATTCTCATAGCACCCAAATACCCTCCAAAACCCAGGCTTGTGAGACCTTCCAAGCACAGACCCTGCCATCCAGATGGCAGAGATAAGTGACACAGCAGCCCCGGTTTGAAGTTTAAACTATAGTAGAACTCTGGCCTTAGTCACCCAAGCATGAGATTCTTTCATCTTCACAGCCAAGACAAGCAATGCTTCAGCACTAATGAAAAATGTAAATCTCACATGCTTACATCATATGCCATCTACAGATCATCTCATAGTCTAATAACCAACCTATGAATCACATAAAGAACAAAGTGATTAAAACCACAATGCATCACATCATCTCCACTGCCCCAAAGATAAGAAAGATGAAACCCATACTAATCTCCTTAGCACTCACATCCCAGCCTCTCTGTAAGAACCAGAGTTCAGGCCCCAGAAATCTTCCCAAGTTCCAGACTCTCATCTGAAGCCCATACTAGAACCCAATACACCCACATCCCAGCCCCCCTCCAAGACCAGGAAGCAAGCCCCGGGAGCTCTCCAAGCAACACACTCCTCAAGACTGCAAAGATGAGTGACACAGTAGCCCCAATTCAATGTTCAAATCACAGTTGAACTCTTTGGGAACTTGAGTTTTGTCCATCATGTTTCAGTTTTCAGACAACTTATAAAAAAGTAGAAGCCTTAATCCATGAGGTCCTTAACTATTGGTAAAAATCAAATGATAAAACTAAAAGCATAATCCATATGATGAAGTACCACTGTTAGTAATCCAATGTCATAATAATTGCTAAATTTAAAATCATAGTGCAAATCTCCAAGATTTTCAATGCCTTGCATAAAAAATTCTTCATTACTTTTCCAAATCAAGAACTTTAATATATATATATATAATTATTCAAAACAATACAGTAAAACAATATTTTAAAAACAAATATATACCACAGTTTAATAGAAGTACTTTTAACTTTCTATGTAGTCATTATCAACTAGATTCAAATTGTATTAGAAAAAAACGTTACAAATGTAAACAAAAAGTAATACGTCATACATCAATTTTCCCACAAATCATTAATTTTTATATTGGTGGCCTGTCTGTTTATCAAATGTTGCTTTTCACTTTTTATTAACATAGCTTCTTTAATTTTACATTTATTATTATTTCTTTCAATACACAAAATCTTAACTTTATTAAAATCAAAATCAAAAACATAATTACATGTTACATTATGATCAAAAAATACTGATGGTGATACATCATCATTTCTAACATTCTCTCTTCTTGATTTTTGCACTCTTTTATATAACAACAAATTCTCCTTTGAGCTTTTTTCCAATGTACATCGAGATTCCCCACACAAACACACAGCCATTTATATATTGCACAACTTTGAATTAAAATACTACACCTATTTTTTGAATTATTTATTAATCTATTTCAATTAGGAGTAGTATAAAATGCAACTCGACATATATTTTTTTATATATCTGTATTATAAATTTCACTTGTTCATTATTTTTTGTTTACATTTGTAACGTTTTTTTCTAATACAATTTGAATCTAGTTGATAAAGACTACATAGATAGTTGAAAGTACTTCTATTAAATTGTGGTATATATTTGTTTTTAAAATATTGTTTTATTATATTAATTATTGTATTGTTTTGAATAATTATATATATTTTATTATAACTGGAATACAAACATTGATTAATAATTTATATATATATATATATATATATGTGTGTGTGTGTGTAGTAGTAGACAAATGCTTGCATTATGTGTTATATCACAATATAATTCTAGATCTATAGAGCAGTCAAAGATGTAAATAGAGTAATGTATCCATTAAAATCGCATATTGAACAGTGTCCATCATGTTTCAGCACCCTGATAACCTATGAAAACCAGAAGCACTAATCCATATAGTCAAATGTTAAAATTATCGATTTGTACAGTTCAGCATTCAAGATAAAAAAAATGTTTAATATAGAATGTAAGGTTGAATAATCAAGCAACACTTGAAATCAAATGTTCAGATACATTCTAAAACTATTCACTGTATTAGGAAAAAATCTTTTTCACAAGTCAAATCTCAGATCTAAAATGCAAGCACAAAACTGCAATAAATAATGTTGTCATTTTTAACAAATGAATGAGGCATCCAAATCTGGTAAAAAACGTTTTAAGAGACATAGTCAGTGATCCAGCATCAAATGCATGGATAGTTAGTGATCCAGCATCAAATGCATGGATAGTTAGTGATCCAGCATCAAATGCATGGATAGTTCGTGATCCAGCATCAAATGCATGGATAAAAGATAAAGCAATGCTTGAAATAAATGATCAGATACAATGAGAAACAATTTACTATTGTGGAAAAATTCTTTCTTTAAAAGTAAAATCTCAGGTTTAAAAAGCAAGCATTAAAGTCTAAATGAATAACGCTACTGTTGCTAACAAATAAATGAGCTATTCAACTCTGGGAACAATCTCAGAGCATCTTTTTTTCCAGCTCTGCCCCATATAAAACCTAGGATTCAGCCCCTCAGGGGTCCTCCCAACAATCAGACACTCTCACCCAGTCAGCAAAGCTGCCCTGAATCAAAACATTCCCTGAAAATTAAGTCTTTCAATAGAAATCTCTAGAAATTTACATGTCTGTCAGTTATTTTTAACAACATTCCAGAGAAAAATTTTAATCACGCTTACTTGTTGTCTAATGGTGTCATAATTCTTGTGTACAAAGAAACCTAAAAGGTTACTCTGGTAAAATGGAAACTTATTAGAGAAAAAAAAATCTCTAAAATATAATTTAGGTAACTAAAATGGGGAGCCAGTAATTAATATACTTATTGAAAAATATTATGTTTATTTTCCCAAACTAAGATGTATAGTTGTTTTATATATTATCCTGTTTCTAAATAAGAATATATATATATATATTGTAACCATCATCAATTGGACAATCGGGCCACACGTTAACAGGCGCCAAGAGCTCACCTGTGACCATCAACATTAATCAAGCTTAATACCTTGATGTCGGAGAACTACTATAATCAGACCCACCTTACTATAACCTAATAGACTGAAGAGATGTACCAATGCCTACCACATTGGCGCCAAGTACTGTAATAGAATTCTTTATAACTGATGGCTTTAATCATTGAGCAGCCAAGAACTGTACCCATCAATCTATCTGAATGCTCCCATCATTGTGGTGCCAAGAACTATAACCAAAAGCATATCATGCCATCTATATTATGCACCAAAGACTATAACCGAAATCTGGAGCAAATTACCACAAACAAAACTAATGATATAACATAAAATTGTTATGATCTAATCTGGTCGCAGCCAGGGTGTACCGCAAAGACCTATTGAAAATACATTAGACAAATTATAAGTATGCAATTTTATTATCCTTCAAACCTTAATTTGCGATTTTTCATTGCATGAGACCTTATGGCCGACCATGGACAAGATGGCATAATTTGTGAAACTACTAAAGATTATGAATTTTAAAATTACATATATGATTTTTAATACAAATGCTAGTCTAGGTAAGAGCCTTGCAATAATAAATAAACATGGAATACTTGGGTTCTTTTCTATAATTTAATAAATATCAATGAGACTCTTGTTATACTGATGAATGACAATTAAAACATTAAGTAAATACATTTAATCATGTCATTATCTGGTAAATCTGTTTATAAAATCAATCAATTTTGTATCATGTACTCGAATCAACTACGCAAAGCTTAAATGATGGAAAAGGTAAATGGGATTTTATTGTACCTTACACATCATAAACTACCAAGGACAAAAAGCATTCAAATGTTTTTCTCAAAATATTACTAAACTCTTATATCATGCTGACAATAGTATGTACTTCAATGTATTCTCTATTCAAGATATATGACTTCTGATTTTATGAATGACAAATAGCAATGGCACAGTAAGTTTAATTATAAATCAATATTTATTTACAATTTTTATGACTAATAAGTAATTGATGTTTAATGTAATAACTAAATACATAAATAAACAAATAAAATAAATAAATAAATTATAATTCCATTGGCTTCCTTCAATAACATATCATAGGCACAGTTTTATAAAGCCTAATCATACATTATATTACAATTTGATATAATTGATGTCTTGAGGAAATTATACAAAAATTCAACATCAACTCATGAAATATCCAATATGTCAGTTCCAGAACCAATAAACCTGTACTGTAGACCTATAACAATGTAATAAATAATATTATATTTGTAGGATTTAGCTATAATGCTAATGCTAAATAAAAATGAAAATTTAAACTTCAATTCAGATAAAATACTAATTAACAAATAGTTAATTATTATGAGGTAACTTAGATAGAATGTCCTGCTACACTTTATGACTTAACTTATAAATTATGCTTATAAATGGAAGAAGATGATTTTAGCAGAATAACCAAAATACTTTGCCCAAACTTATATTTATGAAGTGGATGCATTCATCTACACATAGGAATTATATAACACTGAGTGCCTTGTGGATTTATACACCATCATAAAGCAATAAATATAATTACACAATTCCGCAGATTAACCACCAGCACAGGAATGAGTGTAAAAATACAGAAAGTGGCAATTAATTAATCTGCGGATTAACCACCAGCACAGATTAATGCATTTTAACATTATACAGCAATATTACTATTTACTTCATATTTAAAGTGCAAAAATCATCCTCCTCAGTTATTCTGACTATTCAGAAAACACTAACATTTTAGCAGATGTGGGTTCATGCATAATAAAAAGTGTTTCACTAATCAGGACAACTAATATATTCAATTATCTTGCTTAAAATAAAAACATAGCAACAATGTAATATAAGTGACATTAGTATAGGAATAGAACTCTGGAAAGACTCACAAGACACTTCATCAGAGGTTGACACATATCATAAATTCATTAGTAATTTTCAAGCTTTTTCGCAAGTGCTATTCCTTTGAATAAGTATTTTATTCAATCCCATTAATTTAATTTAAACCTAATAAAATATAACTCATGAACTTCACATACAAGTTCATATAACAACAAAATTAAATTAATTCATTCTTACTTAAATACATGAATTCTAGCAGGTGTGCGTGTGACAAATTAAATTGTACAGCATTTTATAATAATAAATATGATCTGTGAAATCCATGTAAAAATGTCTTGAACAATAAATACACAAAGTGATAATTATAATTATAGTTGAATTCCATAAATGTAATTATATCTATTTGTCTTAGTTATTATCAGCACTTTTAAATTAATGATTTACGTGGCTCCATGAATATAAAACAATTCCAAAAACATGACATGCAGAGTTTAAATGAAAATGTTCTTCATAAGTTTTTAAATTCTATATTTCTATATAAAACTATTCCAAGTTTATAACATCCAGCCTAATATTTATTTATCCACGTTTAAATTTAGGGATACTAATTAGAGCAAATAATTTAATAATTCCAAATTAACGATAAAAATTAGAAAGTAGTTTTAGTTAATTATTTGAAGACTGTTTCCATTATTCAAATAGTAAAGAAATTAAATAGCAAATACATTACTGGCAGTATGTAGTTAAATAAATTAATCAATGCTATATTATTTTAAATTATAAACAGAAATATTAAAGCATGTTAATAACTTTAACATTTAACTTTGATTTTAAACCTCTTCTTTTTAAAAAGAAAGTTTTCATATCTAAAAAACTTCTGTAATTAAAACATCTATTTAGTGTTGCCAAATTATAGAATAATAAAATATTCCAAACATACTGAGATTCTGCAATTAATTCTGCTTTTAAATTTGAAAGCTCCGACATATTTTTAAGTGTAAATATTGGAAAATTATTAGCGATTTGATCCACTTGGCTAGCTGACCCGAACAGGTTTTTAAATTTAGCACTTCATTCTATTATTAAATATCACCATTTTATGTTTACATTTGTAGAAAACTTTTTGGTAAATCCGTTTACTTATTAACTATTTTTAAAAAATAAGCTTATAATATTTTACATACATTTTATTCTTACACCATTTTCTTTTTCTGTAACAGCAACCTTATCGCAGACGATCTCTTTAATCGCGCTGTTTTTTTTTTACATTGAAACGCATATGTAATTACTATATTTTTATCTAATAATTAAAAATTAGTTAAACAAATGATTTTTTAATTCAATGAAAATAATTTCTAAGACTATTTTAAACGAATAAAAATTATTATTATTTTCAATCACATTTTACTAAATTTAATGTGTTGTCAATTTTTAAAAAGTTAAACATATTTTGATACAAATCAGTGGATGGAAAGAAGCAATTTAAATACATAAAAATAACATGGACAATAAGTAAGGCAAAATATTACTTATTCTCTCTAATAAATTATCTTGAATGTAAGAAAATAATCTGTTCAAAATGCAAACCAAGCCAATCAAATCACCAAAAAGAAGACAGAGAAATTTTTATACCAGTTCTATCGATCTTTATATTTTATACTAAAATATAAGGTTACAATATGTATATATTGTGCTGACTACATACGGTTATAGTCACACATGTATGGTATAATTTTGTCAAGCTTTGTTCACAGTCTATGACCTAGATATTTTTCTGTGGGTGATTTTCCTGACTTAGCTGTAGGTGTAATGTTGATAAAGAAGCACGTTGAAGACAACTTCATGCAGACTTTGTTTCTCCATTTTATTGATGGCTGACTTTAAATTTTGCACAGTTTTTTCAGCCAGTCCATTTGATAGGGGGTGGTAAGGTGGAGTAAATATGTGGTTAATTCCCCATTCATGCATCGAGTACCTGGACTTTTCTGATGTAAAACATATGCCATTGTCAGATTCTAGAGTTTCTGGGAGACTGTAGTATGTGAACATTTCCATCAGTTTGTCAATGGTTTCATCCACACCAGTGTTTTTAACTATTTTATATTTGGCCCATCCTGAATAGGCATCCACTGCTATTAAAAATAATTGTTCTTGAATGGGACTGCAGTGATCTATAATAAATTCTCTGCCATGGTTTGTCTGCTTCTTGCCAAGACTCAAATTTTGCAGAAGGTGCATTTGCATATGACTCGCAGTTTGGGCTGTTTTTTATATATTGTTCTATGTCACTGTTAATTTTCAGCCACCAGACAAAACTACAAGCTAACGCTTTTGCCTTTACAATACCTAGATGACCTTCATGTAATACATTATGTATTTGTGACCTGCCACTTATGAGAATTAGTATTTGGTCACCTCTGAGTATACAGCCTTGACAGATGGACAGTTGTTCTAGAGATTTCCATAGCTCTATGTGCAAGAAAGATGACCTTTGTTTTGGCCAACCTTTGCTAATTTTTTCCATGATCCATCTGTAGACAGCATCTTCTCTGGTCCATGCGGCTACCTTTGCACTATTAAGTGTCTGGCTTTTTAGTGCATCAATATAGTTAATTTCTACATCATTTACTTCTTTCTCAAGCTGATATGGCATTGTAATAATGTGTCTGCATGTATTCAAGGTTATAATTGTGATTTGCAAGTATGTTAAGCCATCTCAACATACGAGAGCTTAAATGAACCAGGCACTGTTTCATGCCTAGAATTCCCAAGAGTGGCCTATGGTCAGTTATTAATTAGAAAGGATTATGCCAATTGATGTGTCCAGTGGCACTCTATTGTCTTCTGGATTGCAAATATAAATAACACAAATAATTGCTAATTAATGAGGCAGCTCGATAAGTACATTTAAGTAACAAGAATTTATTTACAGAGTTATATGACGATAATCAATCTTGTTTAATATATACATATATGACGATTATATACATACACTATATAAATAATAATAAGGGCCCAAAGGTGTAACAAAATAATAAGAATATCAATTTGACCTGTTTACAGTTTCTAAGTTTACTTTTGAATGTCCGAAGGTAAACTTCTCTGCAAGACTAAGTGAAGGAGGGAGCTCACTGGGTCACCTGAGGAAATAGCACATCTGCCTTTCAAGAGCTTCACTTAGCAAGTGTCTGGTCTCAGTTCTATTCTAGATCTGTTTTTTTTTCTCACTGTTTTTAGAGTAGAGTCCCTTGATTGACCATCCACTGTCCACGTGGTGGTCATCTTTTTAGTTACACTATTCGATCCTTGATCAGATAATGCAATTACCTTAGAATTGTATATTTTAAGCAATGGCTTTGTTTACATTATCTTAATCCTTTGCTTGCATTCATCTAACTTTTTTGATAAGTTAGTTTATTGTTTTTCATTGATTAAACTATTTAATTAGTTTAATGCTTTTATAAAATACTGTGAATGCCATTGGCATCCACACACATACCTTTAGTTTACCATCATCATTTATAACATTTATTTTGTGTATAAATATACACACACAATTAGAAATCCATTTAGTTTTATATAATTATTATTTGACTAATAATATGTATTTTGAGCATACATAAATATACACACACATTTAGCAGTAGGCATAAGGATAGTATTCAATTCCCCAGCACAACTGGTTATATATCCAGAAGAAAAAGGCACAAGGAGCCTCCGGATAAAAACTAACTTAAAGGGAAATATAATCGGATGGATCTGTTGGCTTGACCAAATGTTAACGGCCTGGTAGGGAAGACTATATAAAAGGTTAAACCATTAAGCATGTATGGAGAGTTTTGCTCTGTTTATATAAAAGGTTAATGTAAATAAAAAAAATTTTAAGAGGGAGAAAGTAATGGAAATGGTAAGAGATTAATAAATGTTTAATGCGTGAAGCAAAATGCAGTTATGTGAAACAAATCAAGTTGTAATCTGTTATGGTGAACTCCTAGCTTGTAAATCTGTCAAACAGCTGATCATGACCTTGAATAAAATAGAAACCACGATTAAAGTTCATTGATTATATCCACCATTAGTATAAAAACCCTTCTCATAAGACTGCCATTATGATAGCTGAAATAATTAAATTTAAATGTAACGGTCTGTAAGTCTGCAAATGCAGCTAGAAATAATAAATAAATGGAATAAAAAGGGGAAGGAACAATAAGCATCCAAGCTTATTAATTGGATAATTAATATGTAATAAAGTAAAATAAATGAATAATAGTTGTAATAATTAAATGGTAAGTGTTGAGAGTGGATGGATCAGGTTATGGATTGAGGCATATGTGTGTGTATATGACATTGTATATGGATTTGTATTTTGAGTTTGATTAAGCCATCTTTTTTCCTCTTTTTAAAAAAAAAACACTATAGATATACAGGTGAGTATGTGTGTTAAGCTTTCTCTTTTAATAATGTAGCATCAGTAAAAATTATGGGCTCATTATCTTTGCTGGATGAAAAATTCCCAGTTTATTAGGAATGATATTACAAATTATGTTAAGAATCAAGAATTTAAAGAATTAATAATTTGGTTTTTTTTGTTGCATAAGTTGAACGGACAGTAGAAATGTTCTGATGTTCAAGGATTTCGAACCCTGTATTAATGTTGGTGTGTATTAAAGTCTACTCATGCTGTAGTCTCGACTTACATAGAGATTAAAATGGTTTGATCAGCGCAAAATCGATTGGAGTGAATAGCGGTAGCTTTTGCCTAATTGTCTCTCTGTGGACTATCTCACAATCATCTAAAAAGAAAAAAATTTGTACCATGGACCTTACTCTAGTAATATCTTTCTTTAACCACAGTGGTAGAAATCTAAAAGTTAAGAATTAAAATGGCCTTCACCTCAGAAAATTTTTAACCACAATGGTAGAAATCTAAAAGTTAAGAATTAAAATGGTCTTCAACTCAGAAGAAGATTTCACTCGATTTTAATTCTCAAAAAGAGGGAGTGGTGTAATGTGCCGACTACATACGGTTGTCTTCACGCATGTATGTATTTATTATTAATAATAAAAAAAGGAAATTAGTTAAAAAAAAAAGTGAAACAAACAAAGAAATTAAAAGAATTAGGTCATTGATATTTTTTCTTAAAAAAAAGGAAAAAATATATATAAAACTCCTGAAAGAGTTAATAATTAGTTGAAAATTAGTTAAAAGGCTAAATATATATATATAGTTAATAATGAATAAAGGTGAAAAACAAAGAAAAGAAGGGGAAGGAGATGTATAACAAAATATGTCTTATTTTCTCTTTAAAATCACTTATTTGAAGAAAAAAAGGTAAATAAAAGATATTAGAAACTTATAGGCAAATTAAAGGTATTAGAAAGTTATGATATTTAAAACATTGTAAAAAAGTAAGTTTAAATGTAAATTTTATTAAAATGTGAAACTTGTACAAAATTTTCATCATAGATCAGTATAAGATAAAAATAAATGTGTGAAAGGACATATTGTTAATTAGTGACATTCTAGTAAACAACAGCCGGCAAATCTATAAGGCAGATCAAGATTATTATTTAGTTAATTTTTGGATTTTCTGTTATCATATTTGTGTAAAGAACTAAAACAAGAGACTAGCATTTCTGAGCAATATTAGCAGGCATTTGTTAATATACATGGCTAATGGCTCTAAACAGGCATTTTCTCAGTTTTTTTCCATCTGAATTATAACTCACCCATGAAAGAACATCTGCTGTCTTACCTGTTAAATAGATTGTCATTATTAACTGTGCTATGCCTGAAGAAAAAAATGAATGCTGCTAAGAAACATGAAAGCAAGAAAGAAGGAGACTAAAGCCAACTGAAACAGACCACACCAAGAATAACTTAGCCAACTGGAGTGTCTAGTGAAGAATCAACTGTCTCTGTAAAAGAAGTGGGTGCTTTCCACAGGACAATCTATAGAGTGCTGGATGTCTAATAACCTAGGTAAACATTTTTCTATCAAACATGCATGTATTGATTTATTTTATATCAAAAAGAAATATGTGGTTAACTTTAGATTTAAATAAAATAATGGACAACTAAATAAATTGTTTTTATTCTAAAGAGAAGAAAAAGTGGTATAAACAAAGTAGGAGAAGGTCTATATACTCATATATTCTTCTGTTACTGAGTTAATCTCCACAAAAAAATTATAAATATTTCAAGCACTGGATGCCTAATAAAGCATTTCTTATGTCAGACCGGGAAATATAATGTTGGAATAATATGTATGTATTTTTTCAGTGTTCGGTCAGGAATATAGACTTAAAAGCTAATTATTAGGTTTGTATTTGCTTTTTGCTCGGGGTGACAATAAGTATAATCAATCTTACTTCAAATGCTAAACTGTTACAAATGTACAAAAAACTGTTACAATATGCATTTATTATTATTATTCAATTATATAATTCAAAATCAATCAGTCGTCTGGACTAATATAATTTTTTTTGTTTAAATTAATAACAAAAGGTGATGTAATTCAATAAATAGGAATAGTTTGGTGCAAAGGAAATATTAACAATCTTATAAATAAACTACAGCTTAGCACTGCTTTCAATTGGCCAGATCATTTCCATAGCACAAATAAAAGTAATGTAATTTCTTGAATATCATTACTAGATAATAACCATAACTTATCATTCATTTAACAAGAAAGTACATTGTTTGAGAGTCTGTGTATGTACATTATCTAGTTATCATTATGTGAAATAAAATTATTATTGGATGAAATACATTTTTACTTTTGTTCACTTTTCATTTATGCATTTCACTAATTTATCAGAGGTTTAAACTAAGCAGTGCAATATTATGAATAAGTTTTATGAACTCCAAGCTATGTTTCTGTGCTGATGAAATGTTCACTAAATGTATATAGATTCAAATTTGGTGGGTAATGATGCTATCATGGGTATTATATAGAATAATTAGCCAACCTAACAAATATTTTAGTAACCTCAGGTATTGTAAGCTTAAACTAGATGATGAGCAGGAAATATTACTGTGTGGGAATCCACATTACTCACAACAGATTTTAAACTAGTAATGCCCTTCAGTGTGCTGATTATCAATTATGATTGGATCAATAAAGTAGGTCATGCATACTATTCTGTTAAATAGTTATATATGATACCACAAAGTGTGCAATATTGGTCATCACATTACAATATATGCATGTTGCAATGATCAATATGCTTCTGAAATATAGTTGAAAAACTAATCAAAGAAAATATAAAGTTACTATTATCTCTCCAGGTTTTGGAAATACCTTGAAATAAGATTGAATGTGAAACTCCATTTTTTTCTAAAATATATTTTTATATTTTGGATAAACATTGTATATTCTAAAAATTGATCATAATAATGTTAATTATCAGAATATATAGAATTAATAAACAGCAACCTTATTGTGCTTTTTCTTTACTTTTACCAAAATTCTTTTCCACTCATCATTAATTTTCTTCCAATGACTATTTTATTCAGTAAGTATTTTTAGCATATATAGTCAATAAGTTATAAATCTTTCTGAGTTACATTTAAATAAAACTATTTCTATATAAATGTATATCATACAGTAATAACTTAATAACATAATAACACATTATATACAATTTATTATCACTCTGCTGTGTTTAAGCTCAAATTTGATCAGTACAATCTTGTCACTTATTACATACCCAAACTAGCATATATAATTTGATGAAATGAAACTCTCAACAGCACAGTACATTTAAATTATTTTAATGAAAAATTAAAACAATGTCACAGTAAGCAATAATATACAAGTAATTATTGTAAACTGATTATACTAAAAGATACACAAGTATATTTTCCATTCATTGATTTATGCCCTAAGGCATACTGACAAATAAAAATATAGACTGGGTTGGTCATTATGTTTGCCTAGACCCCTCTTTAATATCTTCAGTGGGGATTAAGTGGGTATGAATACCAGTCAAGGTCCTTCTTATGAGTTGAGTTTACAAGGTGGGCCTTTTTATATGCCATTTTTCTTCCAGACTGTGAGTATTTGAATCCAGTGAGCATCCTCCCCTATTGGTCATTTATGTTATTTGACATTTATTATCTATTCCTATGCTTATTTGTCTGTGGTGGTATATGCTAAATCTGATTTGAATCAGCTCAGAATGTGGGCAGGTGCTTATAAATTTGTGTACATGTATATTTTCCTGCAGCACACAGCACTATTCCCCTCTACTCCTGAGATACATATGCTTCTCTGGAATCACATATATAGTCTTGTAAATATGCAGGTAGGTGACATTTACAGTGAAGTCTGTTTTTTCCTGTTCATCAGTCACATTAATTTTGGGAAACTGTATCCTAGCTTCATCTGAAACTTCCACTACTTTATTGCCTAATTTTGAATGAGCATCTTCTGCATCATCTTTATTAACTAAGCGATGATCTTTGGGTAGATCTCCATCTCAAGTTTGCATATTATAGTCTAAGTTTACTCCTGTCCAATTTTTCTGGACTTGGTTTATGTGCCACTGATAGCATGCCCCTAATGTTTATAATTCAACTATTTGATCAGAAATAATCCTAGTTATTCAGTCTTCTACCCCTGACTTGGGTAGGGTGTCATGTACCAGCAGAATACATATTTTTCTCACTTGGATGAACAATTTGTTGCATAGTATTCTGCCCATCAATATCTCTGTACATGATTTTCCCATGGATGTGAAAGGCATGATATTTTGGTGTAGTATTGCATCAGCCAGGTTTGTGTTGTTTAATCTATTTAATACCAGTTTCAAATGCTGGACTGCTTTTTCCACAATTAGGATGGTATGGGGGAGAATGAATGTGATTTATTCCCCATTTTTGTAAAAATGATTTGAACTCATCAGAAATAACACCAGTCCCATTATCTGAAATCAAAACTTCCGGTGACCCATAGCATGAAAATATTTCATTTAAAATATGAATGGTTTCTGCTGAACTAATATTTTTCGCTAGTTTGTATTCTTCTCATTTGGAGGTGGCATCTACCAACACCAAAATTAGTTTACCATATATTGGCTCTGCATGTTCTATGTGCATCCGGCTCCAAGGTTTATCTGTTTTGGGCCAGGATGTGAATTTCTTTGGAGGTGTGTTTATAGTCAATTGTCAAGCTTTACATTTTTCTAATAAACATTTTTAACTCCAAACCCATGCTCAGCCAATAAATACAACTGTGTGTTCTCTTTTGTTCAGACTACTCCTGTATGCCATCTATGTAATATTTCTAATATTTTAGAATGCCCTATGGGAGAAACCAATACATTATTGCTCATCACTATGTATCCCTTTAATGTTGATAGTTGTTGATCCATACTCCATAAAGACTTAGGTACATAATGGGATCATTTGCTGGGCCATCTTTTCCTAATTCAGCTCATGAGCATTTGATATCCTGCTGTTTCTTCAGTCCAACTGATGATAGTTATGCTGTTTATAGTTTCTGAACTACAATGGTCTATAATTTATATCAACTTCAGTGTGTGTTTTCTCCATCATATCTGATACTCATGATAGAGTGTCCACATGCTAAATTTGACTTCTTTTCAGATACCCTAATTCATAGTTGTTTATAACAAATTATACCAACAAATCATCTGAGAGCTCAAGTTGTCAGGAGCAGCTGTTTATTGGTGAATATCCCCAATAGTGGGTCGTGGTCTGTTATTACTTTAACCAATTGGCCATAGATATATTGGTGGAATTTGCAAACTGCTGATATAACAACCGATGCCTCCTTGTCCAGTGGGTTATAATTTTTCTTGGCTTTTGATAACATCCTGGACATACAATGCTATTGGTCATTCACTATTCTGTGATGGTTGACTGAGTATCACTCCAGTTCTGTATTCGATTGTGTCAGTTGTGAATGTTACATTGAGGTTATTATTGTAATGCACTAACAAATGATTTGCTGTAAGCAACACTTTCATTTTCTGAAATGCACTCTTGTGGCTCTCTCCAACACCATCACTGATTTTTTCGAAGCAGTTTACACAAAGAGGTGGCTATGTGTGTTTTTCCCTTTTGGATGTTTTCAAAAAATTAACCAATCCCAAAAAGGAGGTTTTGGGATGCCAGCATATTCATGATAGCTTTAATCTTCCTGGGATCAGCTCTAAGTCCTGTGCTTGAAATGACCTGCCCTTAAAATTTTATTTCTTTAACCTTCCAAATACATTTTTGCATGTTTAGTTTTGCTCCAAATTTTTCTAGGAATTCACAAACTTTGTCTAAATTACTTTGAAATGCTGCTTCAGAGTCAGCTGTTACTAGTGTGTCATCAAAATATGGCATTGTTTCTTCCAATCCTTCCAACAGCATGTCTATTTTAGCTTGAAATGCATTTGGGATGATTTTTATGCCAAAGGGTCGGCGATTATAGCTATACAGTCCTTTGTGAGTTGTTATTCTTAGAAGGGCAATAGTTTCCTTTGTCACCACAATCTAATGAAATGTGGCATTTAAGTTGAGTTTTTCAAAGTAATTTTCTCCTTCTGATCCTGCTAGTATTGCTCTAACATTTGGAACTGGATATGGGCTTTTTTAATACTTTTGTTTTTACTCAGCCTGTAGTCCCCACTTATACAGATTTGTTTGTTTTGTTTTGTTATGACAACTATCAGAGTAGCCCATTCTGCATCTTTGACCTGTGTCAATATATATTTCTTTACCATATTGTCTAAAGCCTCTTCTACTTATGATTTAAGAGTAAAAGATATCTTCCTAGGCTTGCAATGAACTGCTTTTGTGCCCTCACAAAGCTTGATCTCTACAGCTGTAATATTGTTTTTTCTGTTTTTTTTTTTTTTTGGTAAACACTTTAGGAAAATTGGATTTTATTGCTCTTTCGATATTAATTTTGTTCATCATGCAAATTTTGATGCCTAATGGGGTAAACCATTCCCTATCCTAATAGAGGCACTATATTGCTTTTGACTATATATAGGCTTAGTTTTTTCCAATGATTATTCATGGCTGCCATAACTTCTACTACCCCAACTATTTGAATAGAATTACCATTTGCATCATTTGCCTTGAGCTTTGTTTTTACTACTTTTGGTTGGTTTCTGACATTTTTGATTAGTTCAGACCAGTCTCTTTGTGATATGATGGCTATCCTGGTTCCACTGTTTATCTCCACTTCTATAGATTTGTTGCATATCTCTACTGTCAACTTTATTTGTTGGCTGCTTTTAATTTTCACCTTTTTATTTTGGTAAAATGTTTTAATTTGCTATACTTATTTGCTGGCAATTTGTCATTAGACTTTGTTTTATTTTTTGAATGGCAAACTTTAACTAAGTGCCCAATCTTCCTGCATTTTGCATTTTTCCAGTTGCATTCACATGCAATGTGTCCAATTTTGCTGCAGCAATAACATTCCAGTTTTGGGTTTGGTAGCTCTTCTGCTTTGCTTGTTTTGCAAATTGAGGTTTCTTTTGGAGATTCCAGGTTAACTTGTTGGAACTCCTTGGAGCAGCTTAGTACCAATTCATAGGTAATCTCTCTTTTTATGGCCTCAAGATATGTGAGATCTGAAATAGCTACTAGCTGTTGCCAGAGCTTGTCATTGCTCATACCTTATAAAAATTGTTCCAATAAAGCTTCCTCTAGGTAGTCTTCACATACACAATTTCATGCTAAATCCCGTAAGGCAGTATCAAAATCTCTACAATCCTCCCCCCCTCACCTGGTGTCTATTATGCAAATAAAAGTGAGCAATGTGCTTTGATGGCTCTGGACTAAAATGCTTATCCAGCCATCTAACTAGATCAGGGTAAGGTAGTCTTTCCAGCTCACCAGGTCCACATAACTGGTTTCGATCTCAATTACTCCTGGTCCTTCAAAAAGTAGTAGTGTGGCAATTTTTGTCACATCATCTTTGATTTATTAGTGATAAAGTAATATTCTAAATGCTGTATATTGTGGCCACTTGGAGGCACTATTAAGATCAAATTCACCAATACCAAATTGTGTTGTAACCATCTTCTTCAGTGACTCACTAAGTAACACTTTTAATCAATTAAATCTTTCTTTCTAAGTTTTAACCTCCTGTTTTTGTACACTGGTAGTATAATGAGAGTTTTTACCATGCTTTGTTCTCTCTTCAACTGTCAACTGCACCCAATAGATGCTCTGTTCAAGCTCAGATTTGATCACTATAATCTGGTCACTTATTATATACCCAGACCAGCACATAAACATTAATGAAATAAAACTCCCAACAGCATGGTATGGTTAAATTATTTTAATGAAAGATTAAAACAAAGTTACAGTAAGCAATAATATACAAGTAATTATTGTAAACCGATTATACTAAAAGATACACAAGTATATTTACCATTCATTGATTTATGTCCTAAGGCATACTGACAAATAATAATATAGACCAGGCTGGCTTTATGTTTGCCTAAATTCCTTTTTAACACCTTCAGTGGGGATTAATTGGGTATCAAGACCACTCCAGGCCCTTCTTCTGAGTTGAGTTTACAAGTTGAGCCTTTTTATATGCCATTCCCCTCTCATACTAAAAGCATTCAGATCCAGTGGACATCCTCTCCTATTGGTCATTTATGTCATTAAACTTTTTGTTATTTATTCCTATGCTTATTGGCCTGTGGTGGTACATGCTCAATCTGATTTAAATCAGTTTGTCATCTGGGCAAGTCTCTATAAATTTGGATGTACATATAATTTAGTGCAGCAAACAGACCATTCAAATTACCAATGAAGATGTATTAATTTTCTAAAGTATATATCTTTTACTTCTATAATAATTAATTTTAGATGGAGCTTGAATTCTCATGCTATTCTTCTTAGCGATTTCTTACTCTAAATTAACTCTCAAGATTAAATTGCATTGTATTTAGTGGCATTTATTCATTTTATTGTTTAAGTGTGACTTTGTAAAAAGAAATTAAATTAATTGCAATTTAATATGTTGATGGCAATTTAACATAATAATAATTATTCTCTTTATATTAATGTAGCGTTGACAAATATTGTGGACATATCACACATACTTTTCTAAATATTAACATAAATCACAATCGAACAATATGGCTATTGTATAAAACAGAGTAATATAAAACATTATTGCCAAGTGCTTTCAAATCATTTGAGTCATTATTAAGTCTGTGTAAAAATCGTATTAATGTCTATATTTATGCATTTGTAAGATTGTATAGAATATTTTGGAAGTGAATTTCTTTTCATTATTTTATAAACTCTCTTAATTCATGGTTTTAAATCTCATAAATAATAATAATCAAATATTTAAGGCAGTCTGCTTGAACTATATATTGACTATACTTTATGACCAAATTTAAATAGTTGAAATACATACGAAGTTAATTAATAAAATTTTTAGAAACCTGCAAATGTTTAAGAAGTTTAGTAAGAGAGGATTTTTAAAGATATTTCAGAAGTAATTAAATATTCTTATCCCAAATTTGGATTAGTACAAATAAGATAGATTGTTTTCATGGCTATTTTAAGATTATTTTGATTTTAATTAGCAAAAGAAATCATTTCTCAATTATATTATTGCTAATTTTTCATTATTGTAATTCCAAAAGATTAAAAAATATTGTCCACAATGTTTTTATAGCACTTCATTATAATCGATCCCCTGCCACATTCCAATAAAAAACAATGTTATTATTTTTTTATTTTTTATGATAATATTGTCTCTCCAATGAAAATGCTATTTGTATTCACTATAAGCCTTTTTAAAAATGCCTTTACTATTGAGCTACTTGATGTGTCCGTAGATGCTAGTAATAATATGAACGTGAGTAATAATCATTAACCATTATTTATTATAATGAAAGTTCTTTTTGTGTATTTTTTTAGATTCATTTTGTAGTAAGCCAGACATATTTTCAAATGCTCTAATTAAAAATCCACAAATTAGTTATCCTCACTTGTCAAGAGTTAATTATGAATGTAAAGAGGGATTTAGATTGGTTGGAATCCCTTATGATATCTGTCGAAGTGACAACACATGGTCCAAAAATAACCATTCTTGTGAGCCCTTTGATGCAGCACAAGACAGTAGTAAGTAAAATAATTATGACTAATGTTCAGTTTTATTTAACTATTATTATTATTTATTTCTTTTATTCATTGATTTACATTTTGTTGTTGCAACATGTTTTTAAAATAATTTTGCACCCCAAAATCTGATACTATCCATCAAAACATACATTTTATTATCAATTATGACCATATTCTTAGTAAATACAGAGTATTTTATATTAAAATTAGTTCTTAAACAGTGCCTGACAAAGCATTCTTCTGCCATGTAGAATAGAATGTTGGTTCATTAATGTTAAGGGACTGTTTCTGATGCAAACAATCTTTTCTATCACTCGCTTTCTTTAGTCACTTAAGGACCCAGTGTCATGAGCCTCTCAAGACACTGGATATTTTCTTATGCTAACAGACACAATAAGATTGTGTGTTTGTTCATTAATTCCATCCTTTAACCACTCTACTTTGAATATCTTTTAGCAAAAAAGCTTTTTATTGTACATATGTATATACACACAATCTTATGTTTCAACTGTTCTTCAATTTACTTCAGATCTATGCTATAATGAAACAAGAAAATACATAACTATATAATAATACCATAAAAATGTCAACAATAAAATTAATAAAATAATAATAAAAAAAAATATTTATAAGGAAAACAATATTGGTAATAACATAAGTTGGGTCTCCAACATTGATAGGAAATACAAAATTTTAGTTGTACATATTCAGGAATATATAGGGCTATAATGTATTTTTCAAAAAAAAGAAGACTATATTAAACAAAAGTTTTAATAATCAAGGAATTAAAAAAAGTAATTTTCCAAATGAAAAGAATAAACAAAAGAAGAAAAATGAAAATAAATATATAGGAATAAAAACAAATAATAATATTATAGAGAATAAGTTTAATAAAATTATAAAGATTAATAAGAAATGCAAAATGATGATTAATACAAAAATAGTTAAGAAGAAAAGAGAAAAGCTATTAAATTTAATGGATAACAAATACGTAGAATACAATAAATGAAGAAATAATTAATGAAATATATACAATAAAATGCAAATAATGTTTAGATAGTGGGATTGATAACAAATATGTGGGAGTAATTAAACATTTCATAAAAACAAGATTAAAACATTACATCAGATAATAAATTGCTAATATTTACGGAAAGTTCAATAAAAATGATGTTACATACAGATAATTATTAAAGAAAGAAAAATATAAGAAACTATACTAATAAAAAATATAAAATCAAAATTTAATAGAGATTCTGGGATTAAGATAACATTAATGTAAAATAGTTCTTAAAAAAGATATATAGAAAAATATTTAAAGAGAAAATTACTTATCACAAACTAATTCAAACAATATTTTAAATAAAATACCGAAACATCTAATTAACATAAATTTGAATACCCCCCCCTCATCACTATCAACCACACACAGCTATGATTATGAAGCCATAGAGCTTTGAAAGCACTAAGCTTTAAATAAATTTAATAATATATATATATACTTTAACAAACATTATAAGCACATAATTATTGATATTATAAATAAATTATGGATTTGCAAAAAAATGTTTACATAGAAGTATAAACATGAAGTACGTAACGTTTCAAATAATATACTCTCCATAAACTCAACAAGACCAATAGCATGTCATAGGAAACCCAGACATTCCATTCTCTCATTTACCAACAACGGAAGCTAATTTGGTTTGATGGCTCCAGAATACCATTTGTTTAAGCTATACATCTGATATATTAGTGGAGCTGCAAACATCTGGTTTTTTAATTTGTTGATCTTTATAGCAAAAAAAAACTGTAATAAGGTTTAAATTTGTTGATGTAATTTTTTTTTTAAAAAAAAAAAAAAGCAGAACCCAAAAAAATAGCCTAATAATTTTTTAATTTGTTGCTCTTACTTTTTTAAAAAAAAAAGACAACCGAAAAAAAAAAAGCATAATAATTTTTAAATTTATTGATGTTGTTTTCCAAAAAAAAAAGTGGAACCAAAAAAAAAGAGAAATAAATTGCAAAAACAAAAAAAAAAAGCTTACAAAGTTTTAAATTTATTGATTTTATTTAAAAAAAAAAAAACAATGGTAATAAGTTGAACATTTTTTGATGTTAATAAAAAAAAGTGGACTAAGTTTGATACTAGTTGATTTTATTTTTTAATAAAAAGAAACCAAAAAAACAACCGTAATAAGTTGAAAATTTGTTGATGTTAATAAAAAAAGACATTCAAAAACTAAAAATTCTGTGTTTGATTTTTTTTTTTATAGAAAATCCAAAAAAAAAAAAAAGGCCTGGGAACGTTCATATTTTATAGTTTTTGTGTAGCAACAATGCCATCAAGAGGCGTGAGTGTCTAATCAACTATTACCATTCTATGTGTAGAGGGTGAAATAAAAATTAAAGTTTAAAATAGTATTAGTTTATAGGATTAATAATAATAATAATTAAATAAATATATAAAAGTTTGATATGTGAGTATAGATATAATAATGTTTTAGATATATATAAAAGTTTTTAAGATTGGATTTTTGAATAGAATTAAAAGTTAAGGAAACTGATAATAGAGAGAGGTGTATTAAAGGAGTAATACAGAAAGAAGATAAGAAATTTGAAAAAATCAGTTATTTTAAAGCAGAGGAAATTAAGAGTGGTGAGTTAAAATGAATAGGGGAATTATTAAAGAGAATAAATTAGAGATTAAAATGAAAATTCTTAATAAAGAATAAGATTAAATAAATAATAAAAATGGTAAAAGCTAAATTTATAGGTATTAATTAAAATAAAAGATATAAAATATATTTGATAATAATGTTAATAATAGATAGGAAGGAAAGATAAAAGGTAAAAATAGAAAATAAAGTAAAATTAATAATAATTAATAAACAAGTAATAAAGAATAGTTTTTAAAAATGTTTAAAAAATAAAAAATGAAATGGGATTTTTTAAAAAATAAAAAATGAATAATATAAAAATTGTGCATTTGATATATGTTTTATATATATGTTTTTTATATGTAGATTATATATATATATATGTGTATGGATGTATGTATATATATATATATAGTGATCTCTTATGATCAACTAATCTAGACTCATGTTTGGTGCTATAATCCACCTGCCCTTTGAATGCTGGAATCATATATACGAATCCAGCCGCACATTTTCATGGCACCAAATCCGCCCTTTGCAACCTATCATACTCTCATTATCAAGAATATATGCATAAAGAAACAAAAAGGTTAAACTAATGAAATGATTCCTGTATTGAATAAAACTAGCATGAAACTATAGATCTAAAGAAGATCACAAGGTGATTAATAAAGATAATAACTTCTGGTCAAACCAGCTTTAAAATCCACACAAACAAAATGTGATGAGTTAAATTTGATATTCAGCAAACTAATAAATAACTAATAATTCTATCTCTGAAATGATTATGAAATTAAACTTATAAATGAAATGATAAGTAAATTATGATATAGATGATTAAATGGATGCTGAAAAGAAGTACTAATTAAATAGTAGAATGAAATAAGTCTAAGAATGGAGAGAAAAGAACGAAGATGTATGAGAATAATGAATGATTAGGGTAATGATAGAAGAAGAGTTAATGAATAGTTAAGATGATAAAGAATAAAAGTTAATGTATGATTAATTAATTATGATAATGAATTAATGTCAAATGAGAATGAATAAATAAAGTAACGTGAACAATGATGATGATGGAGACTGAAATCTTAGATTATAAACTAATATTGTATTAAATGGTAAGAAGATAAGCTAAATAAAATGAGGGATTCCAAGCTTGAAACAACCAGAATATTTATCATAAAGTTAAAACAAGTTATACATTTTATGACATAAGAAGTAATTTACATCTTAAAGTTTAGTTGACTTTCATAAAACAGTGAAAGTAATCTATTTCAAGTCCAACTATAATAAATAACTAGCTATCAAATTTACTACAAATTCAAATTTTACCTTGAAACTTAACAATTAATTCTTCTCAGCATTCAAACACTCAAAGATCATTATACAAAATATACTTGGGTCAGTGAGAGGGATTTTACCACTACCCAAATAGAATGCACAAAACAGCTCTCAATATAAACTCAAATTAACAACTATATTTAGCAGTTACACATAAACTTTATGAACTCAATAACTCTTATAGCTTTAATATTTGAGAAATAGGAATAACTTTTTAATAAATAAACACAATAACTTACCAAATTCCTTTTCTCAAATAATTATAAACCATGTGATCAAGATCAGTGAATGATATAGCTCTGCAGGTTCAACTAAACTGGTTAAATCAATATTAAGTGTTTATCTTTTATTATATCACTTAAAATAATATGTACTATAGAGTACTACCATTTTAATTGTTACGTGATGATGTAGCTGTACTCTTAAATTATAAGGCTTAACAAAATTATTATGATATATGAACTTATAGTTAATAGTACTATATTGGTTGATGATTTCAATTTATAATCTTTTGATATGTCGATAGCAATAACAATAATAGTGTGTATGGTGATTAGCAATAAGACTACAGGCAACTAAATAAATTTTTAAACACAACAAGCTTTATTTACAATATTTACAAATTTTAATTCAGATACATGGCAAGAAATAAACCCAATACATCAAATTAAACTCAGGGATGGAGAAATACCTGGTATCCCATTGACCATATTCTTAGTCAATACAACCAGCTTATACAATGAAATTCAAAGTATCACTTATTACTGTTTAGCCTATCTTAAAAAATAAGATAATGAAACCTTATTTAAGCTGAACTAGCACTTAAATTACAAAAACAACAGTGTATTTAGGACTTTAGGGTATATAACAATTTTAAATCTAGGAGTGGAAAGTTATAAAATAGTGCATTATACTAGAGTCATTTCTTTTATCAGAATATGGTAAGGACAATTATCATGTTCAGTGCAATTAATAATTGATTAAAATTTAAGATGAATAGGTTTGGTGTATTAAAGTAGGAACAGTCATCAAAAGTCTAATACACACATGTCACTAAAACATTGCCTATGTCCACAATCTAATCATTGAATAGTTAACTGATCTTACCAATCCATTGGCAAATCACTACTTAATGAAGATAAATCCACACTTTCTACCTGTATCTCTTGCTCTTACATCCATAATTTCTACAATTACAAGTAGGTTTTGGTTTTGGTCTGTCTATAAACTGATGAACATCCAAACAACATCATAAAACACTATTATAATTAGGCAAACACTATAGCTAGATCAGTATTCCTTAATCTAACATTATCTTATCCTTGCTATTGGATTTTGAACTACTATACCTCACCATACATGGTGGAAAACTAACCTCATGAGGGATTAAACAGTCAAAGAGAGGCTCTACAAAACAACATGATAGTTGTATAATAATATGGCCAATTCTAATACCTCTCTATAGGTATACATGTGTGGGCTTAGTCTCTTCACCGAAAATAGAATTCAAACCATGGATATCTTTTCTTTTAGAATTAATTATGCTAAACATTAATTCTTACTCAGCCTCTACCATACTATCCTCTCATGGAATCAGCAATGGGTGATTCTCCATCAGCCCATGCTCAATATTAATATTAATCTATTTGATGCCATTATATGTAACATATAATTAGCAGCTAAAAGCTATCACAAATCCTCAATACTGTAGCAAGGTAAAACAACACCAACAATAAAAGTGGAAATATAACTATTCCATTTCACAATACAGAAACTATGAATGCATTAATAGACATACCAAAATATTTGTCAAATGAATCATTAATTATTTTAAAATAATTACACTTTGTTATAGCAAGCACCCTGCATGTAAACAATAAAGATCAACCTGCATTTATATTCAAAATGGACATGTCCATTTCTATGCAAAATTAAGAAATAAAAAAGGTTTAGATTAATATATATATATATATAAGAAAACTATTCGGTCATTATAGTATATCTTTGACAAAATGTCTGCATGTTCACCCTTTAAGAATATACTCTGAAATCTGTTTTAAAATACAAGAGGTAAATATCTCTCTCTCTCTCTCTCTAGATAAATGACATTTAATATTATGTTTTCTCTTAATTGGAAAGACAGCAATAATATGTGTAATATTACATATATGTAGCTTTATACATCTTTACATCCCTTTTACTAAACACATTCTATACCATATGTTTTATATTACAATAAATAGATATAAAAAAATTCCCAAATGACACATGAAGTAAGTATTATAAACTAACATAGCAATAATCAAAAATAATGAACGAACATTTTCTTCCATTAGATTTTATCCTATCAATGAAAGTCCATTTCATTATTATGAGTAAACATTCCCAAATAACATATATATATATTTATTTATTCTCCTGTTCGATGCAAATATAACAAGGCAATATTCAAATGTTTTCAAGTGTATCAAAATCAGTTTATCCACGTTTTAATCCAGATAATTTACCTTGAAAATGACTTTAAAGTTTCATTACAAATAATATATTCAACTTTTTTTTTACAATTATTTATTAATTCTGTTCTTTCCTCCATGGCAAATATCTATAACAACTTTAAGTAATTTGGACATTTTTCAAACATTTTATCAAATTTTATTTATACGCGTTGCACAGTAAACTTTTAAAAGTAAATATTTATTTTTATTACATTTCCATTGGCAAAATAATAACTTTAGTAATACTAAGAATAATTTATCCAATTATAAATATGATATCCTTAGCATTTTAATTAATCTGTAATCTTTCATTTCTATCATTACACAAGTTCGCGCTAAAATGATCTGGCAGATGAGTTTTTATTTATGAAGAAAGAATAGAGAACAAAATTACATAATCTTCTTAACTTTATTAAAATTATATGATATAAAAATGACTTTTGAGTTTGTTTATAATATCTTCTGAAATCTTTCTTTTAAATTATTTCGAATTATTTTATTGAAATTATCATTTATAAGTAAGCACATTTTTTTACTTAATAATAAATATAATGTGAAAATCAACATTGTCAACTTTTTCTTTCAAGTCCAAATAATTTATGCATCATTTTAAAATCTGAAAATTAACCAATATCAATAAAATAAAAATAATTTCTTACATTTTCTTGAATTGTACTGGGTTTGAAGTAATTTTTATTGAAGTCAATTATGATCCACACTGTTACCATTTCTTCTTTTGCAGTATAACTTTCAGGAATCATCCAGTCGATGGAAAAGTAGTGTTAAAATTATAGCAAGGCTTTTAGAATTTTATTCCATGTTTTTAGATAACAATATACTATAATCCTTATTCAATTAAATTCCAAATTTTTCTGATTTTTCAGCTTTTTTTTTCTTATTTTATAAGAGTAGAATCCAAGTATGTTGTTTCTAGTTCTCTTTTTCTTAATCACCCCCCCCTACAACTTTGTTAAATAATATATAGCTTTTATTACAAATGGACCAATAACCTTAGTGTGAATATATTAATATTACTCCACCTATTTTCTTTTTTAATAACTACTCATTATATTCAAAATCGTTTTGGATTCACTACAAAAAAAATATGCTTAAGGAATTGACTATGACCATTTATTTTACAACATTTAATAAATTTAATTTATTTCTTTATTTATTTCAATTGCTATTCAACAATAATAAAAATAGCAATATTTATCTCCCAATTAATAATCATACTTTTAAATTGTTATTTTATCCCTAATTAAAGCCTACACTGGGTTTAAAATCTCATCTCCACTCAAGCATATTTCCTAGTGCATCCAAAACAGTCTTTATTGAAAGCCACTTGTTAAGATTTTAATGCTAAATATATTATTATGATTTAAAATTTTGGATTATTTAATACAGGGACCTAAATAAAAGGTCACTGTATATATATATAGTAAAAATCAGTCATATATCACATGACCTATATAGCTTGTATTACCAATATGTAATATATAAAGAGCCTGCTACTAGCTCTAAACAAGCTTAATTTTTTTTTATGATAAATGCTACAAGATAAAATACAAGAAGCTTTTATCTATGATGGTCACCATCCCCAGACTGGTTTCGAGAGCCATAGCTCGAAACCGGTCTGGTGATGGGGACCATCATAGATAAAAGCTTCATGTATTTTCTCTTGTAGCATTTATCATAAAAAAAAAAAAAAAGCTTGTTTAGAGCTAGTAGCAGGCTCTTTATATATATATATATAGATAGGTATGTTTTGAGGGTATCTATGTATATATTTTTGACATACATGTATATATTTTTAATGTATATGAAGTAATGGTTATATTTTATATCATTCAATATTGTAGCTCTGATGAAGACTGCATGACAGTTGAAACTGTCAGGAAAATAAAGAAATATATTATTTTTTTTTTGTATTAAAGTTTATATGAGGGGATTTACTGTAAACAATATGTATAAATATATGAAGAAATGCAAAAAAGAATAATAACATTATTACACACACACACACATTAAAACACAATTCTGGTTAACTAAGTTAATGATTAAATATATTTAATTTATGTATATGTGCAGATGGATACATTTAATAGATTTAAGTTTTAATATTTTGCTAAGTGCAAATATGCTATATAGAATACGCATATAATTAATTTGATTCTTTTAACTCCAGGCTACAAGTTCACATACAAATCACTACCAGCTTATTGATATACCAATGTGATCAATGCAAAATGAAGTTAGCATAAAAACATGCTGACAGAAATGTGCATCTGTAGCATGATATCATTAAAGAAATAATGACCCACATTCAGTGCAGGAATATGCATCTGTCTGGTGAGGAATTATATAAAAGATGTGCTCTACAAATGGAGAATAGCAGTCTTTGCTGGTTTACTGTTCAAATCAAAGCATAAGGAAATCAGTGGCATAAGAAATTCATCTATGACCATTGGCAATGCACTGACTACACTTTTGCTCCATGCATTCAGATGGGTTCTATGTGCTGTATGCTAACACAGCACAAGGGAATGAGAATCCAATGTACCTCCCCAAATTACATTGACATAAAACATTCATATATTCCTCCACCAGCTCCAATACAACTACAAAACAAATAGTCCAAAATTAACACATTTTAAACTAACATAATCTTATGAATCTATGCAGCCATTTACATTTATTTTAAATTATTAATTTAAAAGAAATTACTAGAATGAAAATAATAATAATAATAATAATAGCAAACATATTAAAAGAAAAATATAACAAATAATTTAAATTTCTGCTTGATCAGATAAGAGACTATGGGTTAGGTACCATTTAGGTTTAAGTATTTGAGAAGTTCTTATTTTATATTATTGAAGTTCATATATTTTCTATGGCTTCAGATTACAGATTCTCTCTTTGCGGTCCTTGATGCATCACACAACTCTATTTGATGTCCATTTAATATTAATGTTGTTTTCAGGAAGACAAATCCATCATTTCTACTTTCCAGGAAGGATCACTGTGGAGGTTGCCTCAGCTGGTCCACAATACACATAAATATGTTTAAATAATGATGTAATCAACAACACAATATAAAAGGAAAAAACTCCACACAAGTAACATTTTTTTTCTTTTATATCCTTTTGAATTCCTTATCAAATTCCAGAATCGATCTTGCCTTGCTTCATGCTGATCTTATTGGCACTGATGATTTTCTCTGTGGACTGTATATTCATTCACATAGTTTATTGGGTAGTTCACTTATGAGTGGGAACATCGGACTTTATTACTAGGAATTTTTTTATTGATCTCTTATCTGACTGATCATTAATTAATGCCCAAGGGCCTGTTTGCTATTATGTCATTAATTTAAATAAAAAATCATTTCCATTCTAAGATTTAAAATAATTTCTAAATAGATAATAAAATTAAAAATAATTTGTAAATAGAAAATCTTTTACATTCTTTTAAAAATAATAATCATTTATCTTTAGATTTTTTACTTTTAACATACTTTTAAGCAATTATTTAATATTTTGCCATCTGCACAACTATATATATTGGTTTAAATAAAATTATTAACTTTTATATTTATTTATCGATCTTTTTTTTCTTTTATTTGAAAGCGATGAAATGGCATATATGTATACCGATACAATATATATATATATACCATAACACTTTACAATATTACTGTAATGTCTTCACCCCTAAAGTTTTCAGAGAGGTAGAAAAGAACATACAATCCGACATATAAACACAAAACAAGGACAAGAAATTTAGATAAATATATAGAACTTGGCTACACAGCTAAACACCAATTATTAAACAGTTGTGACGCAAATAGCTCTTAACAGCTTGGTATACATATTCAACTTCTGGTAAACAAAACTGTAACAATTGCCCAATGTCTTTCCATTCGCAGTTTTTGTATCCCTCTGTGTTCTTTTGTTTTAGTCGTATCGGCTACATCTCCCTCAAATTCTTTATCACATGTTTTTCAAACCCCCGTTTTGATTGTTCTTAACTTTTAATCTCTGAGGCTTTGTTTAGAATTACAATTATTTCTATTATAATTACTGTATTTAACTTTAATTAATTGTTTTTATCTTTAATAAAAATAAATCTTGCAGTTTTGTTTGGAATTATAATTATTTCCATTATAATTTTTTGACTTTACATTAGTTATTTTTATTTTCAAATAAAATAAGAGAAAACTTCTGGAGTAAATTGTTCCTTGAAACTTTGCTATTTATTTCCTCAACAAATGAATACAACAATTATAAATTTAAATTTAAAACTCCAAAATCCAAAAATTTATTTCTCTTTTCAAAAGTATTCCAATTTTTATAAATACTTCTTCTATAGCAATATTTCTTAAATTATACTGAAGAAACATTGATATGACTTAGTTTGACAGCTAGTTATAATGAAATGCCAGTGTGCATGATTGCAAATCCTTTTGCTTTTATCATCATCATTACTTTTTTTTTAAAAATTTCCTCTTATTCTTATTATCAATGTCTATCATTACTGTCATATTGTAATTTTATCAGTTTTTACCTACAATTATTATTATAATATTTTTTTTTAACTATAGTTATAATTACTATTAGTTTAAATTTTTTGTTAATACACATTATAATTCTTGTTAATATTCTTACTTTCATTATTTGTAATTATAATCACTACAACTGTCATTGTTTAAAATTAACTGTATACATTTAGTTAAACACCACATAATGTGTATGCAAATGTTACACTTGTGTGTATATATATATATATATAAGCTTTTTTTTCTTAACAGACATTACTTGCAATTTACATCAGGTTCCAGAGCATGCAGAAGTTATTCTTGTAAATGGTACATTATCTCCTGGAAGTTATATTCGCTTGCATTGTCGTACAGGTTATCTTATTAAAGGTGAAGAATATTCAATTTGCCTTAGTAATGGTACTTGGAATCATCAAAATAGCAAATGTGTTGGTGAGTTTATTAATTTTAATAAAAAAAATTTACAAAAAAAAAATACTGAAAAGATTTGGAAAAGTTAATATTTTTTGTCATTTATTTACATATTTTTTTAGGAATATATAAATAATCCAAAAAAATTACATATATATTGATATGAAGATTTTCATAGGTTACAAATATAAATGTTATATTTTTTGACTTCATCCTTATATGACTTTTAATAAAAATATACTGATGTTTCAGTTAATCACACAAGACATCACCTGGTTGATGAATAGAATGTTATAAAGATGGTTGTAGAAGTACTGAAAGCAGTGATGTATAGCAAAGTACCATTAGTACAATATATATATAAATTTAAATTTAAATAAAAGTCAGAAACTCTTCAGATTAATATGTTTTTTAAAACAAAAATTCAAAAAGAGGAAGTTTGCACATGTCACCAAATTTGTTGATACAATTTGGTCATTTGAGTGTCTCAATGGCTTTTTTGAACTTTCATTGTTGAATGTATTACATCTGGAAAATTCCTGGTTTTAGAGAAATCAGTATTGTGATCTGAATTCATAGCATGGAATGAGAGCACTGCTACTAATGAGTGTTGTTTAACTGATTTAGCGTGTTCATCTCTTCTAGTATGGGTGCAATGATTACTCATATCAACATAAGAAGCTTACAAATGCCACATGAAATTTTGCAAACTCCATGAATCTCAAGAGAGATTGAATTTTTACACTTATTTAGAATAACTACTTATACACCCATTATTTTACAAACATAACTCATCGTAAACCATTGCTATGCATATTGACAATACAAAAACCATCCCAGATCATCTGTTTTTTTCACCTTATGACTACAAATTAATGTATAAAAAGGCAGATTAATGCAACATGCTGATGCACTTTCACAAATGCCAGATTGAATAGAAGTTAAAATAGTAAATGTGGATATCAATTATATTGATAATCTCTATTCATAATTATTAAATAGTAAAACAGTGGCAGAAAGGACTAGCAACAATCCAGGATATAAGCTATTAATTAAGTAGATTAGTAAAGGTTGGCCCAACTCAGAGTTTGCCATTGTCTTTTTGGAGCATTTGTTTAAATCTGTCTGTATTCAGAAATTCCATATTAAATGGGAACAAAGTTGTAATACTTTTCCAAGGGTGTAATAAAGAACTAAAAATATTACACAACAGTCATTTGCACATAGTATGTGTTAAAAACACTTGTTAGTAACTACATCTGGTGGCCTAAAATTAATAAAGATATTGTGCCATTGACTAAAAAGTACACCATGTCAATCAAAGGCTTGATTACTTAAGAAAGAATATAATTCATGGTTGCATGCTAAAAATGCATGGAAATGTATTGATGTAGATCATGTAGGTCCATTTATGTGCCATATATTTTTAGTACTTGTTGATGTTTATTGCCATGGGTTGAATACTGCATCATAAAAATCACTGGTGCACATAAGATTGTTGATAAACTAAGTGAAATTTTTTCACTGCATGGTTATTCAGAAATACTTGCTATGAATAATGACTTTGGCTTCATTTTAGACAGATTTGAAAAATATTTAGAAGCCTGAGGCATTAAACATATGTGCTCACTACCATATCATCCAGAGACTAATGGATTAGCAGAAAATGCTGTAAAGGAACTGAAACATACACCAAAAAAAAAAAAAAAAAACTTATATTAAAATGAAATAAATAAATTACCAGATATTATTATGCCAGCATTTTATTCTCACAGCAGCAAGTGGCAAATCTCCAGCTCAGGTAATAATGAAATGAAAACTAAGGACAGAACTATCAATTATTCCCTAGAGATACACATATAAATCTAAAAGTAGAATGCAAAACATTTTATGTCAGAGATAAAGTATGGTATAGAAATAATTTGTGTAAAACTTGGGTGCAAGAGGAAGTTATGAAAGTATTTTCAAAATTTACAGTAGCTATAAAAATTAAAGATAAAAGACATATAAAACACATATGTCATCAAAGTTTTGGAAGCTGGGAAAATCTAATCTTTAGTGGAAGCAAGCCCATCTGCAGTCACAAAAGCAGAAAAGTCAGAAACCAGCAATGCCAAACGCCATGACCAACAAGCAATAGCAAAAAACAATACATCACTAACAAAAGATAATATGATGATAGTAGCAGATGAAAAAGAGAATGAGAAAGCAGACAACAAAGGAAATATGGAATCAGATGTCAATAATACAAATATACAGGAATAAATAATGGCAACCTCCAAGAAAAAAATCCACCCAGATCTTTGGAAGTCTATTTTGTTAAAAAGTATTTATGGGAATGAAAAATTATTTGAAAGATTTACTTCTTTGTAGTTGGAGAAATGTTACATAATTGAATTGACCTTTCCAACAACAGTACAATAAATTAGATAATCTTTTCTTCACTTTCTCCACATGGTAAAATTACTACATAGTATGAAGAAATAAATAAAATTTTAAAGTGATAAATGGAAGATCAAATCAAAAATTCTTACTCTTCTGCTTCTAGGAATTTTTGCAATTATACTTGTAGGAAATCAATGATAGAATTGGACAGATCCATCTCCAAAGGATTTGAAATGGATCTAGAGTTAATTAATGACCTTCACAGCCTTATTATTTGTATATGACTTCAGGAAAATAAATAGAAATATCTTTTTAGCTAATATTTAACTTGTAACATCATTGTAATTATCTGCATATATTGTAAATTCTAGCAATTGTTATATATGTATATTGTACCGGTCAAAATATGTTATCCATCTAACATGAGCTAGTAGCCATGCAAATGTACTTCAAACACAGTCAAGACTGAGATTTAGATCAGGGACCAACCTGAATTTGAACCCACTTCATGAGCCCCAGATCAAACAGCTAATGAGCAACATATAGTGATGGCACATGAGAATATGCGCCATGAACTCGCTCAACAGATACACTTACTAGACTAATCCCTGATTTCAAGATAATGAATGATATGAGTATTTACCTATCTTTCTAAGTAAGTTAATACATATATATCTGGGTTGCCAAAATACAATAAACATTAAGATTTGCACTAATTAATGACTAATAAATAGTCAACACCAAGTTCATTATATATAAACTATTTAATAACAAGCAAATATTATACAAATGACTAACATAAATTATCTCTAGCCTTAAAGCAAGAAACTACAATGTACAATATGATGGCAAATGTAATCATTAAGTATTTAAGAAATATATATATTATCTATGCTCTGACAAAACAGACGTGTAATTAAAGGTATGTCTTGCATAGATGCCAAATGACTTACATACATTATTCATTAAGTGGTATTTTATTTGAAAAAGAAAATACACTTTCAATTTCTTATAAGAGTGAGGTGAAATTTATCTTCCACACATTCATAAATTAGTTCTTGGATGGCATGAGTAAATATAAAAGGTATGACTTCAAATACTTAGCAAAGGAAGTTATTTTAATCGTCTATAAATACAAAATGATTTGATTTTAATGGAATCAATTCGTCATGACTTATAAAGCTAAGCAGCCTTTATTTGAACTAAGAAGTGAAACAGTACTCACACATTACTAGCAATGAAACAAATATGAAATAAATGGTTTTGTTGATAATTTATGAAGATTAAGGGTGGCTTGTATTCAGCAAGTCCTTTTTGCCCTATGAAGGATCAAGGGAACATGGGAAAGCCAGGTAAGGACTCAGCCACAAATCTTTGGTGTCTCAATAAAGTGACAAACAAATGAGAAAGTAATATCTTCCTATATTTTAAAATATCAATAACATAACTGGAATGACAAAACCCAAGAAGGGAAAGGATGGCTCATGCTAGCAACATTCTGAACAGTAATGATATAATAATCATAATATTTAATTAAAAGCCTAAGTTACATAATATAAGTCCTTAGCATGACAACCTGATCATATAAGATTAAAACCAAACTTATTATGAGAAAATTTGCTTAACATAATTATATAATGATAATAATAATATCCTTTATATCATGCACTCCTCGAACACAAATGTAGGATATGAGATTTGAATTAGAAAATATCTATTTTCTTTTACTTATTAATATTTATAAAACATTTATAAAAGTAACTCAATCTAGATAAATAATCTTTTGTAAATTAAATACACGGTCAAGAGCATAGTAGCTATAAATTAAGCTAATAACACTTATTAGCTCTTGGCAAAATAATATCAAGCAACTAAATAACTATTCCAACCCGATAATTAGTAGAACCATTATTAATTTAGTTCTAACAGAAAAATCATTATGCTATAACATTAATATAATACTATTTTTTTCGAGTGAGTTTAAACGAAGGATATTATCGAATTGAAAGTTTTATTGGCATATAATATCACAAATATATATAATATTAACAAAACGAATAAGAATTAATTAAAATGAACTGCCATAAAAAGAGAAAGAAAATTACTAAGGTATTAGTTTAAGACTAGAGATATAATAAAATAGAGAATTACTGTAACAAAACTTTAAACATTTTAACATGAGTGGAAAAAGTTAAGGCAATAGTTACTTTTAAATATGAATTTAGATATAGTTCATGGACAGACCAGAAAGTTGTGGTTTAAAAATAAAAAGGTTACCAGTTCTTCCATGGCTTGCTCATTAATTCATAATGACAGAGTCCGGTTGGATTTAGGAGACAACGTAGGTGCACACATAATTCATGTAGACTTCATTTATGGATTAGTTTCCTTCTGGATTTTATGCAGCTTATGATTGGTATTGAAGAGTTCTATTTTAGCAACAACATTTTGAAGATTTGTTGGAGAACTTCAGAGTCCAGCAATCAGATCCCCAAAGTTAGCTGTGTGCTATACTGTGAACACTTAAAATTCAAAATTAAAATGGCATAGTTTTCAGTGGCAACTCTTCTTAAATTAATAGTAATGGCATCTTTTTAGAAACTTTCCCAGGGTTTTTATACTCTTGTCTATGATTTCCCACCCATTATGATCTATATACCTTAAGGCCAAAGCTTTTACATTGTTACTAAAACAAATTTTCTTTAATTGATCTTTGATGCATTTCTTCAATAAGACTTTCAAATCCATTATTTGAATTCATTTTCTATTTAGAAAATGAATTCATAAAATTTAAACAAGATTTTAATTTGGAACCATCCTTAAAGTTTTAACTTATCATTTTAACAAATTAATAAAGAACTCAGTATTGTCTTTGGAAAAGGACAATTTGAAAGCTTATCTAAGGAATGCAACTTTTAATCATAAAAATTTGAACAAATTTCTAAAATATAAAATGAAACATTATGATATAATGAAACTTTATAACGAACGTATATTTAACTATTTACAAATATATATACCTAATTTGAATAACTAAATACTCTGTAAATAGCATTATTTTAATAATTTACCATGAGGTAATTAATGATATTAACAAAATTAAACATAAGATAATTAGCTTCAATCAGTATTTAAATAATAATCTGTTTTAACTGAAAATTAACATATATTGAAGATGGTATAAACTCTCATTACAGGATTCGGAAATATTTATTGTTCATAACTAGATTTGAACTAGATTAATAAGTGAAATCTCGTGAAGCTTGGATCTAACTTAGATCTGACTGCTTCATTTTTCTCCACTTAAAAGAAAAAAAACAATGAAAACAGAAATTTCTTTAGTTACACTTGGTACCTTTTATGATTTAAATTCAATCGTTGGCAGACTCCAGGAGAACAGCCTTAGCATGCATACTATCATTTGTATAAAGGAAAAAAAGAAAAACATCTATAGGTCTCATTCTAAATTACTATGGTACAAATACTATCTATTTATTATGAAATAAGTCCAGTCATATAATCTCATTGAATCTAAGGTTATAGCAATTTGTCTTTGTCCATATATCAGTCCCTACACTTATTATTCATCTTATCATTTACCTAGGTCTGGTGGCATGTATGGATTCAACCTTTGATGATGGTAACAATTCTGTTCTTCTCTACACAATGCCAAGTTCCCATAATCGATTGCAGTCAATAAATGCATGGCGTTTTTTAAGGACATGGTGTGCATGCCAATCATAATCCTTTGAATTCAAGATGGGAGGTTATGTCTCACTGTTCTGAAATATGTTGGTCTGAATATTTGCATATTGTGAGGGACTTGAAGCCTGTAACCTGCTGTATAAAGTATAATGCATATCCCTGCTTGGAGTCTTCCTGATATCTCTGGATGGTCAGCCTGTGTAAGATGCCTTTTTGCTATTCATCACTCCAATATTTCTTTAGTATTGCATTTTTATACCCTTGGATTGTTGTAGGTGGGTATTTTAACAGCTTCCACAATGCTTTCACAGCATCTCTTAGGTAATGGCTGGCTAACACCATTTTTTCCTTGTCTGTAACTGAATACACACTAAAGAATTCTTTAACACTGTCTAGGTGAACCAAAGGATTCTCACCGGGATCTCCCTTAAAAACTTGGATTTGAATAGAAAATACAAGAGATGGTACTTTGAAGTTAACAAAACTGAGCTGTGGGTTAATTCTTTGTCCCATCTCTATCTCATTTGGTTTAATCTTTATAGTTGTATTGTTGTTTTCCCTTGATATTAGGACCTCATCATCCTCTTTCTTAATCTCTGAATTTAGATTACCAGATTACCATTGTTAGTTTCTTTTGCCATTTCCTGATTTAGCTCTTCTTCTCCCACACTCTTATTCTCTTCACTATTCCCAATTCTTTTTGGTATGGTCTGATGATCTTTTCCACTTTCTCTTGGAGCCTCATGGGTATTTTTTGCTGTGCAATATTCCATCCTCTTTGTATTTGGATTAGTTTTAATACATCATTTTTTCTCTAGTCCCAAAAACTTTTCCATCATCTTGAGCATCATTTTCCTATCCTCTCTCATCTCTTTAATGAGCATATACAAGATTTCCCGATCATGATTATCACCTTGAGTTCTATTCCTGTGTCAGTGGTGGTTCTGTTTTATTTTGGTGAGATCTTTGAAAGTAATTTCATGGTCCTGATCACCAGATGCTGTTGAAGATGCATAACTATCTGCCTCTGACTCTTTGTTTAAGTGATCTCTTTCCATCTCTTCTTCTTTTGAACAATAATGTGAAAACAGAGTATAATAAAAACCGATACCAGCACAGCACTGTCAATATCTATATTTAGATACTAAATTAATTTCTATACATTCAATTAGGTTTCTGACTACTGGCCCCTTTGTCCTCATCTTCATCAATTGCTCATTTTTCTCTTCCCAATCTCTATTAGTCTGCCCTGACTAGCTCACCCATGTTAGTCTTAATTGGCTCCTACTGTCAACTATATGAATGAGATATTTCTTTAACTATTGAATACAACAAAGAAAACACTACTTACTTTCCCTTTGTGTTCTGCTGTTTCTCCCAAAGTCTAAAAAACTGTACAAGTTGATTAATAAAATATTCTAGTGTTTTAGTAAATATTAGCATAATAATATCAGTAATTCTCTATGTACATTGGATATACTTGGTTTTTATTTATTTAGGCAATTCATTCACTGCTGTAGTGACAATCATATTTGCTAACAAAATTTATTTATCTGGGTGCCAGCCAGAAAAATTAGATCAATAGGATATTTCAAATTATCCAATAACCACCCAAACCATATATGATTGACACAATTTAGAATAAAACAAATTAATTCATAAATAACTATTATTTAATAGAACGTGACAACATGTGACTAACCTAAGTTTGAATATAGGAATTTGAATCAATCAGCTATCTTATTTCCAAGAAGCATGATGCTATCACAAAAAAATGTAAAAATTAATATTCTTTAACATAACTTTTATTTATCAATATCGATTATCACTTTTGCTAACCTAAGAAAATGTAAACCATTAAAGCATTTTGCCAACTGCATCTAGTTGCTTGGTGTTACATTAAGGTCTTCACCTGCTTTGAGGTTACTCTAAAAATCAATGTCATTGAAGCATAATGTCCACTACATTGGACCGCTTGATATACAATTCCAGTTTGAAGGTCTTCACCTGCTTTGATGCCACTAATAATAGAAAAATGAACATCTAAATATCTGCTAGCAAGCAATACTATTAAAATTAAAACTTTCAACATAATAGCGATATCAGTTACTTTCTAAATACATAAACTGAAATATACACAGCTTAATCTTGACAACAAAAATTATTTCTTTCATCTATCTTACCTCATGCTTCAATATACTCTCCTCCTACTTTCCTAAATGCTTTAACTTTCTTCCCTTCTTATTGTCACGGACAAGTATTAAACAACTGTATAATATATACACTGTGATAGTACAAGATGCTATCACATATACACATATAATTAATGTATATATTTTAACCGTTTTATTACTTTTTTTAATAATTGTTTTTACAACTAAGAATAGTATTTTCTTCATAAAGTTTAACAGTATTTAAACTAACAAAGTGTATTAATGAATAGCAAGACATTTAGATAATCTTAAATCAGATTCTCCAACCTATCAAATGACTGAAATATATTACATTTGGAGACATTTGTATATGAGAGACCCCAAAAAATGAAATTATATATATATATATTTACTACTTTATTAAAGTTTAGATCTATACATGAAAGTGAACTGACAAATATTTTAAAACTAACATGAGGTAAGAGTTTACCATTCTTCATTTTATATTGATTTGACATTTTCAGGATATAGTTATTACTAATTTAATTAACCCAATAATATTCATTTTCTTATTCGTGTGATTGACCAATATTATGCATGGGAAACTTATATCTATTAACTCTGACTGAACATAGGAATCACTTGATAGAAAATATAGTTCTATCATATAGATGCTACAAATAATCCATTTTTTGTTTGTATATTTATAATATGTGTATTAGCTAATAGAATATCATTATAATTTATTTTTGTTATATTAAGTGATTTGCTTATTCATATTTTTAAAATAAATATTAATGCTTGTTTATAAATTAAAGAAGTCTCTAACTCATTTGTTTATTTTTTTATTTTACGAGATCAACTCTGTCCAAACCCATATACCCACATACTACTATATTATAATATTCAATATCCCAAATACTGATTTAAAATATATTAAATATGTTGAGACTGTTTAAAATATTATTGTCTTAATGTTTATAGAATCCCTAAAGAGAGTTAACCGCGATTCCTCCCTGATTTTGAAATCTGAAAATAACGGGAAAATTAATGAAGGTGAATGGTGAATGATTTAATATAATTTATATCTATACTAAATATTTAATATTAAAATCGAATTAGGTTAAATTTAAAATTAATTTAGATCATTTTGTTTACAGCATCCTATTTGAAGACTCCAAGTCTGATTATTGATGGATATGACCACCTTAACGTTTCCATAGAAATCCGTACCGTTACAACACAATAACAACCAACTTTCTTTGCTTATATGCTTATTTCTAATTTTACACTATAACTTTCCATTAATATTTCTTTACCTATACTGAGTAATATATATATATTTAAAAAAAACAATAAACATTGACTAATTTAAAATCTTACAATATCTATACATTACACTCTCCATTCTTACGATGTGTACATTTTAATACCTTAAAGTTGTTACAGTTAAGCGTTATAACTCGTGTAAAAGCTTTATACTGCACGAACTTTTTAAAAAATCAAAACTACTACAATTTTTTTTTCTCATGTGTCATAGCATCAGCCAGGAAGCGAACCCGCTAACTTGGGACAACTGCTTGTAAAGCAGCTGTCGCTGACCTCTCGACCACCAATGCTTGACAAAAAACTACAATTGATTAATCGAACATATACTATCTCTACAAGGTGGGCTTTTAAATTATCAAGATACCAACTATTTGGGTGGCCAAAACATATAATCACTCTACAAGGTGTGGGCCTTTATTATGGAACAAAACATATCATATACTAACTTTACAGGGTGTGGAATTTAACTAATCAAAGCCCCAACGATTGCGCAATCAAAAACAAATATGCTTGACAAAAAACTACAATTGATTAATCGAACATATACTAACTCTACAAGGTGGGCTTTTAAATTATCAAGATACCAACTATTTGGGTGGCCAAAACATATAATCACTCCACAAGGTGTGGGCCTTTATTATGGAACAAAACATATCATATACTAACTTTACAGGGTGTGGAATTTAACTAATCAATGCCCCAACGATTGCGCAATCAAAAACAAATATCAATGTACCGGTCAAAATATGTTATCCATCTAACATGAGCTGGAACCCACAAAAATGTACTTTAAACCCAGTCAAGCCTGAGATTTAGATCGGGGACCAACCTGAATTTGAAGCCACTCCATGAGCCCCAGATCAAACACCTAATGAACAACATATAATAATGGCACATGAGAATATGCACCATGAACTAGCTCAATGGATACGATTACTACTGAGACTAATCCCCGATTTCAAGATAACGAACGATATGAGTATTTACCTATCTTTCTAAATAAGTCAATTCATATATATTTGAGTTGCCAAAATACAGTAAACATTAAGATTTACACTAATTAATGAATAATAAATAATCAACACCAAGTACATTATATATAAACTATTTAATAACAAGCAAATAGTATTCAAATGATTATAATGATTAACATGAATTATCTCTAGTCTTAGAAGCAAGAAACTGCAATGTACAATATGATGGAAATTGTAATCATTAAGTATTTAAGAAATATATCTATTATTTATGCTCTGACAAAACAGACATGTGATTAAAGGTATGTCTGGCATAGATGCCAAATGACTTACATACATTATTCATTAAGTGGTATTTTATTTGGAAAAGAAAATACACTTCCAATTTCTTGTAAGAGTGAGGTGAACTTTATCTTCCACACATTCATAAATTAGTTCTTGGATGGCATGAGTAAATATCAAAGGTATGCCTTCAAATACTTAGCAAAGGAAGTTATTTTAATCGTCTATAAATATAAAATGATTTGATTTTAACAGAATCAATTCATCACGACTTATAAAGCAAAAAGTGGCCTTTATTTGAACTAAGAAGTGAAACAGTACTAACACATTACTAGCGATGAAACAAGTATGAAATAAATGGTTTTGTTGATGACTTATGAAGATTAAGGGTGGCTTGTATTCAACAAGTCCTTTTTGCTCAACGAAGGATCAAGGGAACATGGGAAAGTCAGGTCAGGAGGACTCAGCCACAAACCTTTGGTGTTCCAATAAAATGAAAAACAAATAAGGAAGTAATATCTTCCTATATTTTAAAATATCAATAACATAACAGGAATGATAAATCCCAAGAAAGTGAAAGGATGGCTAGTGTCAGCAACATTCTGATCAGTAATGATATAATAATCATAATATTTAATGAAAAGCCTAAGTTATGTAATATAAGTGCTTAGCATGATGACCTGATCATATAAGATTAAAACCAAAATTATTATGAGCAAATTTCCTTAATAAAATTATATAATGATAATAATAATACGCTTTATATCATGCTCTCCCCGAACACAAATGTAGGATATGAGATTTGAATTAGAAAATATCTATTTCCTTTTCCTTATTAATATTTATAAAACATTTATAAAAGTAACTCAATCTAGATAAATAATCTTTTGTAAATTAAATACACGGTCAAGAGCATAGTAGCTATAAATTAAGCTAATAACACTTATTACCTCTTGGCAAAATAATATCAAGCAACTAAATAACTATTCCAACCCGATAATTAGTAGAACCATTATTAATTTAGTTTTAACAGGAAAATCATTAGGCTATAACGTTAATATAATATTATTTTCTTAGGTTAAATTTAAACGAAGGATATCATTGAGTTGAAAGTTTTATTGGCATATAATATCGCAAATATATAATATTAACCAAATGAACAAAAGTTAATTAAAATGAACCACCATAAAAAGAGAAAGAAAATTACTAAGGTATTAGTTTAAGACTACAGATATAATGAAATAGAGAATCACTGTAACAAAACTTTAAAGCATTTTAACATCAGTGGAAAAACTTAAGGCAATAGTTACTTTAAAATATGAATTGAGATATTGTTCATGAACAGACCAGAAAGTTGCAGTTTAAAAATAAAAAGGTTACCAGTTCTTCCATGGCTTGCTCATTGATTCATAATGACAGTGTCCAGTTGGATTTAGGAGACAACATAGGTGCATACACAATTCACATAGATTTCATTTATGGATTAGTTTCCTTCTGGGTTTTAGGCAGCTTATGATTGGTATTGAAGAGTTCTATTTTAGCAGCAACGTTTTGAAGATTTGTTGGAGAACTTCGGGATCCAGCAATCAGATCCCAAAGTTAGCCACATGCCATACTGCAAACACTCTTAAAATTCAAAATTAAAACAGACATAGTTTTCAATGGCAACTCTTCTTAAATTAATAATAATGGCTTCTTTTTAGAAACTTTTCCAGGGTTTTTATACTTTTGTCTACGGTTTCCCATCCCACTATGATCTATATACCTTAATGCCAAAGCATTTACATTGTTACTAAAAGAAATTTTCTCTTATTGATCGAAGCTTAAAGCCAAAGCATTTACATTGTTACTAAAAGAAAATTTCTCTTATTGATCTTCGATCAATTACTTCAATAAGACTTTTAAATCCATTATCTGAATTCATTTTCTATTTAGAAAATGAATTCATAAAATTTGAACAAATGATTTTAATTTAGAACTGTCTTTAAAGTTTTAACTTATCTGCTGTGACTTATGACCAGCAAGTAAATAAATGGACAAAGGCAGAATTGAGATGGTAATATTATAGTTTAATATGAATAATTTTAACTATATACATTGCTTATTATAAGGCGTAATAAAATAATAAAAGGTCATGGTGACCTGCCTATAGTAACCCTAGACCTGCTTTTGGACTTACAGAGGCAGGAGTCTCTGACTTATAATTAAAACTCAGAACAATGAGATCAGGCTATGGGGGTTTATATACCCATCAAGACTTCCGGAGTGTTTTACATTCCTAACCATATATGGTGTTTTCACATACACGCAGTGTTTTTACATTTCTCACCATATATGGTATTTTGCACAGTTTTCTGACCCTATAAGGTCAACTGGGCTTTCTATGATTTAACAACATTGTAATTTTACACAATCGTTATACATAATTGCTATACAGTTATTCTTATTTTACATATTCTTTTACAGTTTTTACTTTTATTCTACATTTACTATTGTACTCTTATTATTATACAATTATTATTCTTTTTTTACATACTCTTTTTATTATACAATTATTACTTTTTATTTTCCATATTCATTATACATTACAGTTATCAGTTTTATTCTACATTATTGTACTCTTATTATTATACAATTATTATTCTTATTTTACATACTCTTATTATTATTATACAATTATTATTATTATTATTTTACATATTCATTATACATTACATATGTGTACCTTGACCTTGAATACTGCATTATCATTTTAACTAATTAATAAAGAATTCACTATTGTCTTTGAGAAAGGGCGATTTAAAAGCTTATCTAAGGAATGTAACTTTTAATCATAAAAATTTGAACAAAATTGTAAAACATAGAATAAAACATTCTGATGTAATAAAACTTTATAACGAACGTATCTTTAACTATTTACAAATATATATGCCTAATCCAAAGAACTAAATACTTCTTTAAATAGGATTATTTTAATAATTTACCATGAGGTAATTAATAATATTAACAAAATTAAACATAAGATAATTAGCTTCAATAAATATTTAAATAATAACCTCAGTTTTAACTGAAATTAATGTATATTGAAGATGGTATAAACTCTCATTACAGGATTCGGAAATATTCATTGTTCGTAACTCCGTTTGAACTAGGTTTAATAAGTGGCATCTCATGAAGCGCAGATCGAACTTAGATCTGACTACTTCAATACATCGTTAATTAGATAAAGTTTATTTAAATCAACTAAAGTGTTTGTCTTCAATTTTATAGTCCACTTGGCCAGATAATACAATAATGACCCATGAAGTTGAGCTACCTTGTTTTAGGGACACTTTTACGGTTCCAGTTTTTAAAAAATAAATGGAGTAGACAATATTGCGTTAATATTATGAAATATTATTATTCATTATATCCACTATGTTTTTAAAGATTTTATTTAATAGATTATTTCCAGGCATAAGTGAATGGTTATTTGAGACTGAAAATTATTTTCCAGACATAAAAGCAACTATAGATGTAATTTTTGTTACAAGGCAAATGCAAAAAAACTCTCATAAACAACAAAAAAATTATTTTTGTTTTTATTTATTTGGTCTAGGTATTTGATTCAGTTAATCAAACAGGTGTATGATGTTGTTTGAAATTAATTGGTTGTCCACAAAAATTTATTCTTATGATTTAGTTTTTACTTAATGACTTGAGAATGTTAACACCACAAGTGGAAATTCTGAGGTATTTGGAATGAAAACTCATATTAAGTAAAGATGTATAGTTGAATATTGTTTTCAATTTTTATGATAATAATCTTTGGAACTGTTTATATATGGCTTAATTAGGTAGGAATCAAAATGTGATATAAGTTTGAAGTTGGAATATTTACTTTGAATCAATTAAAAATGAAAATTAGAACTTCATATTATTTGATTATTGATATATAATAAGCTGAATGTTCTATTTTTTCCTATTTAAAAGGTGATTACAGAACATACTTAGTGTTTTGAATGCAACAGAAACAGAAGGAAAAATTCTCAATAGCCTTTAATTTATATGGTTATCAGTTTAAGAACATAATCAAATTAAATACTTTGGTAGTATTTTAAGTAAAAAAAAAAAGTGGATTTAAATGTTGAGGTACAACACAGACTTCAAGGGTTGTTGCTGCTTTAACAAAGTAAATGGTAAATTCTTTCACCACAGAGAAATAATTATGGCAATTAAGTTAGCTATGTATTTTTATTATGGAAGAAAGACTTGGCCATGCTCCATGAAATTTTTAAAAGTACAATGACAAAATCATAAAACCAAAATTGTTCTTCAACTGGCTGGATTTACAATTATAAGATTATACCTTCTGTGGATTTGATTTGTACAATCAATAAACACTACACGATTTCCTAAACAGTATTTTATGATTGATTTGAGTATGGTGTTCATGGGAGAGGTAGGTTTACATCAAAGACATTTTATAGAGATGCAGTGTTTATTTTTATTGGCAAAATATGGCAAAGAATAGAACACATTTAAGTGCTACAATGAGTCATGATACTGAAGTATTTTGAAAAAAAAAAAAACTTTTCTACTGAAGAAATTAAAAGCCAATATTGAAGATAGTAAATAAACAAAAAATGGTATCAGCATATTCTACATGTGGATATAATTTTGTTTCAGATTAGCTTGAATAGTCATTGTGAAACTCACTTCTAATGCAGTTTTTCTTTATTTTTTGAAATTGGAATGATCATACTCTTTTACACATGACTGCTGTATGTATTATGTTTTAATATTGAGAACATAGCAGTCCTATATTCATGTTATTACGTTTAAATTCTGCCCATTTATGACTTGCATTAGGTTTTAACTTCCTCTATTCTCTGTCACTATGATCATAAAATTATTAGGCCTTAATTCTTTGCCAACTCATTTCTACAAGTAGTTTTTTGTGTTGTTTCATGATTTTATAAACAGAACAAATGTATATATTGACTTTGAGAATTTTTATCTTATTAATCTTAGACTCTATTTTTAAATCATTTTCTTATAATACTGTTTAATAGTATTATAATTTTTTTTTTTTTTTTGGCCTAATCCAGTATTCGATTCAAAGCAATTGTTTTTTTTTCAAAACTTTTTTGCTGAAGTGAACAAAATTGTGCATTGAACTAATATTTAATGTATTTATTGGCTAACTATCAATTGCAATTATAACCTAATAGAAGAATGGTGTGTTAATTGTTTTTCTTGATTTATCATGCTGTCCATTTTTTATTACTATTAAATAGTTTTATTCAAGTTGTAATCTCTGTTGTTGATTTGTTTGTAAACACTTTTATTTTATTTTAAAATTGAGATTTAATATATTTAACTTCAATATAATTTGTTGAAGTTTGGTAATTCTTTTTAATAGGAAGAATGTTTTCATATTTTAAATTATTTAATGATTTACTTTATACACATATAATTAGATACACTTTTAATCGATTGAATTATAAGTAAATATATGGTGACACTATGCTGTATTAATACTAATATAAAAATAAATACTGTCGGAATTTAAATATGTTTATTAAATTATTAGCACCAAGTATACTTTCGATGCTTTCATGTCATATTCATGGTTATTCTGCTGAAAAGACCCATTTTCTGCTGATTGGAATACTATTTGCTCTCTGGTTCATTACACATTCATTTTTGTAATTAACCACACCGTTTTTAATTTTTCATTTTCGATCATTTCACTCTTCACACATTATTTTAATACAAGTTGGATCAAATCTATGATCTTTCATGATTGTAAAAGACTGATCAATATATTAGAGGCATCGTTTTTTGTCTGTGACTTTCTATGCATTAGAGAATGCTGCATCATTCTTGTTTTAAGTTTGCCTATATATATATATTCTAACCTCCCCCCCCGCGCATCCTCACCCCAAAATATACTGTTTATTACGAATATTACGGGTTCTAGCTCAGTTAACAAATAAATAAATGAAATATTCAGCATTAATTAAAATGATTACTAGCTCTAATTTTAAAATACAAATTCGGTTCAATCTTAAAATGAATTAACAAATATTTACTATTTTCATGAGACATGGAGTGACAATACAGGGAATGAGATAGACTACATTGAGCCATTATCCACACGATACTACCTCAATGGCATAAGAACACTATCCCCCCTTTTTACTATACCAAATAACTAACTCATAGTATTCTTACGACTTTCTAAGCTCTATTCGCTACGATTAAAAATAATAATCATATCTTAATCTTCTTTATAACAAGAATCTAGCTTAATTAAATAAAATGAAGCAAAATAAATAAAATCTCAGGTTCATAAATTGTATTTTAACTGATTTAAAATTACGGTAGTAAAATATGAAAAGGGAATTTTATGTCATAATCTACTACACAGCAACTAATAATGATAAAAAATAATAATAACAATAATAATATAATATAATCTTATTTCTTCCTAAATGAAATAAATAAATACGTACGTGGCAGTATTTTAATAATCTGACAACAGAATACATGTGGCAACTTTAGCATATAATTTAATGTAATATTATGGCAACCGACTTATGACCAATAAATAATATAAAATTATGATCTTTTAATTTTAACATACCAATAAATTCTCAAAATTCTTATAACACTTTTATGTTTACCTTTTGTGCAAAATTTATATGTCTGTTTCAATTATAAATGTATCGTGATTTCATGCATCCATGTGGAGAAATAACAACCCGGACACAAAAACTTTAAAACAAATTTAAAACAAAGTTTATTAACAACATAAATAAATTAACAATATTTTTACACTATATACATTGGATATCCCTTTACTTTCATATCTCAGCTTAGTTTATTAGTTTATAAAATGAAATCAAAATATTATTTACTTTTCCTAGTTAAATCTTATTTTTTAACATTTAAGAAAATACAGCATTATTACTTGATTTATTATTATGGTTAGCTTATTACAAAATGCATTTCTTATATTCAAACACTTTTCATCCCTAATATTATTAAAATTACATTTTTTACAAAATTTACATTCGTAATAAAATTCTACAAAATAATAAAATTTAGTTTCATATTGGTTGTATGGAATCTTACAAAGTCAAAACACTATTCTACATTCGGTATTAGGTTTTTATTATTCATTATCCGATGTTTATTAATCCTAATATTCTCATTCAAGCCTTACTTCGGATGATATAATTATAACTATTAATATACCATGCACAAGTATATGTTCATTATACCTTATTGAATTTTCTCTTGATAAATATGCAATACTCATTCCCTCCGACATTAATAATTAAAAAAAATTCAAATTTTATTATCACTTTTTAAAATACTTGGTTTAGATTTCTTTTCAAAATCTTATATTCATTTCTGAATTAATTTTACAATGTATTATATGATTCTTTCTCTCTTTATGATATTTTGGACTTTCAATTTTAAAGTTACACAATTCTATACATTCAAGCAAATAAACTATTCTTACATAAACGATAACATATCTTCAGTTCTATTTTATTCATTATTTTTTTGAAAATATCTTTCTGACCGATGCAGATTCACGAAATAAGGATAGCGAAGATAGATGCATAGGATCAAAATACAACTAGAATATTACTTGTCATATACCTTGACAATCATGGCACAGTGAATTAAAATACACTATAGAGGAGTGACCTTTACCTGTCTACCAACCTCTATCATAGGAACGATGCTAAAGCTATTTCTTCAGCTTTATTCAAACATCAAAAGTTTAAAGATATGCAAAACACTGTCCAAACCATATGTGTTCAGTCATAGGACTCAGTTAACTATACTAAATCACACAAAACTAAATATGATCCAAATCCCTTATATTTTCCTATTTCTTATAAAACACATCATCTTGGTTTCCTCTCTACTAGTACTTCCAAGTCACTATCCGATCTTATTTCTCAAGATTTTTTCTATACTGTACATCGACAAATACATATCTGCATTACTAACAATAATAAAATTCATTGATATTTTAATACTATTCCGCTGTTCTATAAGAAAATCTTTTTACTACTTTCCTCCATATATTTAATCATATACAAACTATTTAAATATCTGAATACTTTATCACATGAAAGTTCAAAAGAATCACACAATTGTTCTGTTAAATTATATTATTAATATACTTTAAATAAATTGTTGCATGCATATTCCGAATTACTCCTATCTCATTATATGTTAAAATGTTGCATAAAATGTATACATATAATTAAGACTTTCACACTTCATTCTTAGGTCAATAGATGATCTAAAAAAATACATTATGCATTATAAATAACTATTAAAATTACCAAACGACCTTTATCTCCTTGATCGCGTTCCGTAGGCTTCACATCCATTTGATCCTTGTAGATATAAGATTCACATCCATACACTTTATTTTAAACACTATTTCTATAATTTTATCAAGCTATTATATTTAAATTTTAATATTACTAAATTTATGTTTTATGTTTTCCCTAATCTCACATAACATTTTATATTTTAAAATAAATTAGTAAAAAATATTCAAACTATATTTACTGTACTCCTTCATCAAATTTTCCTGAAAACCGTTCATACTAAAGCCAAAAAAAAAAAAAAATTGTTTATCATTTCTTTTCCATTCACTTAATGTTCCTCTCCCTGCTTGTTCAATTTTAAGGTAAAACAAATATCACTTCGTTCAATAAATATTCATGAATGATAATCCTTGGTTTTTATAATATTTAATACAATTATTAATTATGATATTAGTTAATCCCGTAAAGAAAACTTCTAAATATTCTCTTCTAATATTTCTTGCTAATATTTTCTCCCGCGCAACTTTTATGATGCATCTTCTCAGTACTTTGATTTAAATATTCAATAAAACTTTTCTGTTTCCATGGATTCATTTCATTAAGTAAATTAGATTTATATTTTACAAATCTTTATCTTTATTAAGCATTTCTCTAATGAACACTTTATAATATTTTTAATTCTTCTTAGAGAAAGTTTTTCGGTTCCTTTTTTATAAAAACACAATAGCTCTTTCATATTATTATTCTGTAACTTTTTTCCTTCTTTTAAAATTCTGGTACTATATACTTTGTAATGTTTCCTTTAAAAAGACAAACATTCTTTCTCCATTATAACTTTTACATAATTTTTCCTTATGATATACGCATCTTAATTTTTCCATAGAGAAGAATAAAAAAAAAACTTCGGAGTAGCCTTTTAAAATTGTGCGTCATAATTTTTCCTGACAGCAAATAACTTTTCTTTTAAGTTTTCTGTATAATGTCCAAATTATATTTATCTGAGTTCTAATGATTTTCTGGTTGATCACAAATAAACTGTATTCAAGGCACTTTACAATTATTTTTACTTTATCAATACTTTTAGGTACTTTTTTCTGTAGTATTTCCATTTTACTGCAAGGTTTCGGCTAAACTTGAATAAAAATCCTGGTAAGAAATCTTTTAAATTAGCCTTCCATTTAAAGGCAGTTCAAAATATTATATTTTAAAACAAAACTTTTAAAATAAATACAAAATTTTTTAAATTATAACACTGTTCTAGCTTACGATCTTATACAGCTAAAAAAATATGTTCCTCCTTCCTTTACTTACACATTCCTTCTCCCGCTCCGTCTAATTCCTATTTTTTCATCTGCTAAAATACCTCCATTGATTGGTTAATGACTTTTTTAGCGCGAACAAATTTACACATTTTTGGTTTTATAATAGATTAAACTTTTTAAAATAAAGAATTTATGACGTCATGTTTTAAAATATTATTTAGAATAGTATTTTTAAACTCAATTACAGTTTTATCAAAATCATTTAAATTTTAAAACAATTATTAAAATAACATTTAATATTTTAACTTTTACTTTAACGATAGATAGCAATTACATTTAGTTTTATAATTCACAAACTTTATTATTATATTCTAACAAGCATGTGTGTGAAGGTATATAATATACAGTCACATGATTACTAACTTTATCAGATGATTTTTTTTTTTTTTAATTTACGTCTCGGTCTAAATTACCAAAACTGAAATATTTTACAAAAATTTGGAAAATAATTTAAAAATGTAGAACTAAATATAATTCTCACCATCCCAAAGTTTATTTTTAAAATATATTAGATTAAATTTGAATATTAATTATAATTACAATATTACATATCGCGTTTATTTAATTTATTAGTTTTAAAACATTACAATTGAATTGTTTAATATACTTTTAACTATTTATAGCTGTATTATTTTATATGGCCAGCTTTTACAACCATAAGCAAGGATATAATTAAGCTTTATTTAACTGTTCTTTTTTTAAAATAATCCATTACACTTTTACATACCAGGTATTTTTCAGCCTTAAATTGTACTATAAAATCTAATTGATGATACAATTATCAATATATTACACAAACGTATTTTAAAATTTTAAATTTTTTAGTAATTGACCATTCTACCTTATTATGACCTATAGATAAGGGCACAACATATATATATATATATGGCTGCAGAAAGGAGTTTGCTATTAACTGAAAGGAGACCCTTTGATTCCTCTTGGAGTCCTTAAAGGAACCGAGCAGGGCAAATTCCTAATGCCTACTCCATACATTCTTGTCGTTGCAGCTGTTATTACTATGTGATTATTCATATAGTATACAAACATCGATGGGCTGCTCACCAACATGCATTAGCCAGCATGGTGAGTTTATTGGCTTTTTACCTCTGAGTTTAAGATCGAGAAACACCATGGTCTTTCTTCTCAGTGCCTGATAAGGCAGAATGAATGTTTGTGTAAATGATAAATATTTTTCCAATACATATATACAATTACCAAGATAATTACAATTTGTCTACAGAGAACATTGGATTTCCACCAACCAAGAGAACAAGCTGGATTTAAAAGTGGTTTTAGTACACTAGATCATATCCAGGTGTTGAGAGAAGTTATAGAAAGGACGAATGAATATGAGTTGTCATTATGTTTTGGATTTGTAGATTATGAAAAGGCATTTGATTCTATAAACATTTCTTCAGTGATTAAAGCATTGGATCATCAAGGTGTAGATCCAGGATATTGTCATATTTTGAAGAATATTTATAAAAATGCAACAGCAACAATTAGATTACATAATGGTACTGGGAAAGTCAACATTGAGAAAGGTGTAAGACAAGGTGACTCCATATCTCCAAAACTTTTTACAGCAGTGCTGCAAGAAGTATTTTGTGGATTAAAATGGGAAACTAAAAGAGTGAAAGTAAATGGAGATTATTTAAGTCATTTAGATTTCACAGATGATGTAGTTGTTTTTGCAAATAATGCTTCAGAGCTGCAGGATATGTTGCAGGAATTATCAGATGAAAGTAGGAAAGTAGGACTAAAGATAAATGTTAAAAAGACTAAAGTAATGTTTAATCGATTTGCTCAAAATATGAAAATAAAGATTGATTATGATGAATTAGAAGAAGTTAACAGTTAACAAATACCTTGGTCAGATTATTAATACAGATGGAAACATAATGGAAGAAATTTATCATAGAATTAAACTTGGTTGGAGTGCTTTTGGTAGAAATAACTTGATACTAAAAGGGAATATGCCTATGTGTTTGAAAAGGAAGGTTTTTAACAAATGTGTTTTACCAGTTCTTACATATGGATCTGAGACTTGGACACTTAATAGAAGAGCAATACAGAGACTTCAGACCACTCAAAGAAGTATGGAGAGATGCATGTTGGGAGTAACAATAAGAGATCGAAAACGCAATGTATGGGTAAGAGAACAAACTGGTGTTACTGACCTCATTGAAAAAATTTGAAGTGGAGTTGGGCTGGACATAGTGCTAGAAGAAATGATAATAGATGGACAATCGAAATTTTAAACTGGATTTCAAGAGATTGTAAAAGACCCAGAAAGCAGAAAGAGACCACATGTGAGATGGATGGATGAAATAAGAAAGTGTGCAGGGGTGATGTGGAGAAGAGAAGCTAAAGATCAGAAAAGATGGATTAAACTTGGAGAGACCTTCATCCTGCAATGGATTGATAATAGTTGATGATGATGATATATATATATATATATATATTGTAACTGAAAAAAAATATTACATATGCTAATATATATTCAAGTCCAAGTTGGTGGTTCATTTGTAACTAAATAACATTACGGCACATATATCTGAATATGCATATGCTATGACAGCTGCTATAATAGGTAATTAATAAATAAGTGATGATATCTATAACAAAATAGTACCTGAGGCCATTTCTGACTTCTTCTCATCTAGGGTATATGGCCTATCTCTTACGCTCTTTGGATAGCCACTTTGCAATTAATATAAATATAATACCATAGCCCATTTGCAACTATCATAAATATTAATTTAGTCACACCAATAATGAAATAAATAAATCATCTCATTTCTAAACACAAAATAAAATGAAAATTTATCACTGTCATTATTTAAGATTTAAAATATTTTCGATATTGGGAAGTTATTGTAACCAACAAAATACACTCTGTATTGTCATCAGATAAACCAATATTAGCTATAGCAGCTGAATAAAATTACTGTGAAATCCATGGAGTGCATTACGCTTATCTCCAATAATACGTTCTTTCAACAAAGAATCCTTCCCATTTCTCTTTCCATATATATAAGACCATTCATGGTCACATGCTCACACTGGCACTATTTATAACAACTTATAAAAAAATATCATATAAAGTTAATATCAAGTTGGAAAAGGGACTAATTCACTTTTATTCAGTTTAGCTAAGTACATGTGTTTTTCCCTGGCACCACTAGATTATTTTAAACCTAGATAAATATCTATCCATAGTGTACTGAGTTCAAACTTATTCGGTATATTCTTTACTACACATGACTTGGATGATTAACAAAAAAATGACATTCTTATATTTTATCCATGTCAATAGAATTATAAGATCCCAATACCATAAAATTTATATATCCAATACTCTCATAGATATAACCAGCTCAGTTTGCATATATTGATATATAGATGCAAAAATACTTTTAACAATGGCTTACAAACAAATATAGTGAATACCATTAGTTATATATATATGGCCATTAAACCTAGTTATTTAAGTTAATTATTCATCATAATATAATGATGATGATGATGATGATACCATCCACAGCTTTATAATGAACACATAACAGCAAATTTACCTTTCATAAACTTATAGACACTTTCTTAAAATCACATTGTGTTCAAACTAGGATTTAATTATAATACTCACTAGCGATTGTATACGTTTATGGTTATATTTACTTCAAATACTATTGTAGATAAAATTATAGCTCAATTATCAGTATTTACCAGTGATGATGAATGATCATCATGAATCTCCCCACATGATATCTAGCTTTTTATAAACCTCTATTTACTAAACATATTAATTACATTTAAGATTGGATTTACATTTATTTAGTGATGATGGTGATCATAACTAATCTTATATTATAAAATTTAAGTTCTGATAAATCTATAATTATTTACTTGAACAGTACTATGCTTAAACGGTGATTTAACCAGTAATATAATATCCATCTTTGATGAGGATGATCAAAACTCATGGGCACAATATAATTTTAGCTTTTTATTATTAACCTATAATTATTCAAAACTTGGTTATATGTCAAGTGCAATCTTAAACATCATTATATGTAAGTTCATACCCAATGTTTTAACATCTAAATTAACATTTACAAGTGATGATGATTAATTAAAATGATAGAATCAAGAGAAGAAAAAATATAACAATATTAATAACAATAACTTGGAAACTAAATATCGTATAATTATATTTATTCACACTCTTTTTTTTAATAAATCAAATTACTATCTATACAATTGACTCAGTTAAATATATAATTAAAACAAAATATTTTAATACTATGTGCATAACCAACTAATTTTATATATCTGCTCATGTTACTACATATTTTGAAGTAAGCTGACTTAAAATGACAAAAAATATTCTATTGAATGCTTATTCAAGATTTTCCCTACTTATTATATGTTATAAAGTTAAATTTCATTTATACAATGGGTGTGTTTTCTTTACTTTCATACATGTGTGAAACCCTGCTCTTTAATTTTCTGCCTTAAAATAACTATGTCTAACATATTTTTTTACTGTTTGGTATAAGGAGTTACACACGCACACACCCTGTGATATGTCAACATATATTATATTAGAAATGCATCCCTTTATATTATGCATGGATACATAAATCACATCAAACAAAAACCTTATTAAAACTTTGAGCAAAAATAAACCATACCAAATTTAAAATGCAAAGAGACAAATAAAAAAACATTATAAAGCATATATTGATAGGTTGCTTGTTTATCATTCTGAATAACCAACAATAATAATAAAAAAAACATTTTAACCTTACGATATATAATAAAAAATTCAAAAATAATGAAAAACTAAGTTTAATGAATTTAAACTGTGTGTGTGTAATGTTATGCAGTATTGATAGTAATACAATCAATAAATAAACTCTTAATGTTTCTGTATCAAAAAAAAATGCTTGACTGTAAAAGTTAAAAATTACTTTTAATAAATAAATAAGAAAAATTTGTTAATTAAATTTTAAAAGTTACCCGATCCATTTTCATTTCTTATCAATGTCCAAGGTTCAAATATGACTGCTCTCCTATTTATAGCTTCCACTGATTGTTTTGGCTTGTTTTTACCATTTTAAAAAAAAGTTATTGCAGGCATTTTTTTTATAAATTTGAACTGGTTGATTTGCTTGTTCCTATCATTTTAAAAGAATTTAAAGGCATTCTTGATAAATATAAAGAAAAACCTTTAAAAAATTGATTTGTAGATTAATTGAGGTTGCTTATATGGCTTTATACATCTGCTTTCTTCTCTTCTTTTCTCTTCTCCCTCCCTTCAAAGATGATGATCCTTTAACAGGCCAGGAGACTAAAAAGAAGCCTCTCAGATGACATATGTGGTTGGTTAACTCGGCCATTCTTTGGTTATTACAGACCTGTATATTAGTATACAAATAGTTTGGTGAATTTAACCCATGGATGTGAGGCACCAAGGAACAAATAATAGCAAAGTTATGGCATGTTCATTATTTTATAAATAGCCAAAATATATGTAAGTACCATTTTATATTATTTTACCAACTTTTTTTAAAGGATTCAATTTAGATCCATTTCTTTAGACTAATTTTGCTGTGAAATTACTTATATAGGTGCACATCTTTTTTTATGCTGACTTCAAAATAAAAGCTCACATTTTCTTCTTTACTTTTTTTTAAAGAAAAAAAAAATCAATAGCTCATCTTGAGCTTAAAAAAACAACAACAAAAAACTGCTGTTAACTGCCTTTTACTGCCAAACTGAATATTCTGCTAAAAAAACTGCCCTCATTAATATCATGCCTCTCTTTATATCTTGAATTTCTGATCAAAAGAAAAAAAATCTCCAAAAATAACTGTGATTTTGGAGATAGCAATCAAATCTTTACACAAACAGCCTAAAGTAATTAACAAAAAAATTAATAATTATATTTATTCTGTCAAAGCATTTTTTTTCTCTATTTGGGACAATCTAAGATCCATATTACATAAAAAACATAGTTTACAATCTAAATGTTTTATATTTACACAGCCACACTCTCTTTTATTTTTTCACACATGTGCATTTATATCTACTAATCTATCTTTTACCCTAGCCTGTTTTATTTTAATGAAATAAAGCTAAATAACCGAATGTTTTATTTAATAATAAGAGAATAATATATTAAATATTATTTCTGGCAATATTCTTTCTTTTTACTGCTGCCTATTAATAATTATTGTTTACTAATTATACACAACACTCATACACAAATCTATACATATATAAAAAAACAAAAAAAATATTTCTTTTTAAATCTAAGAATATATATATATATATATGTGGGATTGAGATACATATATATATATATTGTAACATAATTATAGGTGATCAAAAGGAATCAAAATACCTGAGTAGTAGCCATAGTAAATAAATATTACCATACCTGAGTAGTCTATAATATATAAGGTCATAATATTAAAATGATGAGTAGGAATAAATGAAACACATTTCTATAATTAGATTTCTAAAGATATCACAATATCAATAATGAGAAACAATAATGCCTGAAGACTAGTCATTTAAGGAGTCTGGCCTATTTCAAACCCTGCTTAGGCAGGCATTGTTTCATCAATAAACAAGTAGATCAAAGTATAAGCAATTATTAAGAACAAACTATTATAACTCAGGAAATAACATCAAGTGAGTGTGTACACTGGTAACTCAATAAAATATCTCAGGTATACAGATGGTAGATTTTCTTCACTTTCATCTCTTGGTTTGATGTCAAGTGCATATTTAAATAAATAACAAGTGAATATGGGCTAGCAGGGTGGCACTAGATTATCTAAACCTAGACACAGTTATATCTTATAACCTTTTCACATGTACCAGGTTTAAATCCCTTTTTGGTACTTTATTTGTAATAAAAATGGAGGATTTGCTTTTAGACCCATATCACTGCAATAACACATAGGTAAACATAAAACATCTTTAAACTAAAGTGGATTACATAAAATTCATGAGACAGAAATCATTTCTTAGATCTTAACATAATAAAATATATTTTTTATAAGTTTTACTAGCTCAGATTATTATTATAATTTAGAATGGCAATTCACTCATCCTTGCATGATATAGATGATGGGATGGTGGTTTTGATAATTATTCACGAACGTCAACTAAATACCATGAAATTACCTATTTATCTATGGCCTTTAAACATTTATCTGTCCCATTAATTAAAACGTGATGATGATGATGATGATAATGGTTTCAACCACAGCTTTAGGACTAAGCCTAATCATAAAATTTAGATTCAGAAATTAATATTTAGTGGCTAATCTTAGTATATCTAATTGGAACTTAAATAGCTAATATCACTTTGATGATGAATGATCATAATTAATAAAGACTACTCTTAATGAAATGTACATGCCTCATTTACTAAAACAAATTCATATTTATTACTGCATTTCTAACATATACATAAAATTTCTAGGCATACATGAAAATTTATATGGATAATAACAATAATAATCATAATTGACTATTTGAAATCATACTATTAATTTTAAATTCTTCCCCTTTTCCTGTAAATGGTATAATGCATATATTAAATTGGATGTCTTATTGACCATGATTTTCACTCCACAAAAAAAAATACCTAAAAAAAAAATATAAACACTTTTTTTTTCTCCAAGACAGAGAGCAAGGCTTAGTTTTCTGTAGCCTATAATAAGCAGGGCATTCTTTGATACTTGCCACATAAGACTCCAAGAAAGAGAGCAAGGCATAGTTTATCTACTTTAGCCCCTAAGACTTAAAATACTTCTTTTATTGCAACAGAGTTTGCATCATTCAATCAAGGGTTGTGGCATTGTAACTTAAATAAATGAAGAAATTCAAATAAAGATCCATTGTAACATAAATAAAGGTAGATCAAACGAATATTATGATACCTGAGTGGTCTACAGACTATTATCAAATATATTAAAATATCATTGGATTAAATGAAACATATTTCTATAATTAGATTTCTCAAGATATCACAATATCGATAATTAGAAACAGTAATGCCTGGAGACTAGTCATTTAAGGTGTCTGGCCTATTTCAAACCCTAGTTAGGCAGGCATTGAATCATCAATAAACAAGTAGAAACCATAAACAATTATTAAGAACAAACTATTATAACTCAGGAAATAACATCAAGTGGGTGAGTACACTGGTAACTCAAGAAAATATCTTTTCAGGTATACAGACAGTAGATTTTATTCACTTTCATCTCTTGGCTTGATGTCAAGTGCATATTTAAATAACTAACAAGTGAATATGGTCTAGCAGGGCGCCACTAGATTATCTGAACCTAGACACAGTTATATCTTATAACCCTTTCACATGTACCAGGTTTGAATCCCTTTTTGGTATCTTATTTCTAATAAAAATGGAGGATTTTGTTTTACCCATATCACTGTATGCACTAATGTTTAGGTAAACAAATCATCCTTAAACTAAAGTGGAGTATATAAATTTCATTAGACAGAAATCATTTCTTAGATCTTAACATAAATGTGTTTCAATATTTTTTATATGTTTTACTAGCTCAGATTACTATTATTAATTTAGGATGGCAATTCACCCATCCTGGCATGACATAGATGATGGAATGGCGGTTATTACAATCATTCACAAATGTCAACTAAATCACCATTTATTTATGGCCTTTAAACATTTATCTATCTCATTAAGTTAAACATGATGGTGATGATGATGATGATGATGATAACAATAATGGTTTCAACCACAGCTTTAGGACTAAGCCTAATCATAAAATTTAGTTTCAGAAATTAATAATTAGTGGCTAATCTTAGTATATCTAATTGGAACTTAAATAGCTAATATTCACCTTGATGATGAATGATCACCACTAATAAAAAAAAAAAAATACTCCTAATGAAATATATACGCCTCGTTTAATAAAACAAATTCACATTTATTACTGCATTTCTAATGTATACATAAAATTTTCTATATCTACATGAAAATTGATATTAGCAATAACAACATTAATCATAATCGACTGTTTTAAAATCATAACATTAATTTTAAATTCTTCCCCCTTTCCCATAACTGGTATATTAAATTGGATGTCACATTGACCATGATTTTTACTCCACAAGAAAATATCTAAAAAAAACCACTTTTTTTTTCTTTTGCACACATACCTTTATAAATCTAACATGTAAGGTAGAATAATAAAAAATAAATGTTAGTAAAATTGGAAAGAGCAAGTTTTAGAAACAAGTGCAAAGTACCTTTTTCTTCCCCTCCCTTCTAAGCACTGAAATGCTATACTTTAACTTAAAACACAAATAATCAAATATTTTAATACTGCCTCTTATTTTACATTCACACACAATTACATATATGCAACAAGTATTATTATGTATGTGCGTGTTTATCCTTATGAAAACTAAAAGATTATTTAAAACCAAAATAATAATACAAAAAAATAATATTTTACATATCAATAACATTTCATAACTTTAGGTTAATAGACAATCATAATTTTAGTACATATAAAATCATTAATGAAGCTTATGGTTATCACTAGTAAGAAATTCTTGGTTTCAATCGATCTTAGCTATTTTAAAAGTTCTGAGATGACAAACGAAAATATACAACTTTATTGCTAAAGTTTTACTAAGTCTCTGATATCATAAAGAAAATATATATAAAAAATTCATATTATCAGTTCTATTATTTGTTAGTGACTTCCAATGATTCAAATTTATCTTGTTTAATGTCTATACTTTGGCAGCAACAATCTCCATGTTTCTTTGAAACTGTCTCTTTAAGTGTATAATTATTTGATGGTGATGATTCTACTGAGGTTATTTGCTTTAATGGGAATCGTATTGGCCACTAGAACTTTTCTTCCCTTCCTGTTAAGCATGATTCTTTTAATTGATGAAGTATATCAGTTGTCTTCAGGTTTATACTTTTTCTTGGGTTTAAACTCAGTCACTGGATTCAAATTGTAGTAGACGATTCAATTTGTACTAGATGATTTAATACTTATCAATCGATTAATCATTTTCCTTCAGCTTTAAATGCAGGTGAATCTTTTCTCTTACTGAAAATATCGCATTTCTTTCAGTCATCAGTTGTAGAATATCTTAATTTCATTTCAGACGACATTTTTATTGTTATTTTTTTTCTTCCTATATGATGTGCTAGCTCTGGCAGGTCATGGGATTTTCTAGACGAAATATATTTATTTTAACCTGCCATGCTGTTTTTCATCTTCACAAAAAAAAAAAAACTTTTTATTAAAATGATTTTTAAAATTGATATTTGCAGAACAAAAATGCTTGCTTTCTTAGTTTCAATATTTTTAAAAGTCTCCCTCATTTTTTTTTTCAGACAGGTTTATACTTGATTTTTGAGTCAACTCACCCAATTAGAGTGATAGTGCGACTTTCTCTGGAAACATATTTAAAAATCACACTACCTTGATTTTTCAGACTAATCTTCTTTTGAAGAAAAAATTGTCCCAAGTGTTTCTTGTCTCACTTGGCTGTTAAAATTCAGACTACTGTAAAATTCAATCTCTTCTCTTTGAAGATTTCTAGCTGGATTTCTGAGTCTTGAGAAATACAGATATCGTTTATAAAAATAACCTATTACAACAATCTAAATGTTTTCTAGAAATTATAATTTTAATATTTAAAACCAAATCCTTGACTTCCAAACCCCAAATTATAATCATAGATAAACAGAATAGAAACAGATAATAATAAAATAGAAATAGAATAAAACATTAGCATTTAGCAAATGCAGATTAGCTTTGAAGAGAGTTTAATATTTGAAATATACAATAATAATTAAACAGTTTACACACACACTTCCTATATATGCGTTATTATTCTACTTTTTAATAAAAATAAATAAATACTGAATAACTAAATGTGTGTACTACTCTTTTTGAGTTTTTTAGAAACAAACAATTAAAGAGCATAACTGTTGCCCCACTCTCTATCTGTCTTAAGCTTTTAGAACTGGATCTTGTAGTGTTTAAACTTGGGTGCCTTATAGCTTCCTTTACTATATAAAAATGTGATGATTTTATTCCACATTTTCTTTCCTGCACATTACTACAAATTTAGCTAATGACTAAATTGTAATGGCACAATATATATATATATATATATTGTGACAGTCAGTTTTAAATGACTGCCACAAAGTTGACTGCAAGCATTAGTTGCAGTCCAAACAAATGTACGTATTATAATAAAAGGAGTGGTCTGTGCAGGTATACTTTCTCTGTTGCTTACACACACTATATTTAAAATAAATAGGATGAATGATGATAATACGCTTATAAATAAACAAATGCGGACACCACATATAAATATGTATTTTTCTGTTAATAAATGCTATATGTTTTTTATTTATGATATGAATAAATATGGCAGAGGGTTAAAAAAATTCTTATGGGAAACTGAAATGTATTTGTGAATAACCCAACAGTAAACATATTTTATTTTGATTTTATTTTATTTTAGATTCTCAAATGTTGTATTTTTTTTTTCTGTTGCTTGTTGAATATTCTTTTTGGAAAACTCAAAAACAATTTTTATGTGACAACAAGTATACAGTTTTATAATTTTTTCTACAACTTAATGTTCATGACCACAGGCAAGCCAATGACCTCTTTCTTTTATCGTATAATGTTTTTGGAAAACAAGTGTAGAAATTGTATCAGTGGTTATTCGGCTTGACACCTATTCAAAATTATGTAATTAGATAAATGTAATTTTACTTTATTGTTTAAAGAAATCAAGGGATTGGAATTTAAATGGTTTGTGAAATTCTGAAATTAATTAAAAGATAGCTAAAATTAAATCCATTGTTTGGAATTGTTTAATTAAAAACAGAAATGTAAAAGCAATAACTTGTGGAGGGGATGAGAGAATACACCCTGTAATGGGGGAGATATATAAAGGCTGGTCAGGTGAAATTTAATTAGTTAGCTGGGTTACATTGGTTGATACTCGCATGGGCACTCTTACCCGTTTGCTTTGAGTTAGCTGGATTATATTCGTTGATACTCACACGGGCACTCTTACCCATTAGCAGTATAGTTTTCGGAGCATACTGACAGAAAAGAGAAAAGAATTATGAGTGTAAAAACCATTTATTTGGAATGCTGAACCAGAGGAAGAGTGGTTTATAGCTGAACGTATTTTAAAAGAAAATGGAATCAAGATTTATTCGTGATACCGCAATGGACATGGAGTAGAAAACCAAGTTCGGTACATTCGCACAGCTCGGAGTCCTACATAGCCATCCAGTGATGTGACTTTCCATTTCTGAAAGTGTAGCTGCTATGGACAATTTGCCAACCTCCATATAGGCCCTGTGAAGTAATCACCTGCACAGCAGATATATATCGCCCTCAAAATCATAGCCCGGAGAAGAACGAAGAGTTCGGGAAGTATTATTTATGTTTTTATATATATATATTATGTCTTATTATGAATAATTCGTCATTTGACTTATATTGCTATTATTAAATGAGCCAATGAATTGCGTAATTCAGTCATAGATATTTTGTTTGTAATTTTAATGTAAAGCCACACGTAATTCATTGGAGTATCTAAATAAGTTATAAAAGAATCAATAAAGTAAATATGAAATATTTCAAAATTGTTAAATAGAAATAATTGTGTGGTTTGGCATTGGATGTATGTGTTTCGCTTTGAAATAATAGAAAATTTATTCCATCTGCTAAGTGCAGGATTGTTTTTATAAGGGATAAATGTATGTAAGACAGTGTTCCAAATAATTATTATTGTCCGCTATGGGAAGGACTCGTATTCTGGAACTTTTAAGATTAAAATTGTAGTTTAGCACGAGTTTATTCCCTGATTAAATTTATTCCATCCGCTAAGTGCAGGATTGTTTTCATAAGGAATAAAAGTATGTACAAAAGTGTTCCAAATCATTATTATTGTCCGCCACGTGCAGGACTCAGATTTTGGAACACTTAAGATTCTACTATCATTAACACATGGCTAACTCATTTTTTTGTATTATTATGAAACACGTACATACCATGGCCAATACACATTGCTTTATAAGAAATTTTGTTTTGAGTTTAAAGTGTAAGCAGGGGAGAATTTCAGACCATTCCTTTCCCATTCATGAAACTTTAAAAATTATTATACACTTGAATTTTAATTACTATCATTTATGTATGTGTCTATTATTTTGTAAATATTTATATAATCATAGATGGCTTAATAAATTTAATATCTAATTGTAAAGTACGGAGTTGTGCTGTGTATTTGATAATGATATTAGTGTTTGACCTTTTCTGTTAACGAAGCAACAAACCACCATCCCAAGATCAGGAGTTGATTGAGCTAGTCAGGGATTAAACTTACCGGGATCGGGAATCATTTGTTAGGCATTCACTTTCTATTGATTTTTTATAAGAGATTATAGCTCTTTACTTATTACATGATCATATCCCTTAGGCAGGGGAGCAATCTCTTTCTTAAGGGGCACGTAAAGGTTGCAGTAAATGAACCTTTCAAAGGTATGATTATAGTAATGTAGACTTTGGATGCCTTCGAATATTTTTTAATTGCTGCTCGATCTCAGAAAATGCATTTCATGCTCAATGTGGTATAGAGGGAGCCAGCGACCATTACAGAAAAATGGCCCCACATTGGGCGCCAATTGTAATGATCCGGAGAATGTCACTTAACGTAAACTGCACTACAGGGCACCATCTAGGCATTTGAACCTAGAAAAATTTATAAAGTAGGCAGATACGTAAGTCAAAAAAAATTTTTTTTTTTTTTATATTTTGGTTCCGGTCGTTAGCCCATGTCACTAGCTCAGTGGAATAGCAGAGATTAAATAATATAATATCTTATCTAATTATATTTCAATATTAAAAAAATAAATAAAATAAGCCACTGCCAGTAATTAACACACAAACATTTATTTATTTCACATATATATAAGATTTAAAATTATTTTAGTATTAGTTTTACATTTCAAAATTTAACCTACATTTTTAACTTTGATTTTTGACTTTAATTTACATTTAATTACTATTATATTCTAATTTTACATTTTAATTAAGTTCGCACAGATAAATTTATGAAAGCTTGTTTATAATGTTGAATATAGATCAGTTACATAGATTTCACAGTCAAAAACATTTCAAAATAAACATAAACGATCAAAATACAAAATTATTGATTACTGACAATTGCGGAGGGAAATTTATACGTAACCCAATAGTATTCACCATAAGATACTTGCATTGTCACCAATAACTTAAAAGATATCCACTCACCAATAAGGTATCATTATTTATCGAATGTCTATATATTTTGATCAAATATGAAATCCAAAACATAATTAACCGATAACGAATCCATGCAAATGTCTATAAACAACTTAAATTTAATGCATTTTTATTTAGTGTCGAGTATGAATAGACTACATAAATTTGCTTTTGAAAATAAACATTCTATCCCTATTTAACCTTAGGCTAAAAGTCGCAGCCAAACTGGCGCCAATCCATCTGATATATCGATGTATTCAATGTAATACGAAATACGGTGGCACCAAAAAGTTAAGAGAAGAAATTGCCTCTTGTCAAATAGGAATATGACATCTATCTGACAAGAAGAGCAATAAAAAAAACTCCATAGAAAGGAACTGCGCTCTGCGTCTTATAATTCCTTCCATAGGCAAAACGGGAGAGTGCGGCGTATGAAGCGATTCTGCCAGTAGTGAATCTTCGACTTCATCTACTAACTACATCAATATATCCAATCCATTGACCCAATTTAACAACGACACAAATAACCTAAGATTATCCTCCCCTAATATAACTTTACAAATCTATACAGCCATTCACGCCCGACTTAAGTTTAACATTTATATAATTAATTTAACGAAAAACAAAAAAATCATGATAAAAACTTAAAGAACAAAAAATAAATAAATGGAAATGATTTTACATAAATAAGAAAAAAAATACATCAAATAACACTATTAATAAAGAATTTAGTTTGGTCAGATAGGATTCTATTTGTAATAATTAAATACTAGGAGAGTTTAAAATTTAAAGTTCTTAGTGTTTTCAAATTAATACTATTTGTTATATTTTATAAAGTTCTTACAGTTTTAGAAATGTTCATCTTTTACAGTTGCTTGCCATTTGAAATCCAGCATTAAATTTCCCGATGATCCTGTGGTTCTCTGAATATAAGAAAAGCGATGTTTCATTTTTCCATTTTATAACAACTGAAGGGATTGAACGTGCGTCTTTTTCAATCCCTTCTCCTTCACTTCCGCACTAACACATATCTGTCACATCGTAAATAATCAATAATTAACCAATAATTTCCAAACTTGTTCTTTTATATTACTTTGAAAGATTGACTTAACATTACGTCATCGATGTGATGATCCTTTTTGTTGAGGTCCGATTTCCCAATGGATTTATTTCATTGGCTATTTGTTTCTATTGTTTTCCTATCTGACCGATGTTTTTACATTTAAATGCCCAGTCTGGTTTACATTTGACTAATTAAATTTATCATTTCCATTTCTGATTAATTAACCTGTTTTCCAAATCAAAGATATATTTAAAGATAAATTTAAAGATATAATTTTATCTCCAAATCTTTTTAAAATTTAGTTTTAAAATACTTTTTCTTTAATAAAGTTTTATTTTAATAATTTTTCATTATCTGTGCGATTTAATATATACAAGTTTAAGATGATATTTAATTTCAATTTTTAATTCTTAAAGAAAATTTTTAAATGCGAACTTTTTAATTTACTTTCATGTTTAATAAATAAAAAAAAAACAATGTACCGAATGTCTGTGCTCGTTACATATCAGTAAAGTTGCTTAAAAAAAATGATCAAAAAAAAAAAAAATTTTACTTAGGGTTAGTAATTACGGTACATGATTGACGAAGACATTTACAAAACATCCGGTTAATAATTTTACAAAAAGACTATATACAAAAAGAAAAATGTTTACTATCGCTTACCTAAGGACCATTTACGTTTACACCTCATTCCCCTGAGAATTCTATTTTATTTTATACATTTTATTTTTACTCACGGCATGACAAGCAAGTTATTTAAATTATTTATTTAAGAAGGTTGCATTGAACTAAATACGTTTTGAAAGATAATGGATTTATACATGTATATTTGCAGCACAATTATAAATACCACCAACTTATTTATGACTGATTAAAATGCTTAAATACGATTACACTGAAGTAAATTCCCAACGGTACTCATCGTAAGGTACCACATTTCGATCATAAACTTCCGTGGCTATACACGTTAAAGCATAATATATATCAACAAACAAAAAAAAAACATATTTATTGCAACCTTTTGACTTTTTTTAACAAAAATTAGTTTTAATATATATGCGCAATTTCTTTCTGGCAGTGCTTTTATAAGATTTAAAGTATATGACTTATGTAAACAGATAAAATATTTCATTTTGACAAAATTTGCTCAGGGTATTTGTGGTTTATTAAAGATTGGCCTGAGTTGGGAAAGCCAATTGTAACGATTCGGAGAATATGACTTCACGTAAACTGCACTACAGGGTGCCATCTAGGCATTTGAACCTAGAAAAATTTATAGAGTAGGCAGATACGTAAGTCAAAAAAATATTTAAATGTGTTCGAATTTAGAACACATTTATGAAAAAAAAGATTCAATATTTTAAAACCTGCGTCAAGTAATTAATTTACTGCCTTCAATATTATAAAGAACTATAAAAAAATAATCATTGAAATTGACAAGGTTATAAGAGATATCAACGTCTTCAAAATGAGTTTTCAAAATATATATTTAAGAAGACAAAAATTTATAAAGATGTTCTCTGGCTAGACAATTTATGCCAGGGATTTCTGCTGATGTTTTAAACCTGAACATGTAAATTTATTCCTACTTAATCAATGCCTAAAATATAATCGTCGTAATTCTCATTTAAAAAGCTGCCTTTAATATTGGAGTATTATATTGAAGAAGATGTTAAATATTTTACTATGCAAGTATTTAAAGAATGAATATCTGGATTGCCTCTTCGAAGGATGATCAATGAAATTTGTTTCAACATTCATTGTCATTTTATTTCGTCTAAGGAGGGATATAAAACCGTTATTCTTTCTCGTCTTGGATTATTTCATTTTGTATTTTAATAACCCTTAAACTTTATTTCCTTTGTGGATAATTATATTTACTTAGAAAAATCACTTTGTATATTAAAGTGGAGAACTGATAAGATGAACACTTTATTTTTTTTATTTATTTAATAAAATTTAGATATTGATATTTTGATATATGCTCTGATGAAAATGACGGTTGACAAAGATAAAAGTTTTTAAATTATTTCAATTTGGAAGTAAGTTTTATTATATTCCAAATTGAATCTTACATGACAATTAACATAATTTCTTTTTAAACATACATAACTAATATCAGAATACATTCTATTATTAATCTAGTGTGAATTGATGTTATCTTATATAGGCATATAACACACACTGAATCATTTTAATGACAATACGTAAATTTATAATGTATCATGTGTATTATTTATTATACACATGATTTTAAATTATATATATGTAAATGATTATGTTCTTTCTCAATGTTAAATATTTTATTATTGTATTTAAATATAAGCACAGATTATGATTTTAAATTTTAATATTTTTATTATTTATGAGATAATATTTTTGTTTTTATTACAGATTAAAATGTGTTAAACTTGATTTTAAAATTAAACAGGTCTCGTTTGTTTATTTTATTTAGCCGTTTTATAAAACCAATAATTATAAATATACATACTCATGCATATATATGTTGAATCAACTTAGTGATTTAATATTTATAAAAAAGTTATGTATAGCTTATACTAAATTTATCATTACTATGGGATATTTGTGGAAATGCCTGAGGAGAGTCGATTGCAATTTCTATTCTGAGCTTGAATTCCGAGAGTAACGAGGTTATTAATAGAGGAGTGGATTGGATTATATTTTAAATCACATCATCCATGGCATTCTATAAGAAGACTCAAAGTCTGACTATAGTTAGATGCGACTTCCTCAAGTCCTGAAAAGGATTGTCCCGTTATAATATATATATTGTAACTGATGGAATTTGATCAATGCTGGTGATGGTTAGGATGATCAATCTGATCTGATAAAAAATCTAAAATCTAATTTAATCTAATCTAGTCTAGCTCAATCGGGTCACCATTATGTAATAAACCATCACAAAGCACAAATAATCTCTCTTAAAGTCTTTTTTGTTTAAGCTATATGTGAAATGAAAGAATAAAGAGATTATCTGCTCAGACATTAACAAATCTATCACATTACAAAGTAAACTGCACTGAGCAATGAATCGCATATCATTGCCCTAAACAATAATATATGATTAGCAATCTAATGAAAATCAAATCCAATCAATAACTAAAACAGATTTCAATATATTTTATTAATCTATTGCTATTGTAACAATTTAAATCTACTTCAACTGTTTAATGATACTGCATTTTTATTAAACAGATGAGCTTTTAAACAACCACAATGGCATTTTTTAACAAAACGTTTTTAAATATAGACACTATTTAAATTGTTAAAACAAAATAATATTTGAGCCAAACATATATCTAATTTAATAAACGTTAAATAGAAAGTATAAACATTTATTTGTATCTTTCATCTTTCAATAAGCTATACACAATTCTTTCTACTTTAATATTTAATTAATAATTTTCTATTGAAATCAACTAGTTTTTATATCATTTTATGAACACTTTGAAAACCTATGCACTCCTTTAAATGTTAACAAATTAATCTGCATCTAGTTTAATAAGAAGCTGTAAAGTAATATATAAATAATTTATTCATATCTTCCAATAAAGCGATACTTAATTATTGCTTTGTTTATGTGTTAAAATAGAATATGTCACTAGAATTTATTATCAACACTCTATTAGCCCATTTCTAACTCTACAATGTCCAATCACATTACATAAAAGATATATTAAGTTTCTATTGGATGTTTATTTACCTTTGAGTATTAATATTATTTATTTGAATCTTTAAACAATTGAATATAAAATTGGTTGGCAATAATTAAAATATATGATTATAATTTAGATTCATCCCAATTTAAAGATAATATTCAATTAAACTATTCAATGAAGTGTGTACTCTTTATTTTAGAGAAATTTTAAAAATATCTGAGACTAGTTATGCTGAACCAATGATAAAGTACGGTCTATTTATTTTTTTATGACGGAATCAGACAAACATGAAATGATTGATTTGTAATATTAACTAAAATAAAATATAATATATAATATTTGAATGCAGATATAAATATAAAATTTATATGGGAATAAAATAAAATGCTAATATGCAAAATACACCATATCTTATATTCTAGCTCACTTACCAAGCTGAGTTTGAACCTTGTCATTTAAATAGCTAAGTCATCTTATTCAATCCAAATAATAAAAAAAAAAATTAACGGAGTCTTGTCATTTGAATCACTCAATTTATTTGATTATATAAAAGAAAATTGGCAAGATTAATAACAAAATACATAGGAAATTAATTTATATTTCAGATTGATTGAATAAATAAAAATGATAAAATTACTATGTGTATCTCTAAATGTGTTGCGAAAACAATAACGACATGTAAAAAAAAAATGAATGAATGAATGGAGAGACTTGGAAATCTTACCGAAAAATTTATATATAACAGATAGCAAAGATATGAAATAAGATGAGATCGAAGCCTAATTGTTTATCAAAATAATAATTGATAAATGAATATGAAATAATATGATATATTTGAATCTCTTGCCTGTTCAATGTTTTAAACTAAATTTTATACATGCAACCATCAAATCATATACTAAAAAACAACAACATCGAATTGTGTTAATATATACTTAGACAAGAGTTCAAATAATTAATAAATGTACCTCTCTGATCATTTTTATTTCCTAAACTCTATTACTCCTAAAGATAATTTAAATAAAATACAAATCATCCTTTTTAAATATATGTAAAAAAAAATTAATATGCGCACATTTTTATATATTAAAAAAAATCATACCCTATATAAGAGTCTGTCCATTTTCACTATTTATTTGTCCATTGCAATTTACTTATCCCCCAGTTTTTATGACGCAAAGAGAAGTTTATTTCTCAGAAAAGATAAGTCGAACTTTATAATGCTTCACTAACAGGCCTTTTTCCTTTCCAAAGAGAGCGTGATTTAATTAGCCCTTTTATGATACAAATTAATCCAATTGATCCTGAGTGGTTCTTAGCTTGTGACACGATATTTATCCAAATCCAACGGTAGTTATATGCCAAACTTTAAACCAGAAATATCTTTGTTTTTAAAACTAAAATAGCCGATTTTTATATAAAGCATTTTTTTTTATACATAGGTTTCCTTTTTTTTTTTTTTACCTTCTGTTGCCATTTCCTTTGGAAATCCTTCACAATTGCCCTTCAAATGATTGAATGGGCAGATAATTTAAATTTATTCTTTCATGTTTTATGGTTTAACAGTTAAAAAAAATATTGAAGAACTTTTATTTACAAGAAGATAGAAAATATGTCCATTCTTGGCAATCACAAAAAGATGATAGAGTACTCTTATAGTCTTTTGGCGGCTATTTATAGGTTCTCTTTCCGATGTTCTGGTGTCATAACAACCATTGAAAAATACTCGAATAAAGCTCAAGCTGAACAATTTTTTTTACAGCAGTTTTCGCGGTTTGTAATGTAAGTTTGGAGATAAGGATACATGGAAATTAAATCCAAATTCGATATGATTTTTTTTTTCTATTATTTGTAAACCAAAATACAGCATTGATATCACAACCTTTATTTACTTTATAAATATAAATAATTTACATAGATATTTTTTGACAACATTATTATTTTTTTTAAATTAATTTGTAAATAAATATACATGACATAAAAACATTGAACTATATGTAATAATGTTACTATGGTGACTGCATTAATATAAATAAAATATGTAAAATAATATCGATCCTATTTAAGTAAACTTTTATATCATACTGAATTGTTTCAAAATTTATTTATTTACCTATATGTTTTTCTTAAGTTTGATTATAGCGAATTTAGTATTTTAAAGCAAGAATCAACAGTAAACAATTCTATTTAAAAGCTTTAGGTTGCCATGGTGATCAATTTAAATCTATATTTCCAAGATCTTCCATTATCTATCTATCAAGCAAAAGAAAAACCAAACAAGATCAACAAACTTCTTTATTTTTTTTTTAAATACTTTGATCATTAATCTGAATATTCACAATATATATATATATATTGAACTGGGTGGAAAATGACTGAATAAAAAAAATATAGAATAAAATTTTGTTTATTCTTTAATAAAAAAACAAACTTAAAACTTATTTTTTAATAAACAAAAATTGTGGAAAACATTGTTGTAACATCATTATAAACAAATTGTGACTTTTTTTTATATAGAAAAATGACCGTATTATAAAATTATTTATTATAAATTCGATCTACTCCAGTGGCAATTTAAATATTGCATCACACCGGTCCATTAGGCAGAAAAGCATAATACCCAGAGGGTACCTGTAGCCAGACTGAAGCTATATAAGATATATAACCACATTTCCAGGACACAGATCTTCTTGACTGCTGAATTCAACCCCTGTCATTCAAAAGCACTTTATTTGTTTTGAAGTAAACTTCAGGTGCCAGCTAACTACAAGAAGTAGTTAACATGCTCTGAATGATGGCAAACTAATTCAGTGGTCAAGAAATCCCAACTAGCTCAACAGAAATAAATGGAATAAACTTTGTGTCTAACTTCTTTGCTAAATTGTTCTTAGTGATATAATTAAAGAATTGACCAACAATAATTAATAGACAAGTACTTTATTGTAAGTATTTTAAATGGACTTAATATTAAAACTTATAGACTAATTTTATACATTTCTTCAATTCAATAAACAATTATCACATATGATGTGCACACACTCTTATTTATAAAAAATATACAAACATAATATAATATGAACACTGTGTATATGGAACGCACACAAACTCGGACTTATAAACTAATCATTTCATGACCTGAAAGCTCTGTAACTATTTATTTGTGACATTAAAAAACAGATGAGCCCACACATACTATAGTTCATTATATGCTGGCTATAGACTTCATTTATTATACTGATTCTGGAGATATTCAAAGATTGCAATGGCTACTTAAATTAATATCAGGAATTGTAATAAGAAAATGTAATAGGATTTTAAATGTTGTGACTTCTTGTTCTTTGCTGCTGCATGTGTGGTTTACCAACTGGTTGAATTTTAGGCTTTTGATGAAGTCCTGATGATTGTAGGTCTGGGCTTCTTCTATTTCAGGCAGTTAGACACTTGGTGGCTTCAAATTATTAGATGGACATGGCTTCTATCGCAAACTGCTGATGTTCTTGCAGATGAAGGCTGGAGCTCAGTCACATGATCAGACTTCTGCTTAGCATGGCATTGTTTTCATTGAAAAATAAGTCTAATAAGTGATTGAATTTAGATGCATGAATGACTGAATGAAAAAATTTGCAGTCCTATTTATGCACCACCATTTTGTTGTTATCTTTTAGTTAATTTGAAATCTGCTAATTATTTTCATTGTTTGAAATCTGTCCACTGCTTTTTTTGATCAAATTTTGGATAAGATGCATTTTAATTAATCCTGTTGTTTATGGATTTTAATTAGTTAATTAGTAGCCATTACTAATCCCATTCTTATGCAGCTTATCAATTATGCAATCTTTGAGTTTGACTTAATTTTTATATTACAAACTTTATTTTTCATATTTTTAATTCAACTTTTTTTTATATATACACATATATTTTTTCTTTTTAATGTATTTAAAAATCAACACATGCATCTTCTTATTTTCTCTTAAATAAATGAAAAGAAAAAAATATAGTTTTAAAATCTTTTTTTTATTTAGTTAAAATTCTCCCTTCTCAGATTGCTTTTTTATTAATATTATTTTGAACTAGTAAAACTTATACTAATAATCTGTGCTTATAAAAAAAACTCTTAAACTTTCTGAATTATATTTCTCTTTCTTAAACCATTATAATTAATTCTTTCAAATGACGTTTTTACTTTAACCATTTCTTGATAAAATCTTCAGTGATTTATTCATTAATTAATTTTAAAACTTTTGCGTTATCTATGAGAATTTTTATTTTAATATTTTTAGGTGAAATTATTACAACATGTACTGCTTGACTAGCATACAATCATCATCAACCATTATCAATCCGCTGCAGATGAAGGAGTCTTCAAGTTCAATCCATCTTCTCTGAACTTTAGCTTTTTTTTGCACATCACCCCTGCACACTTTCTTATTTTATTCATCCATCTCACATGTGGTCTGTTTCTGGGCCTTTTACAATATCTTGGAATCCAGTTTAATATTTCAATTGTCTATCTATTATCATCTCTTCTAACAATATGTCCATCCCAACTCCACTTTAATCTTTTAATTTTTTCAATGAAGTCAGCAACACCTGTTTGTTCTCTTACCCATACATTATGTTTTTGATATCTTCTTGTTACTCCCAATATGCATCTTTTCATACTTCTTTGAGTGGTCTGACATCTTTGTATTGCTCTTCTATTAAGTATCCAAGTCTCAGATCCATAAGTAAAAAATGGCAAAACATTTGTTAAAAACCTTTCTTTTCAAACACATAGGCATATTTCCTTTTAGTATCAAGTTATTTCTAGCAAAAGCACTCCAACCAAGTTTAATTCTATGATTAATTTCATCCATTATGTTTCCATCTGTATTAATAATCTGACCAAGGTATTTGCATCTGTTAACTTCTTCTAATTCATCATAATCAATCGTTTATTTTCATATTTTGAGCAAATTGATTAAACATTACTTCAGTCTTTTTAACATTTATCTTTAGTCCTACTCTCCTACTTTTATCTGCTAACTCCTGCAACATTTCCTGCAGCTCTGAAGCATTATTTGCAAAAACAACTAAATCATCTGCAAAATCTAAATGACTTAAATAATCTCCATTTACTTTCACTGTTTTAGTTTCCCATTTTAATCCACAAAATACTTCTTGCAGCACTGCTGTAAAAAGTTTTGGAGATATGGAGTCACCTTGTCTTACACCCTTCTCAATGTTGACTTTCCCAGTATCATTATGTAGTCTAATTGTTGCTGTTGCATTTTTATAAATATTCTTTAAAATATGACAAAAATTGTTATGGTAGACTTTAATGATAGAATTGGTAAACAAATGAAAGTTGAAAGTGTTGTAGGTAATTTTGGTTATGGTAATAGAAATGAGAGAGGACATAGACTTGTGGAGTTTACAGAAAAAGAAAAAAACTTTATATTATGAATTCTTTTTTTGAGAAAAATGTTAAAAGGAAATGGACATGGAAGCATTCAAATGATGGTACAGCAGAATTGGATTATATTTTGACTAACAGAAAATAGATATTTTAAGATTGTAAGGTTCTTAATAAATTTAATGCAGGAAGTGATCATTGATTAGTAAGATGTAAGATGCATGTTAATGCAAAACTAAAGAGACAAAAATTGTTAAGAAAAACAATATTTACAGTTGATATTCCTAATCTTTAGAAACATTCTAATGAATTTAAATTAGAACTTACAAATCGGTTTCAAGTAATAGTAGATTTTGAACATGATTCAGATTTGAATGAAATTAATAAGAAAATAACTGATATACTTTTAAAAACTGCAACAAAGATAGCTGGTAGAAAAAAGCAGCAATTGACCAATAAAATTTCTACTGAGACTAGAAAATTTATGAAGAAAAGAAGGAATATGAAGATATACAAAAAATAATGCATTATAAAGGATTGATAATCTCGAATTTTGTAAAATGGTGTGGAAAAGAGTTGTATAAGAAAGTATAAATGTGCACTAGCAAGGAAAGCTATAGAAGAAAATAAAAGTCTCAATAACATAAAACATCATTTTGGTGTTGGTAGGAAATTTATATCTGCAAAAAGAAAAAAATATGAAATTATTACTAAAAAGAGAGATGACATCATGAAATGGATAGAAGACTTTTATCAAGAATTATATAGTAATAAAGAACAAGTACCTCCTATATCTATTAATCTTCCAAATTGCCCAGAATTTTAAATGAAGAAGTGAGACATGCAATTAAATGTATGAAAAAAGGAAAGGCTCCAGGAAATGATGAAATTATAATTGATATATTAAAAGAAGCAGATGAAGAAATAGAAACAATTTTAGCAAAGTTGTATACCAAATGTCCAAATAATAAAGATGTACCGGAAGATTGGAAGAATGCAGTATTAATATTAATATTTAAAAAAGGTGATAAAGAAGATATTAGAAATTACAGACCTATCAGCCTTTTATCAGTTTTATATAAAATTTTTACC